>JACBWW010000071.1:1059157-1139791 GCA_020086605.1 Lanius collurio
AAGGGAAAGAGAAAAAAAGAAAAAAAGAAAAATTCCTTAAACAAGTCAAACAAACAAAACAACCCAAAGAATTCTGTATGTTGCTTATGCTTGTGTCACCCTGAGGAACCTGGCAAGAATTATACTTTGAGAGACAGGATTCTCCTTTCTGTTCACCCAGCAGCATTTCACAGCACATATCAGACAAGCTCAAGATTTATACCTTGCCCTAAGATCTTCTTTGCCCAGCTTTTGCCCTTCTGTCCCTTGCTCCTTCTCTCACAGTAGATTGGTGATGTAGTTGAAGGCACTTGGTGCCACGAGCTCATGTTTTCTCTTGCCTCCTACATGTCTGCAGATGTTTCAGTCACTCACCTGGATCCCTGTGCTGTCCTCCACACGACTTTTAATGCTCATTTTGAAATAGGTCCTTACGGTCAGAGCACAGCACAGAACAAGGAGAGGTTGAACTTTGCCACCACAGGAACAGAATCATGAAACTGGAAGACATCCCCAGGTATTTATATTTGAAATGAAGCCACCAAAAAAGCCCATATTTGTTTAACTTGCAAATTGTATACCATACCAAAATGAAAAAAAAAAAACCACATTAAAATGAGGCAAAAAAGGGTTTTGTTTAATACAAAATATCTTTCCTTGATTTATTTTCTTTTACCACAAACTGAAGGATACATTGGTTTTCCTTAACCCATGTTTCACCTCATATGATTATGAAACTTATGCAGATCTTTTCATTTGCCATCACTCCTATAAAGCTATTAATGGCTACAGTAGAAACAAGGATTTTTTCTAGCCTCACAAGCTCCTCCTTCAGTTGTAATCCCAGAAGGTACAGATGAAGTCCTGATGCCTACACCTACATCAGCCTGATGATAAATCCCCATCTCCCTGCAGGGAGCTCTTGCAGCCTAAATCTCAGTGAATGGGGTTGTTCCCAGCCACACCCTGGCAGCAGCCTCTGTTTGCTGCTGGCTCTCCCACGATGCCATGAGCACATTCCAGCTGATCACAGCTGCTGGGATTACCCTGCAGCTGCCAACCTGAGTGCCTGTGCTCACTAACCCCAAATCAGGTGGCAGATGCAGAGGCTGCAGAGCTGGCAGCCTGTTTCTCCAGCCCTGGGAGCCCAGCACTTGCAGTGTGCCTCTTTGCTGCGTTCTCTGAGCCTTGTTTGCTTCTCAAACATCCTCACTCACCACAGAGCTCATGGAAATGATGTTTCACGGTTCATGTACTGCTCCCTGGGTTGTGGCCCTCAAGAACTCCATCCCCATAACTCACACTGGTTCTTTAGAATGAAAAGTATTTGCAGAAATGCTGTTTGAAGCAAAGCACTGAATTCTCTTTTCAGTAATGAAGGAGCCTTTGACCTTATTTTGACATAAGCTCACATCCACAGAGTAAGTTTTAATAGCTGCCTAAGCACAAGAAAAAAAGGATTCTCTCTCAGGTACTGTGGAAGCTTCTTCGTTATATCAAGTGAAGAATAAATGAAGAGTTACAACTCAGAGACATGTCCTGAAGGCATGGTACTCTCTTCTGGAGTGAGTCTCTTTTTTAGGCACAATTTAGTAAGGTACTAGGGCAGCCATTAATTCTGTGAGTTGAAAGATAATTTTAAAAGTGCAAGCTCATTTCCTGAGAACACTTGGCTGGATAAAGCCTGGGAAAAATTAGTTAAGGAGAAGTTATGTTGCCTACATACAGGTAAGTGTTGCTTGACCTTCTACTGTTGATGATTTTCATAAAGGATGAAAAAACTCAAAAGTTCACAAAATCATCCATGAGCCTACTCAAGAGGGCAAACAGACAGATAAAGGCATGAACAGAGAAGAGGGTGTGAGGGAAGAGATGTCCTATTTCTATCCTATCTTTTAGCAGCAGTCACCTTCAGGACCTGAACCAACTGAGTAAAACAGACAGAGAAAATAAACCCTAAGCCACAAAAACCTCAACCCTCACAGAGACCATTTAGAAGGAGAAACTCACAGGGCTTCTCCATTCCACCTCACCCTACTCATCAAATATTGATAAGGAACAGCAGTGGCAGTTGTTAGCAGGAGCTGGTAACGGAAGCATGAAAAGTAAAAATCAATGGGATTTTTTATTTTGATGAAGAAAGGCAAAACTGTGTGTGCTGTGACAGAGTGTGCTGCACGTGGCTGTCAGCATTTCTGTGGGAAGTACAGGGATGGACACCCTGGGACAGGATTTGATGCGCACAGACACGAGGTCATTTCTGTGAGGTCACATTTCTACAACCAGTGCTGAAACCTAAGTGCCACACTTTGTACCTTTGTGTCTGTGCCTTCAGAAGGACAAATGTTCTGCGTGGTCAGGAGGGACTGTCCATCAATCAGCTGGGTGGCCTTGCATGTAGGGTTGTGTTTATTGTGTTGTTTCTTGCTCTGAGTACAGAGAGTCATTTGTACTTCACTGGTTTGCAGAGACACTCAGGAAAGCAGTGTAGCTAATGAGCTCCTTGGTCATTAACATGCACCCACGTTTAGCACTCTTGCTGCCTACCCAGCTCTGAGGGAGCGTGTTTCTGTGCACTAACACTCCAGCAGCAGTAATTAATAGCTGTTCACCATGTAAAAACGATCTGACTGCAATGCAGTGCAGAGCCCTCACAGCAGTGGTGTCACTGGATGCCCCACACACTGAGCAGCTCAGCGGGAACTGGTGTGTCCAAAAGGGAAGCCAGAGGTGACACCACTACACATTTTGAGGTCTAGGTTCAATGTTGCACCAATATCACACATGGGGTGCAAATTCTTCCACTGCCTAATGGAAGAGTGAGGTCTTGGATTCAGATACTTCCTGCCCAGTCAGAATTACAGTAATCACAGCCTTACATTAAAGCTGTTGACCTCTCCTCTTTCAGCCTGGGCTGGTTTGAAGTAGGAAGCTGAACTGAAGGTGTGAATCATCAAGCCTGTCAAACCAATCTCTTCGAGCACCAATGAGTTCACTTAAAGTGTGTGCAGAGGAAAGACATGGGGTGGAGAGAGAGGCTTTAAAGGAAAAGCATTCGGCAATTTAAGCCACTGGAATTGGGTTCCTCCCTTTATTCTTTGGTCACAGTTGCCTTTCAAAGCCCTACTGCAACATAAAATGTAGAAATCCTCTGAAGGAAGAAAAAAAAGACCCAAATTGATAGAATGGTTGTTTCCTAACCACCTTGTCCTCTGCTTAAAGCCCTGATTTCAGGTCCTCTGAGGTGAGGAGGGGCTGGAATAGTTTTGTTCTGGGGTATTAACCCAGTAAAAGTGAGGAAGCAGTTGCTGGTACTTACATTCCATTAGAATGGCAGCTTTTCTTGGTTTCCCAGTTCAGAGAACAATCAAATGCACCATCTGTTTTCTCACACCAGTAACCCCCACACACATCCCTAGGCTGACTTAGAGGAAACTCTTAGGATATTCTCTCTTCCTAAAGCACAGACAGATGCAAAGGTCCAAGAGAGACTCAGCATGATGCCAAAGGGGAGTTCCATGCCCGAAGATGTGGATTGTGATATCTGGGACAGGACTGGGCTTAGTCTCTTGTGCTGCACACTTGGAAGCTAGCAGAGGACAGAAGTGCTGCACAGACCCTGCCCAAGGCCCCACAGCCCCACAGCCACTCAGCTGATGTTCATTTTTCCATGTTTCAGTAGGTCCATTCCTGCTCAGCAAGGCACCAGTCCATGCCCAGCTGGAAGCACTTGAGCCACCAGGCCATTGACACTCTCCTGATTCAGATGCATCAAGGAGATCCCTCCCAGCACATTGTTTGCTCTTTTAGTGACATCATCTCAGTTTTACAATAGGTTATGAGAGAGATCTACTCCAAACTGAGCTCATTGAACATGGCCCTCTGTGATATGATCCCCATAATGTGGTCAAGAAGAGGGCATTTGATTAAACAAACTCCATCTGGCTGGATTAAGCCAAATAAAGCCCACAAAGGCACAGTCTCAGTGCTCCAAACTACATGTTCCTGTGCCTTCCTTTCCATCAGCACTAGTGAGCCCACCACCTCCCAGCTAACCAGCTCAGCTTTCTGACTTACAAACAAGCATAGCAAAACTAGAAGAAAAGAAAAAAAAAAATAAAAGGAGGAATCTAAGCTTTCAGCTGGAGCAGTGAGCTGATTTACTGCCCCTCTGTGAGATCACCAGGGCTGACTCAAAGGAAAGCACAAACTCCCAATAAAAGGAAGGAAAGACAAGAACGTGAGCACAGTGTCAGAAGGGCTCACACCAACCAGCCACTGCATTTTTTCTTAGCTGCCTGGGGGCTAGTCTGGCTATCTCAGCACTGCACTGCAGAGTTAGATCCAGAGGGACGAGGAGAACAAGCAATTAGTAAGTAGAATTGAAGCTCTGGTGCTAAAGGTGCTTGGTACCCCCTGCAGGATCCATCAGCAGCCCTGGAGTAAGTGCCACATCATCTGAGCAAAAGATCTGATGAACCCTCACAAGCACGAACTCCTCTGAAGAGGAAAACTGAGCAGAGAGAGGAGAGCCATGTACAGCACCTTTTTGTACCTGGTACCAGTCTGGCCCAATACACCCCTGACCTACGAGGCTTTTCTCCAAAGCTTACAGGCTTTCTTAAGGATGCCATATTCTACAAGCTGGTGCCTGCATGGAAGAGGTAGGCATATTTTGATTGTAAGACAGAGCTGATTGTTCATGAGCTTGGGATCTGGAACTTAGGTTTTGAAACAAATCACTGCAGAGCTTTCACTCACTTTGTGCCTGCCTTAGTAAAAGTGACGTGCTGTCAAAGGAGTTTAAAGGCCTCATACATCAGTTCTGGGATTACATTTTGAGAGAAAGAAAGAGGCAGAACTTTGGATGCCTAAGCCTTTCACCCAAGAATCTGCACATTGTGATAATTTATAAAAAGCTTAAAATTGCCTAGATATCAGTACATTAAAATTTAATTTTAGATTGAAACTGTTATCTGAATGCAGTGGCCTGTGAGATATATATGTATTTGGAACATCCTGCCCAGAGAGCCTATTTAAGTACTTTCTGCAATTATTATTTAATATTGAACATTTTATAGCAGCAGTGCCTTGAGGCCAAACAAGTCATCATTGTGTTACACACCACGCAAACACAATTATAACAGCTCAAATTTAAAGTTATTTATGTATTGTTTGGTACAGGACTGCAAAGCCCAAGTGATTTTTACAATTATGGTCCATTTTTAGGAGGTACTGGAGATATGAACATCTTGTGATTTCTAATAAAAATAAGACACTGATCATTGCTCTCTCTCTCTCCTGATCACACCTTTCCTTCCATCTTCTTTGGGAAGGAATGGTCCATATAAAAACCTGGATCATGTTGAAAATTAGCAGTAACCTAAGAAAGAAAATAATTGTTTTCAATGGAATGAGGAGATGTTTTCAAATGTGACTCACAATCACAGAATTATTTGAGATGAGAGGAACCCCCGGGCAAGATGAGCTTGTACCTCTGGATGATGCTTCCCACAGTCACACTGTCTTAAGTCAGTCACAAAACTGCATCACAAGGTTCCAGGTCCTTCAAGCTTAAGGCACAAGTACTTAAATCACTTTGACTTTAAGACACCAACAGGAGAAAAGCATAAAACATCTGAAAATCTTCCACCTTCAGCTCAAGATAAACCTATGCAACACCTGGATCTGAGAGATGGGATCTGAATTCAGGTGAAATTGGCTGCACCTCAATCCCCAAGTCCAGCACATCCGAGTTTCTATTACCTGGACTTTGTAAACAAATGGTGGCAGCTACAACTCCCAGCAGAGTTCCCAACACTGCCAGCTTGTTCCCAGGATGTATCAAAGGCTGGTGCCTTACCACCACTAAAATCATTCACCTCGGGTACAGTGAAGAGCACTGTCCCACGTACCAAAGTCCCCCTTCACCAGCACACCATCACAGCCAGGTCAGCTCCTTGCAGGAGCTCTGCTTCCAGCACAGCACAGCCGAATTAGACTTTCCCTGCCCATTTTTGAGACTAAAATCTTAGAAGCAAGACAGCATGCAAGTATAATTCATGTCTGAACTGGTGGTGCTGGCCCAAATGAGTATTTCTGAACATGTGTCTTACTGACACCTCCTATGTGCAAAGTTCCATCTCCAGCAGTCTGAGTGGATGTTTGCAAGGAACAAACCACACAGTCCCCACTGCTCGTCATGGCCTGGCGTGTACAAATCAGACCTTCTAGTTCAGGATAATGAGCCTGATCTCTCCCTTAGCTGTCATTCTGTTCAGCCAAAATTTCCATGTGTAAATGTTGGATGGCCCTGGATTTGGAAAAGCTGAATCTCTGAAGTAAAACATGAAGAAGCAATGGCAGAAAGCAGAGAAGGTATGAAGAAGAATACAGGATCGTTAGCAATTCTCCCAATTAATTAAACCATGCTAAGGAAGAAGAGGAGCAGAGGCCTTCAGACAGCTCATGGCTGGGCTGGAGGCAGGGGGGTGCCATTCCCCAAGGCCTTTTGCGGGTTACCACAAAGAGAGATCACAGATCCTCCACTCACTTACTTAAATATTTGATATGAAATTAAAGCCCTGTTCCAACTTGTATGACCACTGTCTCCCTGGCTCTCCCCTCCTCCTATTCCCAGCAGACCCCTTCATCCTTCACATGCCTGTCCTCAGCCCAAGACATGAGCACAATTAGCACCAGCCCACTGGCGCCAATTAGCAGCCCATAGTGTCTCTAAGCGGCAGGAGGGGCCGAGGCAGCGGGTGCAGTGTCTCCAGCCTGCCTTCACACTCAATTACAGTAAGTGGAGTCTCCTGGCTGCGCCGGGCCGGACAGTTGGGGCAGTAATTGTGTCCTCTCTGGCTGCAGGCGATCTCCTGCAGGCTCTCCCCACCCTGCTATCGGCTCCCTGCGTTGTCCACTTACATCAGCACACTCTTCTTCCGAGGGAAAGGGGCAGGGCAGCACACGGGAGCAGAGGGGGCTGCGCAGGACAGAGAGCCCAAAGTCTTTGTTTGAAAGTCTGAGAGTCTGAAACTCTCGGGCCGTGAAACCCCCTTCGACCTCCCCGGGGCTCAGCTGTGCCTGTTCCCTGTGACTGTCACAGCTCCAGGGAATGCCCTCCCTGGATCCAGCCCTTGGCATCTCACGGGGGAGCCCGGCATCTCTGTGGGAAATGGAACACTAATAATGTGTTTTTAGCTCAGAACCAAACCTGAGCAGGAAAGGAGCTGGTGGGTTCCCATCCCTGCTCTTGGCCGGTGGCAAAGGCTCGGAAACAAGCAGGGTAATTGGCAGACCCGGCTCTGGAGCACTGCACAGCTCTACTGTAACGGTCTGACTTTGCAGGTATCTGATAAAACCAAAACTCCATCATTTCTGATAGAAAACTAAAATAGATAAAGTTTTGTATGTGTACCCAGTTAATCTAAAATTCCTTCCTTCAGTGTTTTAGCTTTTGTACATGGTTTCATAACACACTGCCCCCACTGCTGCAACAGGACGCACTTTGATGGAATACTCTGCTTTCATTTTATTTTTAAACTCGTGAAGGACAACAGCTACTTAGCACCAACATAAATATTTGTCCTTCTTGTGTAGATTCAAGTGTCTTCCTGTTTTTAACAGGCCAGGCTGACTCTGGATAGAAATAATTTCTACTTTAACACCTATTTCAACATGAGTTGAATGATGCTCTGGAGCTGCTGATCTCTTACTGCCTATAGCAGCAGAGCAGTGATGTAGGATCATGAGAAAGCTGGATCAAAATGAGATAAATCACACCCCTGATGGGTCATTGTGTGGCACAATTACTCCAAGTACTGCTAGACATAAGAACTTTCAAATGTGATATCTGATACTAAAGGAAGGGAAGAAACAATCTTCCAAAGTAAGATTTTTCATAGAATTTAAAGCAGTATCAGCACATGTAAAATGGTCAATAATGAAATCAGATCTTGGGAAAGGTTAGTAACACCCGCAGTCTGTGAGCAGGACCTCTTGGTGCTTCAACAGTAATTCTGTTGCAGAGAAAGGATAAAAGAACAGAGTGTGGCAGTGAGAATGAATCATCTTCAAAAGATATAAACCCATGGTTTTATTGCTGCAGCTAATGAAGTGCTACACATTCCTGGACAAATCTACATCAGCTGTTGGCTTCTATCTGTAAGTCCCAGGTGAGAGCTACTGCCTCAGCTGGGCACTTTGAAGTTGATGTTCACAGTTTGTGCAACACATAAAAAGGATTCTATTTTGCTTTATGTCAAGACTGAGGATTTTCCTGGAGATTCTGACACAAAGGAACACTCCAAGAGTAAGATTAAAAGTATTATATGCCAGGAATACTTTCTCCCCCTCTTTTCCTTTAACTTCTCAAGACCCAAGACTCCTCTTAGAGACCATGTCCCATCCTTCATCACTTCAGGCTTCTCAAGCTGTTCTGTGAAAAGGATGTGGGTTAAGCACTACTCTCCACCTGCTGATGCTTTTTTCCATATTCCTTTAGCTCTTTTTCTTCTGGTCCATTTCCAATGTGCTCTCAGTATCTTTCATCTCAGGACACTTCCACCTATTTCTGCATCTCTTCCCTGCTCCATCCAGACATCCTCATTTTCTCTCTTCTGCCATGTGTTCTATTTTCTCTTTTCCTTCTTTAGTTCCTTCCCTTCTTCAGTTATCTCCCTTTCCTTCCTATTCCCCCCTGCTTCACCTTCATTCCTATTCCCCAATTCTTTCACTTCTGTCTTCCACCTCTTGTACTTGCCGATTGCTCAGGAGTGGGCTGTGGAGATTCCCAGCTCTTTGTTGTGCTCAGGAAACATTTACTGACATCGGAAACATCCTCATTAGCTCTGGACAGGTGGGAACCATCTTTGTTTCCTGCAGGCACCGTCTCCTGTCTGCTCCCTAAGCCTCAGTGACAGCTGCCCGGCTCTGACGTGGAGACATCTTCTCCTCTCCACCAGTTACTGGGACCCAGCTCAAACCCCCCAGGTGCTGAGGAGGAAGAGGTTGATGGGCAAAGATGACCCCAATTAAATTCAGTTAAAGCTCTTTCCTCTCCTTTGGACTTTGCAGAGATTGGAAGGTCAGGCTCAAGGGCTAAACATTACCAAGCTCTCCCAGCTGACTCTTGCAGAAGGACAGAAGTACAGCAATTAACAGTGTGAGAAACAAATAAGAGAAACAATGACAGAATCAAACTTCTGCCCTCAAATAAGTAGTAGAAAATGTCCACTTTTAACCTTGATCTCAGTGAAGTGTTGAGAACAGATCAATGAAAACAATCTGCTGCAGATCAGGACCTGGTTCTGTTGTTCTTTATCACACCCTAACTAAGAAAACTGCAAGGAAGCCTGCTCATTTCTGCAATTTAAACTGACCCCACAATCAGGCAAGTTAGCTCTTTGCAAGGCACTTCTTGTTCAGCAGAGCCCTCTGTGTACCCTGCCATGGCATTGGGAAGTATATGCTACGACCCACCGAGCTGGTATTTCTTAAGACAATTACAATTCACTATAGAAAATCTAATTCCAAAAGCAAATTCTTTCCCTTCAAGAGCTACCCACAAGTCCTTGGTATCAGATTTGCCCAATGCCATCTCCAGCCTCATCTGCAACATCCCTGGAGGTAACATGGGACTCAACTCACTGCTGGAAGGCACACATGTAAAGCAGCTGATTCATCCCACAGATATTTTTTTCAGAAAGAAGTCACATATTGGATCAAAGGATTCATTGAGCTGGAGATGTTCCTGAAACAGAGCCTGCTTCAAAATCTGTCTGGGCAAAATGTGCTTTTGCTGGTTTTACCTGAATTGGGATCACACCTGTGGATTACAGGAGGTTGGCAGAATTAAACCCCCACCATCCCCTGCCCTTTCAGTCCTTACATAAATACAGCAGCACTATTCCATACTGAAAAATGACTTCAGTCCCCCTCATCAAGCTGCTGCTGTTCCCCCTCTGTGAACCAGGGCAGCAGCTTCCCTTGCGAAGCAGGGCCCACAGGAAAGGTTACCTTTCTCCTAAATGCACTGCAAGGATATCTCCAACACATCTTGTCAGCACTTAAACATCCATGACAGGCTTCCCACAACATTTTCCAGGTGAGCACCCTGGCTCCTTCTCCCGTGTCACCCGCTCATCATTCAGCACTCAGACACGGTGGGAGCAGCCTGTTGACATGGTTTCTCTCACTTTTCCTGGCCCCTACAGCTGACCTCCTGTCTCCCCAGCTAGATCAACTCCAGGAGACTGTACTTAGAGCTGGGTCACTGCATGGTGTTAAAAGCCTTTCTCTTCTTCTCTCAGCAACCGAAGTTGGAAGGTGGCAAGTGGGAGAGAAAACACTTCAAGTTGATTTTCCTTCAGGAGATGTTTCCTGTCAGATGGGAAAGACTCCCAGGCACAGGCAAGGGTCTTGAAGGGTTTGCAGAATGACATAGTCACACTTTTGGAGATTTAACAACTAGACTTGATTTTCCTACCTCTCTTGGCTACAGCCAAAGCAAGAAAAAATGATCATTTGTGAAAAGTTCCATAGTAAGGGAGCTTTTCTTTAATGCTGCTTATGAAAACTGAAGAAAACACCTTTGAAGGGAGAAAAATTAAGTTCCAGGAGGTTCTGACAAAGTGAAATTTTCTGTTTGCCACGCCAGTAGAAAACACCACCAGTTTGAAGGGGTTGCAGATCTGATTTTGCCAAGTAAAAGATTCCAAGTTTGTGTCCAAGTTGAGCTTAATAATTAGCCACTGAATTCCTGAGAATCTGATGAAACACACAATGCAAACCACACAGTCCCATTTATATCTGTGCCAAAGTGGTAAGACAGACATAAATGTAATGTTGCACTTCATGCTTTTCCTAAAGGTTGTTCTCCAAGGCAGATTTTAGTCTTGTTTCCTTTATCTGAGCAAGACCAACACCTTTCTATTGTACTATTTATGAAATAAATACAATAGCACCAATCAGGAGCAGGTCACCTGAAGAGAACAAGCCTTGCTCCCTTGCAGAGAACGAAGACTCAACCCTTCTCCTGCAGTTTCCATCTTGGTTGAATGGCACTGGAAGACAACTGATCTGCCCATCATAAAATCATAGGACTGTGCTTCAAACAGTAAAGAATCGAGCAGAGTGAGTCAAATTTCAATTGAGAAATCACTGTTCTCTGTTTTCTCAGAGAATTCTCCTCTTTCAAACCCAATCCAATGAAGCAGCACACAGAGCACACTGTGGAACTGATCCTCCCCTGCATCCCCAGTTCCCTGGGCTCAAATTCAAGCCAGGATGTTGGAGTATTCTTCCACAAAAGATTGACTGAAAATACCTTCACAGTCTGGAGCAATTTAAGATCTGTATTCTGCCAAGGAGCATATCTGTATTTTTTTTCCTCCATCACATCATTTTTCCTCTGGCCACTGCAGGTAGAGGCATTTCCCTTCATAAAGTGGATCAGTAGCTGATCCTCATGTGAGCTGAAACTCAGAGCTTTGCCAAGCTGTACCACAATTTCTGATCACATAAGCTCCCACCAGGACTAAAGGCCAAGGAACTCCTACACTCACAGCCTCCTGTCAGCCACCCCTAACCAGGCTGCTTGTTCTCCATGCAAAATGCTGGCCTGTAACCATGGAAAGAATCTGCACAAGCAGTGGGCTCCCCTTCCCATAAAGGATAATCAAACAACACTTCTATAGAAGCCATCTCCTTAAATGTGGCTTTCCCCCCTGCCCAGAACGTGGTTGGGACACTTCCTCCAGCCCACGATCTCAGAGCTTTAGAGCACGAGCCACAAAGTGTATTGGCAAGTGAGCAAGGCTGCAAACACAGGAGTGTGTAAGCATCCAGCATGTCAGATCCTTAGTGGCTTGGCATAAACAGGGAAGGTAAGAAATCCCATCCTTTCAGCAGTCAGACATTTCTCAAGTGGCTTTTTTAAATAGGTCATGTGCCCCATTCAGCAGCTCCAGCTGATGCTTCCAAAAGAAACCCATTAACAGACTCCCCTATGTGTTCCTTATTGTTTGCACAGCTTTAATGGCCCCATCTGGCATCATCTTAAAGCCTCCTGGTCAGAAGCAGAGAGCAGCTTCTGATTACAGCAGCATGAGAAGTTGTACTTTGCAGCCCCTTTCTCTACTCACAAGACCTAACTTAGAGAATAAATACATGTTTGGAACTAGGTAAGGGTGGGAAGGTATAGGACCACCTGCAACCTGAGTGACCCAACAGTGGAGAACTTCAGTTCTTTCCCTCTTCCCTTGCACTATGGCAGTTCCTGCACACCAGGTGTCTGTGCCTCCTCATCCTTTGTGGTGCCTACCAGTCTGTGGTACCTCTAAGAGACTCATTCCATGGAAACAGGAGAGGCAACCAAAGCACATCTGCAGTGATGAACGATTAAGGAGCGAGCCTCTGGTGCCCCAGACCCTCAGTGGCTGAGCAGGTTCCGCTACAGAGCTATTACAACACACACTGCCTCTCAGAAAAGCCTGAACATCTGTGGGTCACCGGGTTTGTTGCCAAAGGCTGCTCAGGTGTGACACAATGACTCTTCTAGGACAGAAGTGTTTGGGTTACTCTGGGCAGCTCCCAGTCAGTTTAGGCACCAGTGCAGTAAAGATCAGTAGGACAGGCTGCAGCACACTCGAGAGCAGCAGAGTCCCTGAGTGGCACCTGCTGCTTTGCTCTGGTGACCAGGTATGACTGACTGATGGATGGTTTCATCTGACTGCACAGACAGTCTGACCTAGGACATGTCTCTCCACTTGGGAGGTCTCAGGATGGCTCCAGGCTTCCAGATAAACACAGTTTATCAATAACAGATGCTGTTTGGATACTCTTCAGAAGGCCATATCCTCTCCAAGCTTGGCTTAGCTTCTGCTGTTATGGGAGCTTAGCACACCTTTTTGAGGTAAGCCTCAGCCTAGCCAAGCATTTAAAAGCACATATGCCCTACTGTCCATGTGCATGAATTCCCTTGGAAAGCCTTGCCTATCCTACAGACACCTTCTGGAACCAGACTCCCTGCATGAAGAGGTTTCCAGTGTGCTTCTGGGAGGTGCAGCCAGACGAGCAGGGTTAGCACGGGAGCAAGAGCCAAGGCAGGAAGCTGAGAGTTTGTTCCCTGCCCTCTCCCCTTTCTTCTCAAACACAGTGCTGCTGAGAGCCAGCTGAAAGGCCAGACACAGTCTGCAGTCGGCTGGTTTTTACTAAACAAAAGTTTACTTTCATCCACTGTGCCGCAGCCGCTGGAGTCACTTCCTCCTTCCTCCAGCCTTTCTTCGAGGCGAGAAAACAGTCGGCTCTTTCAGCACGTTAAGAAAGCCATTACAATCAATTTAGGCAGTGCACAGACAGACTCCGTGTCTACTGTATTCTGTTACCACAGGCCGGGGGAGCGGGGGGAGCACCCACTGCCCGGCTCCCCTCGCACTCTGCTCCGTAATGGAAAGGATGCCGGCGCCGGCAGCTATTGGGATCTCGCTAACAAATGAAGCTGTCATCAAACACCTCTGGGGGGAAGCGCTGGGCAGCGGGGGGTGCGTTCTTGTGCCGGAGCTGCCTGCACCGCGCTGCTCCTGCGGCTAATTGCTCAGCATGGAGAGCACACACTTAAAGCGCTATCGGCCTTGTCAATAATGGGGTATTAGGTGCCTCCTGGTTGGCGTGGCATTGATCTGTTCCAGCTTTCCCCTGCTGTTGTTGTGTTGGGGTTTAAGGGTTTTTTTCTTTTCCTTTGTAAGTGTTTTCTGAGCCTGCGTTTAGCGTGAGTGCTGCTTAAGTGCTAATTGTTACACCACAGATTGATTGGCGACAAGATGGCTTGCCAAGTTTCTTCTCCCATCTCCCCGGGTGGGGTGTGGAGGAAGGACAGAGGGTGGGGGCTGAGAAGTGGGGAGAGAGGGAATCCTTTTGCACTCACTGACTTCCTCTCTCACTGTCTCTCGAGCTGGAAACTTTTGGCCTTTCCAAGCTTCTCCTGCCAATTTCCATTCCTGTTTTGATGCTCTCTTCCCTGCTACAGAAACTGTGCATCCTCCATTCCTGGGAATGTCCCTGTTTACAGTGCCCGTTGGCCTAGATGACTTGGTGGGTAAGACGACTGCTGCAATGACAGAACAGGGTCTTGCCTTTTTCTTTAAGGAAAAAAACTAAACAAAACCACAACAATTAGAAAAGGTTCCATGCCTCCAGATAATCCCTTTCTCCATCACATTCATGCTTCCAAAAACCTGTAGTGCTGAGGCCAATGGTGGGAGAACTGTGTAATAAATGACACAGCAATGCCATGACTCTCTAGAATCCCAAAACGTCTGGGCAGGTGCCAGAGGAAGGGTGTGAAACCCTCCCAGAGAATCTGATGAAAGCTCTGAAACATACAGATATTGGCTTCAGGACCTGCCCTCTCCTGGCTAACACAAAACATTAGGAATGTTCCACTTAAGGTTAAAGAAGGTGAAACTTAAAATATGTTTTCTTCCAAGAGGTTTAACTGTTGCTCAGCTGAAGAAGTTCATTAGCCAACATTTTTTATGATTTCAAGTCATTTTCCATGGAATCACAGAACATTCTGAGCTGGAAGGGCCACACAGGCATCATCCAGTTCAACTCCAACATACACTGTATGCAGAACTGTCATTCACTCCTATTCCTCCCGCACAGCAAGCAACTCAAAATAATAATTTTGAGTGCTACCAGTGTCACTGGTCATGCCACTGGGAAAATGACTTCGTAACATTAACAGAAAAGCAAGTTGGGAACTGAAAAAGCTGACAATGGAAAGCATTACTTGAACTTTGTTTTTGCCAGTTACATGAAACTTTGAATGTAAAGCTCTGCTCTCCTGATATATCAATTTGTGGTGACTGAACTAAATATGCTTGGATTTTCTCATAGTATAAAAACATTCTAGCAGAAGACACATCCTTGAACTTTGTTCTCTGATTAACATTCACACTAACAACCCTTATGTACTTGAACATGACCAAGAAGCAAAGGCAAGCCATGCACAACTGAGTTGCAATTTGCTTTTCAATTCAAGCAAACATGCACAGGCATTTTTTCTCATTGATCCTTCAGATCTGTTAAAAAACACTGAGGTCTGGCAGTTCCCCAGCCCTGGGAAGGCTGCAAGAAACAGCTTTAACATTACCAGCAGCAGCTTGTTGGTGACCATTCACTTCCCTCAGGAGGTTAAGGACCTCCAGGACTACATCCACCCACCCTTCCAGGAAAAGGAAAGCACACCCCTCAGAAAGCAGTCAAACCACAGCAGAGGGAGAAAAACTGTCCTTTACACCTTACTGAGTTTCCCCCCAACAGCGAGTGTAACTCCTCTAGCTCTGGTTGCACAATGAGCAGCACAATAACATTGGGAGCAAGGAACATTCTTAAAGAAATCACCTGACTGGATGTCAAAGAGGCCCAGGACGAGGAGAATGAGAAACAGTAAAACAAGCAACTGAGGAAGCAGGAAAATGAGACTTCCTGGGTTCATATCAGGTAGGGTGTTTTGAATCCTATTCCTTGTGGATGGCATGACAGAAAGTTAACATAGTGATGCTGGTAAAGTGAAAAACTATATAAGCATAATAGTCATTGCCCAATTCCAGTCTGATTTTCAAAGACACCAAGAACCTGAGTTTCTGCTTTTCTGTGGGCCTTCAGTACCTTTGAAGATAGGTCATAAAAATACATTGAACAAAAATCCAAGAGAAGCTTTGATTGGCAGAAAGTGGTCAGAGGGGAGGGATGAGGACAAGAACCTTCTTAGCAAGGTTTTCTATGCTTTACTCTCAGTTACAGTAGCAAATCTGACCTCATTTGGTTACTAAACCCAAGGACAAATTCCAGCCAAACTTTTCCATTCCCATTTGTAAACAGTTCACTTGTACTTGCAAAAAGCATTTGCTCAGAGGTTCAGGAAGTCACAGTCAGCAGCACCATGAGGGAAGAGACCAGAAGGTATGGCAGATAAAAGAGAATTTAATCACACACAAACACATGAAATAGAGAAAAAACACCCAAACACACACACTGAGAAGAAAAGACAGCCATGCTAACAGAGCACATACATGGAAAACTGTTTTCTGAGCTACTCTTGTCCAAAAACCACAGAACAAATTGCTGAGGCTTTTCCCCACTGCACAAAGTGCCTTTTAGCATCCCAGGTTTTCTCCTGAGGGACAGGAGAAAAAGGGAAAGACAACTGGCGTCGAGCTGCACATTGTCTGAAGATGCTGTCAAGAACATCATAAGGAAAGAGCTGTGTCTGAGGTCATTGGATTAGAAGAGAAACAAGGAACGGAGCAGGGGCTGGGGATGGAAAGGGAAGGGGGAGGCACAGTGACCTGGGTGACCTCTGCTGCACTAACTTGATATAACAAATAGTTCTGAAAAACCAAATACTGTTAACCCTTTTAAACTGGGTCATTCCCTGCTGTGGATGGCTCATGGAGCAGAATCCTTAACTCCTTCCTCCCCACATACTTGCAAACACCTAAGCTTGGCACTGCATTAGGTCACAGTACATTTGTAGCTCTCACTATTGGCAAAATGGATTAAAAAAGAATCTCTCTCTACCCAAATGAAAATGTTTCATGGATTTCAACTCCAAATTTAACCAGCTTTTTCAAGGCAAAATACAGTCCCTGCAAACATAAACATGATCCTTTTTCCCATAGAAAAACTCACTTTTGGATGACAAGGTCAGTGTTTCTCTCTGCTGATATCTTCACTCTGTCAGACAAAGGGACATTCTTAAGACCTTTGATAACATCCAGTGAAAAATCTCTTCTTATGGGGGAAGGCAAAGGCAGTGACTCTCCCAACCTTCTTTGGACTCTGTGGAGCATCAAGTGCAATCTGATGGGGAAAAAAATCTTCATGCCTTTACAGGGTCCCAGTCACAGAGACCTCCCTGCAACCCCAGATCCTGGTTTTGACCCACTCCTGACTGCTGTCTAACTGCAAACTGCAGCAAACCTCCCAACTCTGCAAAACCGGGCTTCAAACCCTGGAGGAAATTAATAGTTTGGTGTGTGATTTCTAGTACATTTTTACTTCTGCTCACAACTCCAAATGCTTGAATAAACTGTGAGGTATCTTGGCCTTTCTGGTTCTACTCCTAACCACAAATTAAAATGGAAAAAAATATCCAGAAATTTCAGAACCCTACAAACCAAGTTTAAATTTCACTCTGGTTTTGAACCTGGATAAGCATTTCAAAAAGGAAGGGATTATCTATTACTATTTTTTTTGTTCCTTATGAGAACCCCTAGTTTTCCCCTCTGTTACTGTGATAACCACTTTTTAACATAACCAGCACTACAGCTATGTGCAGTTTTCCACCTGGATGAGTGACATGAACTTCCAGTTTTGAGACCCCAGAAGCAAACCCAGCCTACCTCTGTTCCACAGTTCCACGCAGAGGTCACACAGCCTCCTTTGGCCACAGCCACTGCAGAAGTGCCACTGCAGCAGGGAGGGCTGGCAGAATGTGGCAATGCTGACTCCTGGAAACCCTAACGGGAAATGATGGTTGTATGGGACTGAGATTGGAGCAGGATTCTGAACTGCTCTCCCCTCTCCTTTGAGCTTGGACAATATGACCTCCAAAACTCCCTTCCAACTTGTATTGTTCCACAGCTCTGTAGGGAGCTAAGGACTGCGTTGCACAGCAGTACGTTGGCCTGTATCAGGTGTCTAGAAACAGAAGATGAGGTCCATTTTCCTATGACTAGTCCAGAAAAATGTGATATTATCAATAAGCTCTATATGGCACCACACTTAATAGAAGAGATAGAAAGTGCTCCTGGAAAAAGACACAAAACCTCCTTGACCATTTCAACACACCCGTGCACAAGGATGTTTCGAGTTCTCCTGTGGCACTGAGGGATATTTTTACTGCCTGCCTATTTATACCCCAGTTCTCTAAGCCTGGGAAAGGATTTCTCCTTCAAGTCTCCGTGCAGACAGAAGAGGGAGGCAAACAAGCTTCTCCAGAGCATTTGGAGCAGAAGGACAGCATGTGTGATTTGTGTCCTAATCTTATCAATGCAGGTAAGATACCTCAGAGCTGGGTAGTGAATATATCCCATCAGTCCCAAATATCAGCAGATTTCTTCCAGAAAAACCATCTCTAGTTTAATTACAGATGAAACAGCATGGTTGATGAGAAGCAGAAGTCTGCGAGTAGGCCAGCAGATTGGCATCAAGAAAAATTCAGCCTTCCCTGCTTTTTTTGTTGCTCATCTGAATGAGGAGTGGTGAGAGGATGGGGAAGCACTGAGTCACTTTTGAAAAGCTCCTTCTCTGTGTCCATGAGAGAGACTGAGCAAGCCATGTCAGAAGCTGAGAATGACTCAAGGGTAGCTTTGTCTTCAGGCTCTGTCATTCTCAGATGCTCTGCTCAGTCTGACAAAGAAGCTGAGTAGAGGAAGGGATTTTAAGGAACCAGAAAGACTTATACTACAGTACTGGATTTTAAAAGGGTTTCACTGACTTCGGTCTAGGATTTTGTCTGTAGAGACTATACCCACTACTAGAAAACTGTGGGCATAGTTCTTCCTCTTTCACAACTCAGAAAAAAATTTCCACATCTACGATTCCATCTTCCTGACTCTGGTAGGGTTATGAGGAAGTCTGTCTTGTTTTTTCCACTTCATATCAATGGCTATGTATAAGATGAAAATCTAGTCCACGTCCCACCTTTTCATTTCAGTAGGGGAGGATTAAATTCCTCCAGACCCACTCTTCTGGAACAGTTTGCTGTCTGCCCAGCACACCCAGGCACGGCACAGCATGGCAGTGCCAGGAGTAACAACTGACACAAGGACTAAACTGGGGGTGACAATACTGTGCCCTAACAATTGATCCTTCATAAACCTTAATACCAGTGCTGTGAGACTAATCAAGAGCCAAAGCTTCCCTTGATTCTGTTTGCATACTATCACATGATGGTTATCAACACGAGAGGCTCTTCTCTTCCCTCCAAACCAAAATAACGAGCTGCAACATAGGGTGCACACCCCATCCAGAGAACACTGGCAGGATAAGTAAGCCCTGCTGGGGAATGGCACTGGCATTCCACCAAGATGGCTATTGCAAATAAATGGGACATCAATCAGTTGGGGAAAATAATAATTGACCTTAAAAAGATGATGTTATTGCATAACTAATGGGCTCAACAGATGCTTTATAAAATTGCCCATGTAACGTCTTACATGTACCTCAAAGAGTCCCCTACTAACATGGTCCAAAGTGCCACAGCTGGAGTGTGCAGCCATACCTCACACAGAAACACTGAACCTACACAGAAAGGATGGTCAAGTTTAATAGAGATTTGTGTTAGGCTGCAGCTTAATCGTGCTGAGAAGGTAAGTCTAACATCAAAGAGGAGGCTTTAAACAGAGTTCAGCAACTCTGGAGTCTTGAGCAAGATAAAGGTTAAAGTATTGCAAAAGTTGGTCACTCAGCAGTGACCATTCCATTTATCTGCCTGGTCATATTGTGCAGTGTCCCCAGCACCATGGATGATTCCCATATGTTTGCTAGCAGGAAGCTGTGCCAGTTTCTGAGCATGGAGCAGAAGAACACAAGACATTGCAGTCTAACACTGGTACCAAGCAAGCACAGCAGCAAATCTCACTGTGCTCCAGCTGTAAGCAGGGCTAAGAGCTGCTTCTTTCTTCTTCTCTCCCCCTCATCCACATCCCCGTTTCCACCAAGGAACCTCTACTAAACCCTGCCCATGAGGAGATCTGCTTGGCCCTCTCTCTCAAGAAAGGAGAAACTTCTCAGCTGCCTACTGCGGGCTGACTGAGGGGGCAGGGAGGCTCTCAAGCAGCCTGATGAGAGTTTACAGGTCGCCAGCTCCCTTTCCCCGCTGCCAAGCAGGGGGCAAACCCTTAATGGGGCGGAACGGAGAGCGCGGGGCTGGCTCCCGGCTCAGCCCCTAATGAGGGCCGGCGGCTCGGCCCGCAGCTCGTTAGGAACGGGCAGGGCAGCACACAACAGAGCCCGGGGACAGGGGCACACAAGGGCTCCTGAGGGACCGGCAGCCACAGCACTGCGCCTCAGGGGAGGGGGCACAACCACCTCCTCCTCCGCTGCCTACTCCTCACCTCTTAAAATCCCATTACCTTCCTTTTATTTCATGGTAGAGACTGGTGGGAGGGAAAGGAGGGGGAGATGTCCGGGAGGAGCTGCCTCTGTCTAGTGCCTTCTGTCAGCAGAGGTCGGGCCCATAGGATCAATTTTTTTCTGTGGATGTGATTTTCTTGTCTCCCTCTCTCTCTTTTTTTTTTAAACAAGAATACGGGCGCCAGGCTTACAAGAGGTCCTCAAGAACTGTCAATCAGGGGCATGAAATATTCAGAGAGCTTAATCTTCTTAGGGGATCTGTAGAGACCCCTTCATGGGGTCTGATGCTCTTCATGGACCTGCAAAGAATGGGTGAGGGGAGGGAGGAAAATAAACACAACTGAAAAGAATGAAAAGAGAGACATCCTTAGACAGACACCCTCATCTCTCGGTGAGGGGCATATTGTAAGAATTTAAACAGAATAGAAAAGACCTTTTAAGACCCAATTAGTGCAACAGTCTCCTTTCTGACTGGGAACCTGGAAAGCCGCCTTTGGGTACTCTTCATCGTGGCTAGTTCTTCCTTTTTTTGCTCAACAGGTAGCCCAGTTCACTGGTATTCCCAGCTCGGCCATGACCTGGTTTTTGACCTTACACAACTTCCTGCTTCTCCACAGACTTTGACTTTCATGTGGTCTGGCCAATCTACAAGAGCTCCATCGATCTGCTTAGTTAAAGGTCAGGAACAGGTCCACTGGCCTGGTGGGTAGTCTGCAAGCTGCATCAATTTTCTTTGAGATCCTGGGAGTTGGATGTGAATTTTTTAAGATATTAGCACAACTGAAAGTAAGACAGTCTTGAGATACTTAACTACTCACAGCAAGTACCTCCATTAAAGGAACATTGTCTTAGAAAACATACTGAGATGTGACTCATCTATGTGAGCAATAAGAGCCCTTACAGAGAGATCTAAGATAGATACACACCATTACATTTTAAAGTGAAAACTTAGCTATCTATTTTTCAAAGACAGGCCAGGGACAGGCTGTTGTTCCCTGTTCAAAAGTTATAGTGAGTTGTCTGAAAAGAGACTCCTCTGTGTTTCTCTAACTCTTTATATCTCTACTTAAACATCTTAAGGAAATTCTATGTGAAGAATGAATGCTTTAAATAAAATAATTTTTATCAAGTTATCACTTTCACAAAGTCAACTGTGTTTCCAAAACTTAATGTCCCATGTCTGCTGTTTGAAAGACCATGTCCAGTATCTGAGACAAGCCCCTGCAGTCCTCAGAGAATCAATCACATTCAGCATCTCAGTCCAGCCCTTAAGAAAAGAATTATTAAAATGAGCAGACAGAGAAACCCCCTGTATTTATCCCTTCCATTAGCATCTGAAATGCAGAAAATAGTTCCACTGCTGCTGCAAATTCTATGACAGGGAAAAATTTCAAATTACACTGGGAGGAGGATCCAGCAGTTACAGACACTAGTTCTGAATTGAAGCCTTATAGGTTTGCACATAAATATCTTATTAACCATTGGGCCTTACCTAAGTCAAGAAAAACAAATAATTTCCATGCTCTAGCTGGTTCAGTAAATCCTGGTTTGGGAAACAGCTCTGCAGCAGTGTGTGACACCTGAGCATCTGGCCTTTACCTGTCCTCCCTGCCCCACTGACCTGTGTAATCAGTGCCAGAAAGGAGCAAGGGAAGGTAGTTTTCCCATCAGGAGATGCATCCATTTACTGCTATATACTGGGATGAGAAAGAGAAGGACTGTTACTTTCCCCCCACCCAGCCCTCAGCAGAAAAACTCTCCACATGGCAGTTTGTGCTCCTGCATCTCACACAAGCATGGTGAAGGGCTGTGCTCAGAGAATTTTACACCTGGAGGGCACAGCCAGGCTGGAAGTGTTTGCTCATTCCTTGAGGGACAACAGCTACAGCCCTGCAGAGAGAGCGAAGTGGAGAAAGAGGAGAAAATCCAGTAACCAGCCATGGAAACCTATAAAGGGAGAGCTTATGCTGTAGCATTTAGGAAGAGAAGGTGCCAGTGCAGGTCGAGAGAGGGGGCGGTACAAGAGCAAAGACAAGGCATATTTTTGTGGCAACAAATTAAAAAAAAAGAAAAAGGGAGAAGAAAGCTGCCTTCTCCCTCCTCCTCTCCTCCTGCACCTGGGGTCATGCTGTGACCTTTCAGAAGACAGGATGTAAAAGTGACCTTTGTCAGAGTGTGACAGAGCGTCCAGCCAGGCTCTCCAGGAGCAGACGTGGGAGGCCCACAGGCAGTGCTCCTTCCCCGGGCAGAGGTCCTGACCTGCAGCAGCGCGCTCAGGGAGCTGTCAGGGCAGGCTCCCTGTCCCCAGCTCCTCTGCTTTAGGAAGCACAGACTGGAATACAGCCTAGCACACAAAGAGCCTGCTCTTCAAACTTTCTCATCCTGCCTGTAACAACAGAGGTACTGCTTGGGAGCTCTGAGACAGTGCTTCTCTCTTTCCCCCTCTGTCCTCTCTCCAAATCCTAAAATAATTTTATGAAAAGGCCACAACCCTTAGATGCTTGAGCTGCCTTCAAGACATCACAGGCACACTGAAGTCCTTTCAAAGGCAAGAGAGAGGGGAATGGGGCCAGAGATTCTTCACTGCTTTACTGCCCCCACTTTATAAAACCAAACCACCCAGCACACATAACTGGATGTGTTGAAGAGGCTCAGGAATGGCTTGGTGGGCACCCTTCTCTGGCTCCTCTCTAAGTTCCAGGGCTGTGTGCATATTCCCAAATACCCTGTGTCCATACACTTTCCTGCAATCCATTGCACAGATGTGGGGGAACAAATGAAGCTACAGAAAAAATAATCCAGCCCTGGGACAGACCCCAGCAAGTTGTAAACAGGTCAGTCCCACGCAGCAGAGCAGGGCAACCCTGGAGAAAACCCAGCAGGAGCTGTGTGACACCTGCTCACCCCACACGTGTTCTGCTGCCACTCACAGGGACAGGCACTTCCCCACTCTGCCCCTAAGCCCCTGCTTTGGGTAATTTACAGCAGATTCTCTGGATAAACACATCTCTGTTGGACATGCAGTTCAGGTGCTGGCTGCTCCAGCTGGAAATCCCTCGTGTCCTTGCTATGTCCTGGAGGCATGAGAGGGCATAGGAAGCAGGGCAGGCTTCAACCTCCATCTCCTGCTGCCCCGCGACCCCTGGGCTACCACTGCTGACCCTGCTGGGGTTGTCAGGGGTTGACTAATTTGGACACGTTCAGGCAATTGCTGTCATCAGCTTCCTGCTTTGTGGATCAGGGAGGTTTTTGCTGTAGGCGGGAGTCAATTATTTGGCAATCTCAGGATGATCGGAAGAGACTATTAGTGTTTGACATTTTAAAGGGAAATGGAAACCAGCCCACCTCTCCCTTTCTGCCAGCTAAACCAACCACTTCGTATTAAACTTTACATGGCTCCTTCCTCATACAAATTAGCTCAATAACTGCTGCTCGTCTCCAATTTCAATGGACCACCTCCCAAAAGGATGCTTGACCATGACTCCAAACAAGCTTTCACCGAAAGTGGAATCTGGGCTGCAATGGAGCCTCCGGAAGCCTATGAGCAGCAAAAACCCCTCATGGAAGACACAAACCAGCAGGCTGAGCAAGGAACACAAGCATGGAAGTATCCACTGATTAGCTGAAACAAGAAAATGGAGCTACAGGCTGTACATTCAACATCCTGATCTGACAACACATGGATGAAACTTGTTTGAAGCTTTAAAATCTATCACAGAGAAAGACCAGGCCTAAGTGGAGGATGGCAAACTTAAGAGCTGTTCAGCAAGCCCATGCAACTCATGAGCACAAACTCTATTTCAGACATTTTTCCAAAACTCCATTTATGCCTCCATATGGGATGGGAAGGTTATCCACTTCTCCTCAGGATTTCTCTCAGGAATTTATGCAAAAAAGAATACTTATCTTGCACGTGTAGAGTAGAGAGCAAGACAGGCCCATTGGTGATGTAAGCAGCACAGTCATAAACCAGCAGCCCTGGTTCCAACTGTGCTTAAAAACCAGTCCTTGAGACAGAAGGTCACATAGTAGGGCTTTTGTTTCAGAACCAACAGCAATAGAAGTGATGTCTCCTGACTTACAGAACAAGGTTTCCAGCTTGAATATCTCTCCCCTGTCTGCCTTAACTGCGGAATATGTGATATTACCATTTAGCAGGCAAGTGTAGAGATCCTATCTGGAATCAAACCCTCAATGTACCTCCCACAATATATGTGCAAATATACAGAAGCATTTTGATTTTTCCCGGCTTTAATATGATAACTTAAGGTTTGAACAGCAGAATTTTTTATTTCCAGAGGCTTAGATAGATTGACACCAGGGAATTCTTTTAGAAAATCATTGGGTATTAACAACTTTCTCCCACTGTAACTCAGTGACTGAGCTGAAAGTGAAGGCCACACTTCCCTGCAAGGACTGACACAGGAAAGCCACTCTCCAAGGCTCAGACCCACCAGTTTAGCAAGCAAGCGCTTGTCTCTGCTCCTGCTTCCTAACCAGGAGAGAGGAACACAACTTTATGGTTTCCCCACTGCTACAAATGCCAACAGTGACCCGAAATAAAGGATTTTCTGCCCTAGAAGAATAGCCCATGATGGAACCTAACGAGGGGCTGTTGGTGAGGGCTGCTCCCTCCTCCCCCTTGCCTTTATTACCACCAGTATGCAGTTGGCCCAGCTTCCCCCGGGACTGGCCAGGGTTCGTCTGTGTGCAGACAGCTCTGATGTGGCAGCAGGGCAGACTCTAAGCGCTGGTGTGATTTAATAAACAGACACTTAAGGCAGTTTACGCTGGAGTCAGCCCACTTCGATGGCCTTCTCTGCTAATTTAACAGTGGCTGCAGCCCCCGAGCTGGCGTCTCCCTGCTCATTAGGGAGCAGGGGTGTGTGTGCCTGTGTGTGGGGGAGGAATTCTGGTTTCACATTGGTGCTCCAGAGATTTTATTATACCGGGCAGCTCATTTCAGTCTACTACATTGCAGAGGATTTTTAAAGAGAAAGGGGGAGGCAGGGCATGCTAGTTAGGATCCTTCCCTGTTGTTATTTTCATTAATTTTCCTCTTTTTTTGTTTTGGTTGGGGGGGATGTGACAAAAAGGGACAATAATTGCCATTTGCCGCAGACTTTGAGGAGTCCTCCTCAGCCATTACAGATTAAATTGCATTCTGTACAAGTGTCCATCAGGCCCCAGCTCCAGACTCCAGGCTGGTTAGAGGGCAGCTGATTCAGCTGCAAGAACATTTTGCTCCACTTCTGATCTGTCCTAATTATAAAAGGGATGCTCTTGCCTTTAACCCCTGGAGTTCTCTCTTCCCTATTAGGATGGAACAGCCCTCAGCCAGCTCTTCCACTGCTTTAACTGAGTCACCTGGACTGCCAGCAGCAGAGAATAATCTACACAGATCCCTGCTGCCTGATTGTCTCTCTCCCCATTTTTACCTCTCAGATCCACACAAACAAAGCCTTTCAGATTCCAAAGGGAGAATGGTAAAATCAGGACAGGTTTACTTCCAGAAACCATTCAATCAGGTTTTAAATTTTGTAAAATCAAATCTAAAACTAACGAAAATACTCACCCTTTCAGTCCAAAGCATGAATAGGTTGAATACACATGGCTGAGGTAGTTTTAAGGTAGTGAGTATCAGTACTCCTAGGAGTACAGTGAGAGGCAGAGTCTGTAATATTTCTGGAGAAGGCACACATGGAGTCCATTATGGTTCTGGCAGCACAGGCAGAAGTATCAAGGCCAGCTTGTTAACAGCTGCCTCAGGAAGAGCTACACAGCTGTACTGACAGCACTGCAGTGTAGATACAGAATGCACACCTGGACTGCACTCAGAAAGCAGTGGGTTGTCCTTTCCCCTTCAAATAAAGAATTGTTCCACTTTAAATCTCTTACAGTGGATCTTTCCACACCTTTGGTCACAATGAGGTGCAACAGGACCAAAAACAAAGCAGAAAAACAACGTGGGCCTGATACTGCTCCCATCAAGCCTAATTTTGATGCAGCTCTGACACTGACTTCAGCTGGGATACATCAGGTAAGAATCTACCTTTGTTTGATTTTGGCTGCTGCAGCACAGGCTCTCCTCATCCCCTCCTGATTGATAGCAATCTCCTGCCTTTTCCGTCTCACAGCTAATTGCCATCCCTTCCACAGCCCCTTTCCTAAGAGAGGAACAGGGTTGGGATTTGTGCTTCTCTGAAAACTGGCTGTGGGCCCAAGCTGCCCAAGAATGCCATGAGCACTCATGGCCCTACAGCACCACGATCAGGACAAGTTTGTCCCTTAGCACCCATGCTATTTTTGTTTTGTTTTCAGTGAGTTTACATTCTGCTGAATATTTCTTAGAACCAATAGCCCTTTAACCATTGGCTGCATGTTTAGAACACATTAGTGGAAAACATAAAAGAAGGAAAAAAAAATCTTACTAAAATATCCATGAAGAAGAGCAGCACAGTGTGTGTCTTCTCCAGCTAGGACTGGACAGCTCCCTCACACCAGGCTCTCACCCTCAATGCCTGATGGCACAGGGAGCCTTTTAATACCCTTCTGATACAATCCAGAATCAGCTGCTAGCAAACCCATGAACCAAGTCTATGAAAACAGTCAGGGACATTGGGCAGAAGGCTTGCAACAAATAATGTGGAGAAATCTTCCTTATAAAAGAATTTCTCCTTATTTATCTTCAGAGTTAGAGAGCAACTGATGTCCTGAATCAACAAGTCTTACATTCCTACCAGAGATCTTACCTGGTAAAGCAATTCCTTTGCTGTGCTCGTCCCTGTGGTATTTTAATTATGCCTTCCTTTTGCATTTCAGTGATCCTTGTGGTGCCCTCCAGCTCAGGACATTCTTCAATGCTATGATTCTACTTTTAACCCCCTTTTCAGGGATAAGTTCCTAATACACATTCTCTGTACTGTTCACTCTGTGAAGACCATATTTATTCCTTTTGGACTAACCCATCTTCTTACACAGCAACACGGAGGCGCTGGTCAGAACTGGACACATATTTTAGTTTGAAATCCCCTGTCCAGTCCTTTAATGCAGGATGAGCCATCTCCATCTTCTTAAAACCACATCTTTGAAAAAACAGAAATTTGCTACGTCAGTGCAAAGAGGAAAGATAGCTATAGCAATGTAAAATTCGTTCAAAATAGGTGTCACACTGCAGTAAATAACAATGTCAAATGATCACATATGTAAGCAAAATCTTTACAGCAGTATAAACTCGATAAGTGAATGAAGCTGTAGGGATCAAACACAGGATAAAGGATCAAACAAACAAGAAACTGCATTTCACTGAGTCAGCTGAGCTTCTGCAACTGTTCATGTGCGCTTTTAGCTCACCCTAATTTTGAAAAATGACAAGTTAAAATCAATAATTACTTAATGAGAAAACGCTTAATTGCTTATTTATCTTCATTATTATTATTTTACATATTGCTGCTAGTGCCAGAGGCTGGAAAAAGAAGAGACAGAGGAAAGTACATCATAGTAGGTGAGACATGGTTGTGTAAGGAGTCTAGGAGGTCAAAGAAATCCTAAACAAAACTAACAGCAAGAATGTAACTGACCATGAAAATCATAACCTAAAATCTAATTAGAACAGGTGAGGCTGGCACCAGGAAAGGAATAACACCAGCAAAAGTGAATTACACTGCAGAGCTGCCCAACAACCTCTGCCACTGACCATAACATTTGTACTACATGCTGTGCTAACCCCAGAGAAAAAGAGGGCCCCCACAGGGACAGAGCAGAAGTGTGAAATGCTCCAACTCAGTAAGTATTAAAAAACATCTCTTCAAAACTCAAATGTAATTTATTCTCTTCAGCACTGCCATCATTTCCACTCACAAACTCAAAGCTTGGCACAAGGGAAACAACTCCTCTTTAGCTTGCACTGCAGGCATGTGGATAAACCTCTGTCCCTGTGGAAGGAGACTCGGGCTTAAGGGAAGGAAAGCAAGGCCAAGCTTTCAGCCATTTTGTGCAGCCGTTTCCAATGCCCTCGGACGAGCTGATCGTGTCAGTGTCTCAAGGTCCCCAGAGACCGTAATCTTATGTGTTCAGAGAGGCTTTAGTTCATGCAAGGTCAGAGTAATTGTGCATGATTAATGGTTTATCTCTTCCTGAAAGCCTTACACAAAGGCTCCAAACCAAGTTAGCCGTAATTCCATACTCCTTACAGCCCGCTTAAAGGGGCAGCATCCTATTTCCTGTTGGTGGGGCCAAGCAGGTTGACTTTATCTATCAGAATTGGAAGTGAGCCATGTGGCCTTTGAAAGAAGTTCCTCTCCCCCATTCAGCTCTCAAAGAAACATGAATACACTGAAAAAAAAAAAAAAAAGGAACAAAGGGAAAAAAAGAAAAAAGAAAGGAGAAAAAAAGAAAGAAAAGAAGTCTAAATTCAGTCTAAACCACCCTGAAGTCTGAAAAGACTTCTCTGTAACAGTCCCCAAACCTTTTGCTGTGAGATTCTTTGGTTTTCTACAGAAGTGCTCCTTATCACATTGCCAAAGCAGGGCACATTAGAATCACCTTAGAATCTTATTTTTATTCCGCAGCTTATTTTGTTACAAAAAGGATAATTTTTAATCAATTACGGCTTTGTGACCATGGGCAGCCAAATAAGATGATAAAATTATTATTTGCAGATGGAGCTCACAGATAATTCCTATGGGAGAGCTGCAAATTTAGCCCTTTTTTGTTTCCCAAAGCATTAAAGCATCCGATTGCCCTGAATGCACCGTGCCCTTTGCTGGAGCTTTGAGCTGCCTGTTCTCAGAACACGGAGCATTTGTGAGCTGCTCCTTCAGCTCCTTGGTGACACACAAGGTGTAAGTGGGCACCTCAGTCAAGGGCTGTTGTCTCTGACCTCTCAGTGGATGCACAAAGCCCTTTACCCAAGAGAAGAGTGAAGAGTTTTGTTTGTACCGAGTCCTCCTTGCCCTCTAAGATGTTCAGATCAAACACCACATTCTCTGTGGTTTTACGCAAATCAAAATCCACGCACATCAAGTTCGTTCCCTAACAGCAAACGACAGGGATCACAAACATGGATGAATACAAACAGCAGCTGGCAGCTCAAATATACTTCTGTCTTTTGTAAATGCAGTTCCCATCAGCAAAGTTTTGATTTATCTGGGAATTTGAAATGTTATGTTATGTTATGTCAGAGGGAGGAAAAGGCGTCCAGTGTGGTTAGAAACTTCCACACAGCAATAAGCCAGAACTCATGGAAAATGAGCCAGGGAGCCTCTGGAAAGGCAGCACTGACAGTCAAAGGCTGCTCACCCCCTGTGCCAGTGTGTCAGGAACACATTTGTGTCACAAGGTGACGCAGCTGCCTTGAACACCTTCCTACCTAGCAGGAATGGACTGGCTGAACACTGCAACCAGAAGATAACTTGGATGAAAGGGAATCATGACCTCAAATGTTTGGCTGTCAGGGGAAAGAAAGGTAAGATTGGACATTGGACTCCAGAACAGGAGATGACAGCCAAGCTGGGCAGGTTGGTTTGTTGGAAAGACTTCCCATAGGAAGCAATGTCGAGTAAAGCTGGAATTTTCTGGACAGACTACACCAAGAGTACAGTGGCAAACCGATAGGATGGAAATGGAATGCCTCTGATCTTAATTAACTCAAAAAAAATTGAACACTAACATGGAAATGGCAACACACAAGTAAGGGTTAATATCAAGGAAGACCATACGAGGAAGAGAAAAAAAAATCAGGGACAGAACTGAAAAACAAGCTACATACACCACACATAAAAAAGCAGAAAGGAAAAAAATAAGAAAGTCATCAATGCCTTCTTTACTTCCACATTCACTAAAAGATTAATGGTGACTCAAGGTAATTTTTCCTATCAAGAGAAAGACACGGTCCAGAACAAAGACAAAGCAGGTTGAATAACACTTCTGTCAGTACAGCCCAACTGGGGGCTGTGTGCTAAATCCTCTTTCCCCAGAGAGAAAAGGAAACATCATAAATTATCCAGGCTATGGAGCAGATTCTGTGCACAGGGCTTGGATCACCACATGCCATAGAGCCAGGAACTGGGAATGGCAGCAGGCCTTCTCCTGTAACAACGGGGGCTGGGGGCAGAACGAAACCACAAAAACTCTAGACCTCATGGAAGCCACATTCAGGTCACCTTGGATACTTAAATTGAACACAACCAAGTCTGTAGGGCTGATGAAGCAGCTCAAAAGTAGCTGTAGCAGCTAATCTGTGAATAAATAACATCATGTAATTTTGGAAGGTTCTGGACAAACAGAAGGCAAACAAAGGAGCCATCTTTGAAAGCACAACTCAGTAAACTGCAAATTACTTAAATGCACCTTGTAGAAAAATGAAAAAAAACCTAAAGTATCATTTTACAAGTAAGCAGAAGGTAGTACAACTATGAAAAAAGCCTGTCAATACAGAATGCTCAGGAACAAATTTATTATGTTCCATCTAAGGGGTAACAGCCCCTGTGATGGGGGGAAGAATTAGGGTGATATACTTTGATAAGTGAAGTACCAAAACAACGTTTTTAATCCTTGCCCTCGTAATATTGCCAGAGCATAAAAAGGAAATCAAATGTAGAATAAAATCATCACAATTTGATGTACAAATATCTAGAAAATCCTCTTAAATCAACAGCTCTTTGCTGTCAAACTCTTTGCATAGAGCTCCACAGGGGGCACATCAGCTGCAGCTTCAAGAGCTACGGGCATAAACAGCCCTCAGAGATCCACAGTTGCCATTTTAGCAGGTATTATTAGAAGTCAACAATCTCAGTAAAGTGGGAGAAAGAACATCTGTATTTAGATAGAACAAAATAGAGAGGTACAAAATCAATCTGTAATAAACAAATTTAAATGTTTACAAACAAGTGGCAGCAATATTCAGAGAAGGGACCTCAACAATGCTAACTGAATTTTGGTCAACAAGTTGATGTCACCAGAACAAGGAAAAGGAGGGGGAAAACATCCCAGAATGGACTGACAGGTGAAGAAGGATGTAAGGCCATTCTCCTTACAGCCCTAGACTTGCCTCAAGTTAAGATATCCAGCTTTGGCCACCTCACTGTAACACAGCTGTAGATGGACAAGAGACCATCATGAATTATAAAAATGTTCAAAAGCACTGCTGAAGGATAAAGATTGATGGACTGTGTTTATTTTCCATTCCAAAGAGAGATCAAGACAGGATTCTCCTTTTACAATAGAGAAGTAGTGATTATTAAGGAGACTGACATTCATTTTTTTCTCTGGCCACTTGGTGGTAGAATAGAATGTAGCCAGCTTTGCTGATTGCAAGAATATTTGGGTTTGATATTAATTTAACTTTCACTAATTCCCTAATAAAACAGTCAAGCAAAAACAGTAGCATCCAGCTACACATGCAGGAAGCAGAACTGCCTTCCAAGAAGGACTTTTGAGAGCTTTGTTACAGGTTAGCCTGAGTATGCACTCATAGACATGAGACAGACAACAGCCAAAGTGCTGGCCACAAATTCATTATGGGGATCTCTACTCACCTGGAATTGTCTGTCCTGCTCTGAAAAAGCCCAGCTTGCTACCCCAGGACTTAGGCTTGTGGTTAAATAAGCAGCTTGTGGTAAAAGATGAGCAAGGTGTGGGTGATTGGTGCAACTGCACAGTAAGGAGCACCCTGACTGTGACTCCACCCTGCTGCAGGTGTGCTCTAACCACCCACCCTGACCCAGACGCCAGGTAAGCTCCCCACCTGCACTGGCCTCAACCAAAACACTGACCAGCCCAGGCCGTTCAGCAGCAGGCAGCCAAGACTTTGATGAGCAAGATGTGGGCTGAGGAGATTCACCAGGACCTGCCCTCAGGAGGCCTGGCCTGGCTGTCATGGGATGGTGCAGGAGCTGACAGCACCACGCAGGGCCCCAGAGCAGCCTCTGCTCCCAACACAGCGTCCGAGCTCGGTGTCAGCAGCAGGCACAAATGGGCACCTGCCATGTCCCATTTCCCTGCCTCAGCAGCTGTAAAGGCAGCGTCTGATGCAGAACAGATTCAAAGAAAAGCACCACTTGCACCTTCAGCACGCATTTTCTGGAGCACACCTGAAGGTGTGGCAGCTGGCCACCTTTTATTATTTGCAATACTGTGAGGAAAACAGCAGATAAGCCTATCCAGGCACTGCTGTGAACTTGGAACAGCAGGAAACAACCTTGGTTTGGGATGCAATGTCCTTTCCAATATGGTAGCAATATATCTTTCCAAGTATTTTTTTTTTTTTTAACTATTACAGTTACCAACCATTTGAACAACCTAACTCACAGTTGCCAAGAAGCCTGGGCCTCAATTTCTTTTTCTTCTTGTCTCTTTGGGGTAAAGTAGATTTTTATGCCAGATTAAGCAAAGTGCTGCTCTTCTTTGATCTACAGTTCAGGCCACAGTCCTGACTGGAGAAGGGAAAAATAATTCACGAGGGTGCTCCTAACTTAACTACAGCCAAAAACACTTGGGTTTCCAAGGTTCCCCCTACTTCCTTTTCAGTAGGGACATCAAGAAACAAGTAAGAAGTTAAATACATTGAAATACATTTCTGGTTTGCTCTTCATTTCTTTCCTGCTTGCTCTCTTTCTCTACAAGTAGAACCTGAACAAATACTGACCTTAGAAAAGCCTCTGCATGAACCATCAGAAGGTGTAAAAAATACTTCTAAGTTATTAAATAACCACAGTACCTTAACCCTCAGGGCCCCTTTTCCACTTTGTTCCTTCGTGCCACTGTTCAGCATAAAAAAGACTGTAGGATTTTTTAACAAATATTTCTGACACCACATCTAAGAACATCTCTGAAGAGGAGGAAACTCTAGAAAGCTTAATCCAGTCTGGTGCAGATGTCAAATGACAGACACATCCCCACGTTCCTCATTGCTTATATTGAGCTTCAAACCCCTGCTAATGAGCATTCAGCAACTTCTGTATAATTCTAAAACTGCAATAATAGTAACAGTTACAGCTGAAATGAAAACTTCCTCTGTTCAGACCTTAACGAAGGCAAAATAGTGAAGTTCCAAGATAACAAGGATAAAGTCATCTAAAGTGTAGCATGACAATGACATGTGCTTACTCGTGACAAAATTAACAGTAAGGTCTGCATAACTCAGAATATAAACAACACCAGGTGCTTAAGCAGCATTTAGCCTGGTGTTAATTATATCTCATGAGCTCTGTCTTTCAGCAGGAAAGTTTCCAAGAAATCACTCTCCAGTGGCAGCAGAGGATTTGGAAACAGCTTGTTAGTACCTTACAGAAACAAAGGATTAAATTGTGCCTCAAAACATCCAACACACTGCTGCAAAGCCATTCAACTAAATCCAATGCTTTTTCAATCATCAGGAGTGGGACACTGATAGCAGCAGAAGGACAAAGCTGAGAAACAACAGCAGTCATAGCTATGAGGGGTAGGAGTAGGGGAACTAGATCAGAAGTCTGAAGCCCTACAATTTCTTTTCTCCCACTAGTTTTCCTCTGTTTAGAGTTACAGACCTCCTTCTGTAGCCTGGCCTGCTTCCTAGCTCAGCCAAAACACATATTCCAAATATTTCAGTCCTTCCTGTGAAATAGCTCAGCTGTTGCTAAGCCTGAGGTAAACCTGCCCCCTCCCTTACAATGATGGGATGATGTTGGGCACCAGACAATTGATTTCAACCCAGCAGTTCGTATTCTGCAAGTGGGAAGAGCAGTACATGAACCCCAACCCAGACCTACATAACTGATAACTGACCCAGTCTGGGACTTCACCCACGACATCAGAAGGTAATTGTTTTCTCTATTAGAATACTCAGTATGCAGTGCAAAATAATTAGTTAGCTGTGGAGTTCGGTGCTTTTTTAGTTAAAAGGAACAGTCATGCAATGCCAAAAAGTGACTTTTCGGGGGGACTTGAGTGATATGAGTAGTTGTTGCATTCAACTTACCTGAGCCTACAGACAAGTGATACATAAAGGACATGAACAGATTTGGGTTTTTAACCCATTCCTGTATGCATTCAGTCAGGAGAACTCACCAACTTTCATAATGTAGTTTACAGCCTCTGAGCTCAGCTGTGCAACCTGGAAAGTGCAAGTGAGGAGGGGCAGCAGCCCACGGGCTGGCTGGGCCCAGGGAAGGCTCATGTCCCTCCAGACATTGTCACGCCTGTCTGAACACTGGCATTCAACCTTCCCTTCACAAGAGTGCTCCTACCTGCTCAGAGGGTCTCACATCATCCTTCTTCCACTGGACCAGCAGGATAATGAGGAACCCTCTGTGCAGAATTGCTCTCCATAATAAATGCTTCAATAAGGAAAATAAAAGAAATTGACTGCACCTAAAATCATGGGAAAAAAAAAAATAAACGGTTCCATCAGCACCTGTGTTAGTAACAGCCTAGAAAAAATGGGGGGATTTTGAGATAGTGTCTTCCCAGGAAGTTTCAGTGGTTTACCAAGTAGAAAAGACCAGCATGTCAAATAAATTCTTAACTATTTAACTTTGGATTCCTCTAGCACACAGTTCCAAACAAATCCAAACTCTTCCTATTTCCCTAGAGATTAAAATAGGACAGCTTGAACCTACTGAGCAAAGTAGCTGTTCTCTAGTATGTGAGGATATTCTCCAAGGGTATGGAACACAGACATGCAACACACAGGTCACACTTTGACAGCCAGGACTTCAATGGGACAGCAAACACTGCACACACAGATTCTGTTTTGCATAAATATATGGTACAGAAAGGGACTGGTTAACAAGGAAACTCCTTACAAATTGTAGTGATGGCAATTTCCTGCAATAACTTAGAAGATTTTCACTTGCTTGGTTGGGTTGGTAACTCATATCCTTAGGTTGAAATTCAAGAACCTCAAGTCTTGAGACACAGTCCAGTGATTAATGATACAGACTGTGTGTACAAGAATGTGGAATATATGGGATCAAATTCATGGTATACCTACATTAGGTGTAACATAAATGCCTTTCAGACAGGTTTTTGGTTTCAATACACTTTTGGAAGGTTTGTTATTGGAGAAGAGGCTTAGAAAATTGACTATGCAAGAAAAGCTACCACAACAGTCAATGAGAGTTATGACCAACTGCAAAACAAGAGCTGAGCAAAGACTAGGATTCAAAATGGCATTTTCAACATCACTCAAATGATACAGGGCTATGCAAAGATTTTTGGAAGCAGAGAGGGCATTTCAGCATCCTACATATCCTCTTCCTTAATAAGGTATTAAATTATTGATCTGCCATTTGTAAATTTGCATAATCCTAAACCAAGTCAGCACTTTTTTAAAAGTTCTAATGTGAGCCTTTAGCTGTATGGGTAAGTCCTACGTGGTTGTCAGGAAGCACAACACTGGTTTTCAGAAGAACAAACTACACTGACCACACGTCAGGTTCTGAGCTCCTCTGAAAATTCAGGCACTTGATTCTGTTGTCAAAATGTAAAACTGACAAGCTGCAAATATTTTTCAAGCAAAGATCTGAAGAGCTGTCTCTGACCTCTGCCAAAATCTGTATATTATTGATTGAAATCAGAGGAGGGGTTAAAAACCAGGGCATGTGGATTAATACATTTTTCATTATTCTTCGTCTTTACAAGCACAGCTTTAGTTGATTTTTCACAACAGAGATGCTTCTGTGTTTAAGGACAGAATAGTGGCTAGAATACAGTACAGCTGAGGAAAACAGGAGAAGAAAAAGGCAGGAAAACACCCTGAAATCACTGTTGTGAACCAGACGCTTCCACCTCACAGCCTGACACGAACCACACGGTTTGATGGCCAAAGGGCAGCATGTCATGCTTTAGTGTTGCGTTTTTCTACCCCATGGCAGTGAGCTGCATTACAATCTGTAAAGTAGTAAACCCACAGAGACCATTATAAATAGTCATGGAATGCCCTGGAGTGACTGCAGCAGAGCTGGAACTGTGCCTTCTGAGCCCCTCGAGGAATTTCAGCTGTGGCTTAACTGTAAGGACATCACTTATGCTATCAGCTGAATATCTAGTAGACAGGTAGATGTGGGCCTTCACACAAGATGTGACAAGGTGTACAGCTGCTTCAGTGAATCCATGTCTGCTGGGATGAGGCTTTAGGGGCCTTCAGTTTCTGAAAACAGCAGTCATCTCTGTGCCATCTCATCTCCCATGGTCTTTCTTCCACAGAGAATCATCCCCCTTGTCCAAGGGAGGAGGCAATAGCGGAGGCCCAGCCTAGCAGATCACTTGGAAAACAAGCCTAACTCAGTGTTTCTTCCCTGCCCCACTGATGTGGTTCCTCACATGGACCCCACTGCCCTCACGAGCAGCCAAGATACACTGAGAGTGTCTCTTTTCTCCATGGACAGAGGCTTAGGGAGGTGCCACCAGCAGAGCCACAACACCTGCAGCAGAGTACTGCTGCACCCACAGGCACTGCCTCCCTCTGGAACCGTGCAGATTCCCACCCTCTAGCACAGAGCTGGGCCTCAAACTCCCTCCATACGCACATGGAGATGTCACTTGTCCCATTGGGTGCCAGGAGTGAAACACAACCCTCAGCTCTGCTCTGCCCACAGTTCCCCCTCCTGCTCTTTCAAAAGTTCTACCAGCGTGGCCTTGAGGCACTTTCCATCCGCTGGTTAAGGTACAGGAATGCACATCTCCTTTGGGAAGCCCTCTTATTTCCCTTTTCCCCATTGCTCATTTCAGTTTCTAACACACTGCAGCTACAAGAGCTGTTCAGTTCTCTCACCACTGGTGTTTGTGTCACCAAGCTTCTTGTCCTGCAGAATCAGCCTAGAAACTCCTCCCAAGGCTTTCCTGGCTTTGTGGGCAACAATGGCCATTCAAAACTGGGGAAAACCAGGGAATGGAGAACACTCCCAGCATCTAAAAGTTCTCTCACATTCTCACAAAAGCAGGGCTGAGATTGACCACTGGTTTTCCCCCCACCCCAGAAGTCCACTTGGCTCTTACTTGTATTACTTACTGCCCAAACTTGTGTGATTTGATGCTCTGTTGTACTCAAGAGTTCAGAGAACTTATTCATGAGCCAGGTTTGCTATGAGACCTCAGGCTGTAGCTTCAGGCATCCCAACTTTTATCAAATTTCTGCCTCACCTGCAGTGTAAAACGAGCGGTGCAGGCCCTACCTGCAGGACCCAGCTGCCCTGGTACCGCAGTGTGCCTTGCAGAGCAGGAATTCCTCCTCAGCTGCATAACTCACAGACGGGTTCTGTGGTGCCAGCCTGGTGCTGGAATGACACAGCAGCAGAGTGGGCTGGGCTGTGTGTCCTCCCTGAAGGAAATGAAGGAACTGCTTGTCCCTGTCCCTCTCAAGAGCACGTAACTGAGCTGGCTCCTCTCCCTGCCCAATGCAGAGCCGGGCTCCGGCAGGTTTGCAGTGCTGTGCCTTTGGCTCCTGCCCCAGCTGAGAGGGGACACAGCAGCTGTGTGAGCCCACAGCCCTGCTGGGCCAGGGCTGGTGCCTGTGCACGGCCTGAAGTGCTGCAGCAGCTAATTCCTTACAGCTTGCACTGCTGAGCCCTCGCTGGGGCAGACACTTGGGCGCCCCTGTACAGTTAAAGATCACAGGCCTTGATAACCTGGCTCTTTGATTTATGACAGCCCAGACCTTAGTGATCACCTAATGAGGGGAACCTGGAGTGTCAACCTGTTTATTAAATACCCAGAACCAGCTGTAGACTCAGCCAAGGAAATAAGTTAATCATATTTCTCATTTATTTTGTGTATCCCTCTCACTCCCTGGCTCTCCCCATTCTCTCCTTCGTTCTGCCTGGCTCCCTCTTTTCATCTCAGAAGGGGAGGAATTTTGGACAGGTCATTTACGGAGACTGTCAGGGGGCCAAAATGTTTGCGATTTCCTACTGATTTCTTAGGTGTTTAGAAGTTAATAATATTCAGCACCTCATGATTCTTTCCTAGATGTCAAACAAAGACATGAAAGGCAAGGAACCCAAGAGGAAAGGAGGGGGAAGGAGGAAAAGGGATGGAGCAGCAGAGGCAACAGGAGAACAACTTTCCCTTTCCCCACAGTTTTAAAGAAAGCTGCATCCAAGAAAAATCCAGCCCTAGTACTAACACAAAAAAGAAGCACGTAAGAGTCATGCAAACATCTCTCTATTGCTTTAGTCAGACAAAAATTTCTTTGCTCTTCTTTGTAACACCCTTAACAGTTATAAACTAAGATCCAAAAGGCAAAGATTCAACCTGTAGAACTACTTTACATTTATGAAATTTCTATCCCTGTTTAGGGCTCTTACTTGCCTAATCCATTCAAGTTTTCACCTTTGTTGCATTTTGGGTTTTGGGGTTTTTTTTAATACCTTAGAAGAAACTTATGAAAATCAGGAGTAGCAAAAAAAAAAAAAATCACAAAAATCACTGTATCCATCCACCTGATAGGACACAACTCAGAATCTTGGGGGGAAAAAAAGATATCCAGTATTACAATGATATCAGATATCACATAAATAATCTGGATAACTCAGATACAGATCTAGGGCACAGAGTAAATGCAGTTATGTCTATACTGACATATTATTGTGAGGTTTATAATCATTAATACTTTAACAAAGCTCAACTATCACCAATTCAAGTGTTCTCATCTCTCCTTGACCACAACAGATCACTTTCTTGAACTCAGCTGAGCTTTAATCAAAAAAGTACATCTCTAATCCATGAGAACAGCTTCTGCTCTCTCACAAGATGAAGCCAGCCCCAGAAACTGGGAATCTGCCTCTGAATAAGCCTGGAAAGATGAACCTCAAAATCCAAGGCAATAAACACCCTTCTTCATAAATACTTCAGTGAAACATAAATGTGTAGAAAGCTCTCAGATACCTTGATCCACATGGGACAACAAATAAGGCCATATCTATCCCTTCTGCTGTATTCACAAAGGATGAGGCAGCTGATACAGAGGACCAGGAAAATCCAGTATTTAATGTTCTCAAACAATAGTTCCCTACTCCATCCCAACCAAAACAGCAGTGTGATATCTGAGTTGCAATAAGAACTGTTCTGAGAGCTGGAGTGCACTGGTGCACCCCAGCCCTGAGGTCAGCAGAGCTGCAGTACTGCAGGGGCAGGTCCACAACCAGCACGAGCAGTCAGAGCCCAGGGCCAGCTGCTTGGGGAAAAGGCAATACCTGCCTCTGCCACCACCTGAGAGGCCAAAAGGAGAGGGCTATGGGATGACACAGCTGTTGAATTGTAAATGTCAGGTAAGTATCTTCACTCCTGGCCCAGCAACAATCAGGTGTGAGCCTGAGGTCTGGGCTCACCAGACAGGACCTTGTTCCTGTTTGTGCCTCTGCTTCCATCAGAAACTAGGAGAGCAGGAGCTGGCTCTCCAGGGAAGAGAGAGACTGAATAGCACCTTCTTATTGGCTACAATTAGGATACCTCTAATAGTGCCTTCCACAGTCTTCAAGCAAAAACCTTCCCCATCTTTCATAGTGACCAGGTGAGGTCACAGACTCAGCTCTGCAATGTCATCCATGGGTGAAGCAACAGCCCACATGATTCCCTGTTGGCAGCTGCAGAAGAAACAAACCTGATGTGTCAATCCTGCAAATCTCTTGAGTGAGCTGACAAGACCTCCAGGAGTCAGACTTATCAGAAGTTGTTGCCTCATCCTTCCAGGTTCAACCTTTGCAAAGTAAGTCTAAGACATCAAGTGGTGCTATTTACTGAGGCTCCACCTTGGGGATGATTTTCAAACGTATCAGACACCCAATCTGAGCTGAACAATCGCAATTCCAGCCCATGGTATTTCAGTGTTGTCCCCTTTCATCCCTCCTGAGGCAGCACTCACCTCAGCATGCACCTCTGTCTCCTTGTGCCCCTTCCCAAGCCTTCCCATCACACCATTAACTGGCTTTTGCAACTCAAAGGAGGAGCTCAGCCAAGCTTCTTTTGAGAGTCTGAGATTGACAGGTTTACCAATTCGATCCCCTGTCTACTGTCACAGATGAGTGCTTCAAGCTACCAAGTTCACACACCCTCTGGACTACACAAGAATCTGCCTAAAGCTTCCCCACATCTCCCTGACTTGCACTGGCCAGCAGAGCCCACAAGGGCAGCCCAGAGTGCACTTTCTCTGGTGCTTTACCCTGCCTGCTTGGAAATGATGAAGAAATGCTTTGCGTTGCTGCAGACTGGCTCAATTTTTAGCTTCAGAAACCTTAACGCTTTACTTGGTTTCCTTTTATCTGCCTCTTTATCTGTTTAAATTTAGCCTGGTTCCTCTCTGCTGTTTCCCAAGTCCGAGCCAATATCTGTTACCCAGTAGCCAAGGGGGATCTTTCTCTGCCACTTTCCTTCTTCCTTCAGCTCTACTCATTCTCTCACAGGAGCTGAGGCTCTCTTGACCCAAAATCACAATCCTGCTGGCAGCTGCTGCTACCGGAGGTAAGATGTCTTCAAGGCATGACATCAAGGAGTAGTTCAGAAAATAGAAGCAAATCCTAAAGGCTGCCTGTGTCTATATAATATATGTATTTAATTGATATGCTCTCAGCTTTCCTTAATAGAAATTGTCAGAAGCATCCAACAGAATTGCCTCTTGCTATTCACTGAGTCCCCCAGAGCAGGCAGGTAGCAGATGGGGACGGGAAGAAATTGCTAACTGCCCTTATTGTGTGGAAATGAGCCTGCAAGCACTTGCAGGAGGGGTATTTCAAGGCTCAACTGAGAAATAATAGTATGGACATTGTAGCAAGCAGCTAAAGTGGGAAACAGGAGCAAAACAGGTCTGTGTTGAGAAGGGACTTCAAAGGAAGAGAACGTACCCAGCAGCTACTGGCATGAGGAGCAAGCCCTGGGGATGGCTCTCTAGCTGGGGATATGGGAGGGGGACACACATGGACTCAAAGGAGTTTCTTTCCTTCCCTCTGAAGACCCTGCAGCCAACCTGACAGGCAGCTGTCACTCAGCCCGTGTCTGCTGTGCTCTCACTCAGACGCCCTGGCTGGCACGGAAAAGCACAGCATGAGTAAGGAAGCCACTGCAGGAGCTGCCTCGGCCGCTCCGCTCTCAGCCCCGGCGGGCGGGACGCGCTCACGGCACTCCGAGCTGTCGGGGCCGCTGTCACTGGACAGCCACGGCTCGGGGCTGTCACATCGCTGTGGCTCCAGTGGGGCAGCAGGGACGTGCCTTCCCTCCTCCCTGCCCTGATTGCTTGTGATCGTGCTGGAGGCCAAGGGAGCTTTGGGGCTACTCGGCCCACACTGTCCCCCCTCACACACCCTCCTCGGGGGAGGAGACCAGCCTAAATCTTACCCACTGCATTTCTGCTTAAAGCAAGCCCTTGTCACCTCTTCCCTGCACGATGGAATATTCTGTGCAAAATAATCATGGATCATTGTCATGTTTTAATTCCTCAGCAGCCCTATCAGGAGAAAGGATTTTCCAGACTAGGCTGCAACAGTTCTCCAGCAAACAGACCTAAGACAGCCATCCACAGGGGTAGGACAAAGAGCTGAATCTTTACAACTGAACATGAAGAATATCTGTTAAAAATCTTACTTTCTTTTCCCCTTCTGTCAGGCAGAAGAGCAAATGCATTCTCTTGTTACCATCCTTTCAGAACAGCAGAAAGGCCTTCGGGGCCAGCTGTGATGGCAACAGCAATGAGGGAAAAGAACTCCAGTGGTTCAGCTGCTTGCATGACTTGCAGTGGTGATGCTGGAACTTTCCTTGCTGCACAGTAAATCCAGCCATCACCTGATGGTAAAAACAGGTCCTCACCCAGCAGCACAGACCTGGAGCTTCTTACAGACCTTTAAAAGCATGAGGCACATTCCACTTGTCCTGAGAGCCTTCAGTTACAGGCAAAGACAAGGAGAATCTTGCACAAATTACTTCAGCTACTCTGGCACAGAAGCCCATTTGGGCCAGATGTCTACCCATTCTTCCTTCCCCTTACTCCATTAACTGATGCTCCCTTTTCTCTTTCACCCCAAACACCTTGCTTGTTTTGCTTTTCCCCATTTTTCTATGTTGAACACCTTCTCCTCACTGCTAAATACCCCATACTCTGAGGGATAACGCAGGAATCCCATTTTCCTCTGTCACATTTGGTTTTGTTATTGCATAACAAAAGTAAAGCATATGCAGAGCACACTGGATGTCAAGCAGGTCAATAGTTTAACTGCAGCACCCCCCCTTCTGTTCACTTCATTTTGGCAGGCAGCATTTTAAAAAACACCCACAACACTCTGACCTTCAGGGAGATTGAGCTGGGCTTCAAGGTAAGATGTTCTGTCATAAAGATCATCTCCACAAAGCCATACAGGCAGCTTGAGACTCAGATCTTGTACCAACCTTCTTATCTCTCCTAGTCAGTCACTTTGAAGTCAAGAGGAGACAGGTCTAACTCATTTGGTGCATTTGTAAAGATCACCGGGCATTTCAGATATCTACAAGGCTCCCCTAAATCTGGCCCTGAGGCTCAGACCCTCCAAAAAGGCATTTAAAGCTTCCAGCCTTCCCTGCCTTTAGCGGCAGATCGGCACCTTAATACATTTGTAAATCCAGTGCTCACACCTAAATCACCTGTAAAAACGGTACATGGTGAAAGTCAATACCGCAGCAGGCTCCCAGGGCAGAGGTCCCTAAGCTGCTAAATCCCCCCCAGCCCGGCTCCACCCGGGTGCGGGATGCTGAAGAGCACGGCCACATTAGCAGGACACGGCATTCCCCCTAACAAGCCCCACCTGCTGAAGACTTGCCCTGGGGCGCCTGTGTCACTTAGGTGCTTTTAAAATGTTGCCCTACAACTAAATCTAGCTCCCAAATCAGTCTAATGACAATTCTGCCCCCGTGGCTTCACTTCTCAAACATCTGTGTGGCTGGAATTCACTCGCACAAACATTGCACTTGGTTTTTTCCCACATGTCCGTGCATAAATCAAGGTATTTGCCCATGAAACTCTTCTTCAACCAATTTGTTTGTACAAACACAATTAGTTGAGGGAGTCCCAGAAGTTCAATGCAAGCTTGCTCGGTGGCTAATAAATTTGACTCCTTTCAGTCTTTCTCCCTAGGCCAGGAAGGAACCCAGCTATTTTTACTCTGGATTCCTGTATGTAGCCAAATATAAGGTTCTTCCTTCTGTGAGAGGGAACAGGAAAAGATTTAAAATGTCCTAACATTTCCTAGGCTGGTATATCTCTCTGTCACCCTCCCCAAGAAAAACTCACTGTCTGCCTTGTCTGTTTAGACTGTAATTTTTTTTTTCTTTTTAGGCTGGAGTTGTCTTTTATTATGTGTTTGCACAAAGCCTGGTACAATGACACCAGGCCCCACTGGATAATGCTGTTGTTGGATTAATAAGCCTTTGCTGGGGGGATATAGAGCAGCAAGATGCCTGTTTCCCAAAGGGGGGAGTATGCAGGTCCAGGCCCAGAAAGTAAGTTAAAAGGTTACAAATAAACAAAACCAAAATTGAGGCAAAGGTTTCTCAGAGATGGAGAGGTTATGTGCACACACATCTGATTTCCTTGGCCCCCAGCATAGTAGCTGTCTTTACTCTGCTGCCTTGTTCCCATACTTAGGGGTAAACAAGTAGTTTTGTACATTTTTGGATTGTAGCCCACAGTCTGGCAGAGTGATAACCACCAAAGCTGATGCATGCAGAGCGAATGCCGAGACATTAAGGCAGCCAGACACAAGCTTTTCAAAACACATCATTATTAAACAGAGGTGTGGGTGGGAGGAGATTTCAGATGAGAAAGACACACCCAAGGTTACCACATTGTGTTCTAATTTTAACACTTCTTACAACGCAGCAGCAGTACCTCCCTGGCTTCAGCTCATAATATCTCCAAATCCAGGAAGCCATTATGATTCTCCAGGGTCAAAGGTTGCTTGCATTGTAATTCGCTTCCTCCTTTGGAGGTTTAATTTTGGAAATATTTCTAATTGCCATTGTATGTGACATGTCTTTCAGATAACCATGGAACGAGCTTTCTATTTGTTGGCTATGACTCAAGTATCCAAAACAAAAAGAAAAAGCAACCCTGTACTTTCTTTGGAACAATGATTTAAGAGTGACACAGACTTTGCAGAAGCTGTTCCACAGTCCTAGTTCTCAGCTCTAGGACTGGGAGGATGGTGCTTCTCATACCCAGGGAGTGAGGACTACACAATGGACATGCTGTCAGTGTGCTGGAACAGCCTTCCCCAGGCATCCAACACCTCTGGTGTAATTAGAGAATGTTCCAAAGTAGTCACAGAGGTGGTGAATCAGCAGCTCTGAGAAGCACTCATGGCTATCTGGTGTTTAGTTCTCCTTCTGGCCCTTAATGACTGTAGGTACCTAATGACTGTACCTGCCACATCTACACAGGCTGCTCTCCCCAAACAAACCCCCTGACTTTGCTCTGGCCCTGCCTCCTCCCCATGTTCATTTCCAGAGGCTCATTCTCTGAACTCTCACCTCCGCTCTTCTCAACATCAGTCTGACCACAAGCCCCCTTCCATTCCACTCCTACCCCTAAGGACCTTCCAGCAGCAGCTGCTCACACTGTCCCAATCCCTACAGTGGCTGAGGCTGCTCAAGTGGAAAAGAGAAGAGAGAGAATATGTTATCCAAACAAAATGCATCAGAAATTTAGCAGGTCTTGTCTAAGCCCACTGGTTTTTAATTTCTTATTTACCCCTGCTTTCCTGCACCAGCAACTTGACAGTTTTGCTACTGGTCTTTATTGTTCAGTGGCACCACAAAAGCTTGAGTGCACCATACAGTGAGCACTGTGCAAACACCCACAACACAATGGGACCAGTGGGTGCTATTACAATTGGTACATGTAAAGACAAGTCAAGATATAACAGATTTGAGCAAGAGTAAGGAAATAAAAAGTGGATTATTACAAGTTAATTTTTTTGTTCCACTCCCAGTCAACAATTAATGGTTTGGTCAGAGAAAACACTTCAGACACTGCAAGCATTCAAGTGCAATGGACTCAATCCTTCCAGACAAAAAAAAAAAAAAAAGCAAATCGCCTTTTTGGATTAAGAGCTCCCAGCATGCCAACACCAGCAGTCCACCCAGTGCTGCAGTTGGTGTGGAGGAGGACTGTCTGTAAAGGAATTAAAACATTTCCAGCCCTGTTGACACGGTGAACCAAAGGCTGGGGGAGGGGTGTGGAGGAAGTGTTAGAAGTCAGAGTCTGCTGGAGAAAGTGTGAACAAGCCAATTAAATCCCAACACTTCTGGACAAAGGGGTCTCTTAGGAAGAAGGAGATTAGCACCTCCTATTCATCAAGAGCAGCAGCTTTCCGGGGGCTGTAGGACTGCCTGGCCTGTCTCAAGGAGCCACCAGGGGACCGAGGGCCATGCTGTCATCGGGGTTGGGGTGCTCACCCCCTCCCAGCAGCACGGGGCCCTCTCATGTACCTTGCCTGTTGCTTGAGAGTGTGTAAAGAAACACAGTTGTTGAAATCACTGCCACGCTGTCACTGTGGCTCTGTCAGGTACCCCCATCTTGTATTAACAATGCCTGGTACCCCCACCAACAGTGCAGCCACCTTCCTCCACCTTTCTTCAAGCCTAGGATTGATACAACCACCAAAACAGAGACAGCCACAAGCACCTCAAGTATTCAAACCAATCTGGACCAGGGCATTGGTCCTGGCCCATTATGGATCCAGAGACAGTTTGAAGCTCATTCAAAAATCACAACAATTTGTGCATTAAGACTGTGCTGGATCTAGAACTCCAGAAAGACCCTGTAGACCTGCAAATTTGGCTTCTAAAGGTCCCAGTTCAAAAACAAAATCACAAGAACCATGGCACGGGATGCAGTATTCTTGGACAGTGAAAACATGCAAATGAAGCCACGTAAAACTTCTCAGTTGGGACATTGTAAATGAGGCACCCAAACTGCTGGGAACTGCTGGGCTCTTGGACACGCTTCACTTCCAGTTACACTTTATTCCAAGAGGACACTTCCCAGTGTTATACACCTGACAGCACCCTGCTGTTCACCACTACAGTCTTTTATAAGCTGTCCCTTTCCACCTGTTGACATAATGGCACTTGCAAATGTAGCCCCAGGTTTGAGGAGGTTCAGTAAAACCAGAGCTCTAAGAGGAACAATTCCATGATTACCCAATCAAAGAAAGCCAACAGAACACGAAGAGATGATGCTGTTATAACAAAAGAAAATACATACTTCTTGTAACTAGAGAGTAAGGTGAAAAACATGGCCTTTTGAGACTTCCTACTCCTCCTTTCTCTGCCTTTTAATTTCACAGCGGCCTTAGGCTGCCTAATGGCACCACTATGGAAAACATTTTAAAGGACCTTTTCCTTTCATTCATTATTTACCACTGCATGCACACATGTCCTGAACAGTCATTGCTCAGATGAGATTGTGTAAATCAAAATCCAAAATTCACACATAAGTAAACTGATGCACCTTAAAAACAAGTGGACTTTCATTTGACTCAGATCAATGAAATTGAAAATTATCTCCGAGTGCTCCAGATCAGATGCTATATAGCTCTGGTTGTGACAGGAGATGTGAGTTCAATTTCTGATTTAGGTCTCACGGGAATTTTCTACACCTTGAATTAAAAGGGCATGTACCATTTGACTGTTTCCTTGAACCCCTCCACACCTCATTCGCCTGCTCTTGACATAATGCCAGAGAAAGCACAAGGATGGAGAGCTGGGTTATTAATTTGAGTAGTCAAGAGGAAGTAAGAAGCCTGAGCTACTAATGAGAGCTGAGTGAATGCTCGACATTTTCTCTGGCTCTCCAACCCCATGAACTCATTTTGCCTGTGCTCATGGCTCCTTTGGGGTTCACTTTCCATAAGCACTCCAGCCGACCAGTTTCTTGGCAGGAAAAATCTCAGAAGCAGCCAAGATCTAAAGAAACATTCAAAGAATACTTGTGGAAAAGGAATTTTCAGGTTGTCAAACTCCACTTTCATCCCAGCAAACAGGTCCTCAGTGCTGCTGTATGTGTTCATCTAATCAGGGTGCAGAGAAGATGCCACATGATCAACCTGCCCAACAAAGCTTAGACCAAATTAGTTCACTTCTGAGCATGGAGAATTCACACCTAGATGCTCATAATCTGCCAACATTTTCTAGCCAATTATTGAAAATACCACATCCTGAAAGACCAGAAGCTGTGTACAAAGAGGAGACCTTTTTATTAGAAAAATCTCATCACCAGCCAGAGCTCCATTTACAAACGCAAAATCTTTTCCCTTCCTTTCTGTGATGTCATCCAGCTGGAATGACACATTGCTCAGTGGTAATCTAGACCTCAAAAACTGACAGCTGCTCTGTAATGTAGGCTCAGTCCTAATTTTCACTTTTAATCTGCTATGCCATCTCTAAATACTCTGCATTTGGTGACAAAGGACAGATCTTTTCCCTAGAACCACAGAGACTTTCTGAAGTGGTTGGGATGATATTGAAGGGACTTTAGAGCAAGAACAATCCTGCTTCCCAATACGACCACTCTTACTGGGACCACTACGAGAAGTGCCTTAACTGCAGATAACCTCAAGTGACTTTAGGCAATGAAGCAGATACACTTTTCACAGCCAAGCTGAGAAGTTCTTTCAACACCTGTTTGAAAGTTCTCTGAGGTTAAAAATTATTATTCCATTAAATCCACAGACAGTGGATTAGTTGAATGCAAAGAAAGGGAGGAAGGTGTCCTTTGGTACGTACACGACTCCCATAAAGTCACTCCTTGTATTTCAGTTGAACCAATGGCCTCATATCAGATATCATTACAGAAAAATGAATTAGTTTAGTTCAGTATTTTGATTTAAAACCTTCAAACTCTTTCTCTTTAGGGCATGTGTTCACTGGTCAAATAGTATTTAGGTCCTTTCCCTTCTCTTCCCACATTTAATCACAACATTACTAATGAAAACAAAAAAAAGAAACTCTAGCTGGGCCTTACATGATTTAGGTACCAAGTAAACAGTACTTAACAGTTCTAATTGAAGGTCAGTAAATCCCCAAGAGATTAAATGAATCCTGCAGTGAGATGTGTAAATCTCACTGCCTTTTACGGCATCCCAGCCAAGACCCTGTGCTGGGTTGTGCAAGACTTAATAAACGTGGTATGCACTTAATCAAAACCATTTTGCCACCAAAGGGGCAGCGGGTGTAAATCACAATTACTCTTGGCACTAAACCACTGGCACAAAGAGGCCCAGCGATGCCAAACGTCACCGGGCTGACTCCTCGCGCCTGCTCAGCTGTCTGGCACGGCACGGCTGAGCACCCGCTCGCTGCTCGCCAGGGGAAACCCAGATGGGAAAATAAAACAGCGAAGGATGCTGAATGCACAAGGCTTGTGCTTCTCTCCAGCTTGCTCTCCACTTGCCTTCTGCCAGCTCTCACCCCAATTTAGTAACTATTAATAAGCTCAAGCACAGAGCTTTGGCAACAGCCTGGCTCTTTGCAGCTAAACCTTGTAGATTTAATAATCCCATCATAGTTTATGTTCCAAATTGTATTTCAAGGTTTAATAACTGGTGCACCAAGAGATTTCGGAAAAAGGTTTTGTGAAGTTGGTTTCTTTTAGCCAGTCAGGAATTCGGAATGGGCAAAGAAAGAGTGAACCAGTAATGCTTACGATCTTAAAAGTCTTTTCCAATCTAAACAATTCTATGATTCTATTGCTCATGATGGTCATCATCCAGGAGCTTTTACCCATTCTGAGATCAGCTACCAAAGCCAGATTATGGGACGAGGACACTGGATTCCTCAAGAGAGTAATAATGTATTTTAAAATAGGTGATTACAAAAAATGGATGCTCAGCTCCAACACAGAAGCTCAAAACAGCTACAAAATAGAAGATCCCAGTTGATCAGTTACTAAAAAAGAGAAGGTCATGATGGTGCCAAGCAGCAGGGAAAAAGCAAGAGAACCCTGAAGTCAGAGACTGAATGGTTGGAAGAGATGGAAACCTCTTTGTATTCAAATGACAAAATTGGAAACATAGAAAAAGATCTAGTAATTTTATTATGAAAACATTTATCATATCATAAAGAACATTGAACTCTTAATTCAGCTGTAATCTCAAAATCTTTCAGTACTTTAGTTTTCCAAGGGGCTGATCCCTGTATCTGTTCCAGTAATAGTTTTTTTCATGGCACAGCAGGTAAGATCCAAGTTGCTTAGCTTGCTGTTCCAAGTCTTGATTTTAAGAATTAATTCTGAGCACTGTCATACTGGAGTCTTGGATGCATCTGATGAGTTGATTTCAAAAGTAATTCAACAATTCACTGACACACAACTGTAAAACAGCAGCTGATTTACACTGGTAGCTCACCATAAGTTGGGAATAAAGGGATACTCCAGCACCACAGCTGGTGGATTGGGACAATGGCCTTCTTTTCCCACCAGCAGCAAACAGCTAGAAGCACACAAGTTGCCCTCATCTCCCTGCTTTCATGGTTTTCATTGCCACCAGTCTCTTTCTGCCACCTCTTCTTTCTTTCACCTTGCAAAGTCACATGTTCATTCCTTTATTTCCTTCCTGTTTTCCCTCTTTATTATCCCCCCTTCTAAGATATTTTCATATTTTTTACTCATAGTTTGTTCCATGCTGCTCCTAATTTCCCATTCTTCCATTATTGCAGTTTCCCTCTCTTCCCCCTGTCTCCCCTTCTTCTCCCCCCTTTCCCAGTACCTTACTTTTCCCTTATACCTTCTTTTCCTCTCTTCTCCTCCCCCAGTGTGCCTGGAGCTTGAGCAGAGACTCGGCTGGAGCCTTAATTGCTGCTCCCCTGCCTGACGTCCATCGGAGATGACATCTCCTGAGCACAGAGCTGCAGCCGTCCTTTTGCATATTCCCTCTGTCTGAGCACATCAGGAGAGATGTCACAAGCAGGAAGCTGGAAGCCCTCACAGAATCAGGAGCCCCGCAGATCACTGAAGCCAGCATGAAACATTGGAGAGGTTGGTAAACCTTGCTTCCACAACGGGTTCTTCCAACGCTTTCTGCACTGTTGGTCTCAGGCTCAGAGCATTTACAGGAACTGACATATCCAAAGTTGCACAGCAATGTTAGACGAGGGTTTTTAAACAAAACAAATGTTTGTGTTCAACTCCATTACAGCTTCGTGGCTCCCTGTGGGAGGGTGAATTTCCAGTAATTGAGCAAAGATGGTATTTAATAGTAGGAGGGACACCAAGTACTTGCACGCTTTTAGACCTGATCTTTAACTGAAAGAAGGAGCAGTTCACAACACAGAGAAAGGAACAGCACAGGCAGCCATGCCCATGCACTCGATCCCAAGACCTGACACTGGAGCTTCCATATATTCCTTCCCCAGAAGACACAGGCCATGTGTACTTCAGCTCCTGCTCCCACATGGCCTTTCCCCAGTTATTCAACTAAAACAGTGATTGCAGTATCAGCAACTTCCCTATCAACTGATTCTCCTCTGGTCTCTCAGCTATTTAGCTGAATTAGAGATTCAACTCCTTAACCCCACTTTAATCCTGCAAATACACTTCTCCCCAGATCTGCAGATGAAATCCATGAACTACAGAAATGCCAGCATGTCGGTTTGGTTCACATCAGCAAACGAGAGGGAACTTTCAGCAGTGGCTGGAAGGACTAAAACTCACCCTGTAGTTCATGCAAAACTGCTTGAACTTTAATCCTAGGAAAGTTGGGTCTAGCACTCTAAACTGTAGAGGGGAGAACAAGCAAAAAGGAAATCCTGATGTCCAAGTCCTGTGCAGTATTTCTTTAATAACAGCCTTGGCTCACACACATAATCAGGCACACCAATAATTGCTTTTGGTTTGCTGAAGTAGCACCTTAAAATGCTTGCAGAAACAGCATTTTCACCAAATGAGCAAATACTCTGCAGCAATTACAGCTTCTATATTCTGTTTCATGGTTTTATCTTAATTCAAAATGTCTTCATCTGAATCCTCCTTCACTTTAAGGAGTTGTTCTAGAAGACCACTCTATCATCCACCAAATGGGCAAGCTAAATAGTAAACTGTTGCTCAAACCTTCAATCTTATCTGCATGCCTCCCTTCAGAACTCGAGTTCAAAGCCATAAAGGCCTGCCCTGTTCACATAAGCTCAGCATCCCTCAGATGTAATTTTAAAATGCATCACCTCCACACTCATACAGGAACACGTACTGTGCACTCACATACACATCAGCAACTGAATACAGTTCCCATTATATGAGAGACAAGAGTGGAGTTTAGAGCTAGAAAATTGCTTTATTTGGTGCCTCTGAGGCATTTATTTTAAGATTTTACCTAAAAATGACTGCAATTGTCACACTTTCAAAAAACAAAACAGTAAGAGATGGATAGTTTCAGTGTCTCGTTAAAACCATCAAGTGCCAAAACATCTGTGTTTCAGGTTTCAGTTAACTGCCACACAGCAAGACTTTATTTTAGGATTTTCAATGTGTTCACATTTCAAACCTGTTACTTTTCTGTGTTTCCTGTGTTATTACACAGGGACAGTGCAGTTAAGAACAGACCATGCTGTGCAGACATAACACTGCTAAACATGTACAGATCAGGAAGGGCTTCCCAGAGCACAGGAAGTGTCCTCAGCATCACATTCCATGTGAAACCACTGAGACACCAAGAAGGGAAATCAATGCGCTGGATGACCACAGGCAAGTTAAGAACTCGCGTTTCCTGGCTCACAAGTCACTCTTAGTTCTCATCACACAGGCTCTGAAATTGTGCCATTGCACAGAGACTTGGGACTGATGCTGCTGTTTTGAACACTGTAAATTTTTAGTGTCTGCCCACCACTACAGTTCCCTTTATAATAAAAATTACCCAAATGCAGTTAAAATACTCACAAAGTAGTTGAAGTGTTTACCTTACCTAGCTACCAACTACTCATCTCCCCTTTCACTCTTCTGATCAGTTTCTAATGGACTTTACTAATCATAACAAAAATCAGCAGCTTATTTATGCAGTCCTGTTACTAATAGCCTCAGATGCTGTATTATGCCAAAATAAAGAAAAGAAGTAACCATGAAACTCATCACCTGAAACCCAGAAATCTCAGCCAAGCAGGAATCTCTCAGAGAGGCAGTCAGTGAAGCTTTTTACTACTTGTAGGCTCCACAGAGCTCCACGAGGCTCTCCAAGTCAAAATACAATGTGTTGGCAGCACGTTCAGTGTTACCTCTGCAGAGAGTTAAGGTCCACATCTACTGGGGTAGAGCTGGTGGGAGTCACTTGGTACCCTCAGCCTGGATGAGAAATCTGTGAGTAAACCAGAACTAAAGCCACCTGAAGACTCTTCCCTGTTCACTTCATCCTAACCTGTTCTGGGAAGTTACACCTACCAGTGCAAGACACAACCACGTTCTTCACTGCCTTTTAAATGGGAACTGCTGCTCTGGAAAGCAGGTCCTCAGACACCACAGGCTCAAATCACAGATTTACATTGCTAAAGAAAAATGCAATGACTGGTACATAACCCTTACTCTTTAGTCAATAAAAATTTGATCTTGCAAGATGCAGCCACTGTTGCAGGCTCTCTAAATCCCTCACTGACCTCACCGGCTCCCAGAGTTCCAGATCTACAGCGCGACTTAAAAATGGCACACGGATAAGAACCACAAACCTGCTTTCCCCATTTAAAACTGTTACATGGGACAAGGGGTTTTGATTTCAGCAAAAATGTTTGTTAACAACCTAACATATAAAGAAGGATTTCTGTAACTTGCTTAAATCACTGGAATAAAAGCAGACAAGACAACCAAGAAAAGGGCTCCTGAATGAATTACTATGAATTACAAAGCTGGCCCAGGAAAAGCAGCTCCAGGTTTTAGAGATAAGGCAGACCCGTACATATAAAATGAAAAAAAAAAAAAATTAATAAGAAAAACAGGGAATTATGGAGTCGGTATGCCAAATTCAAAGGACAGCCAAACTGGATGGGCACAAGTGAGCACCGAGAGTGGTCTGAAAGTAAAACTCAAAGTATGTGTATGTGCTTGTGCACTACTACCCAGACATGAGAGTGCACCACCCCAGCTCAGTATTTGCCCTCCCTTCTGTGATGCTGTGACACGTTACCTAAGCACACACGACCATTTCAGAATATATGAACCCAAACAGTCAGCTAAGGAAGGTCTAATTTGGCACACTGAGGGTAACAAAAGAGAAGACAGTAAACTGTTTGTCCTACTGGGAATAATTGGCAGGGGTTTTATTCCACCCATCTTCAAAAAAAAAGTCACTTGGTGCTAAAGGAAGGGCCAAGGAAACACCAAAACACAGGTTTGCTGATCAGCTGAGGCTAAGACCTCAGAATGAGTTTTCATAATTTTAAAACTTCTTCCCTTCAACCAGAATATCTGCAGTTTTTCAACAAGGATCGTTACATTGGAAAAATTGCAATAACTTTCATGGCTTCACTTTATAAAGTTCTATAAAGATCAGAAGTTGTCAGGAAATTTGATTTTTCCATCTTCTCTCGGATGTGTATCAATATGAGTAACCAACTCCCTCTAAGCTCCCTCTGAAGTAGCCAAGGTGGGGAGCTTGCCTAGCTGCACACAGAATGGGATGCATTCCCTGTTATTTTTTTGGAAGTCAGCATGGAGTCTACCTGTCACAGTTCTAATCAGTGTTCCTAATCACAATACCACATTTTAAACACTGCATGCAATCATCTGTTTGAAATCTCAATCAAGCAAAACTAGTGCTGTATTTCTGACAAGGAAGAACCATCCTCATTCATCTCTATTGTTTTTAATCCTGGAGCCCCAAAAGGACAGCTTAAATGTCAGTTATTGAATTGTTTCACTGCTAATTATTATTCAAGTATTTTTGCTGAAATTTGTGTCCCACAGCAGGAATGCCCACTATTGTTTCACAGGCTGGTATGGAAATTCTATGCAAATTCCAAAAAGAATGGCCCCACCCTATTCTTTCTTCCTTTCCCCTAGCTGTAGCCTGTATCAATCCTTCCATCTAAACCAACAAAGATCTTCTCAAACAGGAGAGCTGGGATAATGAGCAAGGAGGGATCTGTCTATGGCACTGTTGGCTCAAGAGGTTCAAAGAACTCCTGGGAGGGGAGTGTGTGCATACACACCCCCCACACTGTCTCAGCTGCAGAGTTCCCACAGCTCCAGCTGAAGTTTCTGAACGGGAACTTCTGTTTTCATACTCAGGATGTTGATTTTTGTTTTGACAGCAGTAACCAAAAAAGGAAAGTGTGAAGACAGCTCAAGAGAAGGACTATTTAGTATCACAATCAGTAAGAAGGGACCGACTGTGTTGTGTCTTTTATACATTCCCCCCATAAAATTCTCTAATTTCAGTAGAACTGCTACTCCCCACCTTCCATTCCACAACAGGATTCCCTTTCCCATGGCTTCATCTGCAGGAAGGAGAGACATTAACAGGAGGCATTGAAAAACTTGGCTGCCTGCAACCTGTGCTGGTGCAGGCCAGAACCTGGGTGGAAGGTGCCAGTAACCAGTCCCTCAGCCTTTTTCCTCACCAGTATCAGCTGGCCTAGACAAACTAAACATCAGTGACAGCAGTAAGTCAGAGACACTCCAAGCAATCCCCCAGAAAATCCCCCTTTTCTTAATCATCTGAGGAATCCAACTGCCTTTCCCTCTCACACCCATCCCAAACTTTACGTACTTGCATACCTAGTGCATGAGAAAAAGCAAAAGCACTGATCACTCTTGTCTGCCCTATTTTCCATGGTTTATGATTTGAGCAGTCAGTGACCCTCAGCTTCAGCTGTGTGTATCTGACAGGATCCAGGTTGCTTCCAACAACCAGGCACATTGGTTTGTGGAGACTCAACTGAAAACTCTGGCTGATCACCAGAGAGGTTCATGGACATCCTCTTCTACAGGGAAAACAAGCTACAAAAACGAGACCAGATTTTTTTTTTTTTTGTGTGTGTGTGTGTGTGTATCTTTTGTTGTTGTTTCTTGGGCTTTAATTTTAAAATTGTAACCTACTCACAGACAAAAGAGGCATCACTGGTCCCATGCAGTATTACAGCACCACTATTATGAAGGAAAAATATCCTCAGGTGGCGTAAGGAAAGGAAGGGATTCCTGGAATAAGCCATTTCCACAGCACTGACAATACAGTTGGAAAGGCTTGAAGACTTTTGTATTCAGGAAAGGGCTGTAGGCAGATGCACACAATAAAAGAGTTTCTCAGAAATACATCAAGGTGATTAGTTCAGTCAACTCAGTCAGGCTGGAAGCAACAAGACCACACAGAGGGATGTTTGCCTGGGACTCAAGCTCCAAAATCCTTGCTTAGAATAACAACAAAAGACAACAGGTTAGTTTAAGGCACTCTCCCACTGCAGTGAAACTCTCCAATCATCACTGACATCATAGCACAGTAGCATTTGCATCCTGAAGGCAGGCAAAAGTTACTCAAGCTCTTAGAAGGAGGAAGAAAGGAGAAAATTAAGGAACCTTCCATAAAGTACAGAAATCATATCTGAAAGCCACATTTAAGTTAACCTAATTTTACTTTATTTTTTATGGTATTTTACAAGGTGTGCAATCACTAAACAGTGTTTCTTCAACAATAAGAAAACTCCCATTAGAGAGGACTGCCCCATTTGCTGTACTAGCTCCAGCCTTTAGTCTGCCTGCAGCAGGATCAAAGACCTAAGTGAAATAGAGAAAAGCAAAACTAATTAAGTAAAATTACCAGGCTTAAAACAATTCAGAAATGCAAATGTTCAGGCAGTGCTAATCCATTCCTACAGTAAAGGTCCCTCTTTTAGTATGGGGATCTTCACTACTACTGCACCAAGTGCCCTCAGCTCTGGAGGGACAGGGATGCATTGGAAGTTACAAAAGCCATTAAATATCCAGTCTTTGTGGAATTAAGACACGTTGCTCCATTTCAAACTTTAGCACATGGTTGAACTCATGATTCTTCCCTTCAGCTTCTGTGTTTTTACTGCACTAGAAAACTTCAACTAATCACTGGCATGCACCACACTTGTCTCAGTTTTCCATTCCTGTTCCTAAGCTTCTCATACATCTCTGACCACTGGCAGAAACAGCTCTGCTAGAGGACAGGGCTGCTGCACAGACACCCAGGCTGACCTTGCCCCTTGGAACATGTTTCCCAAAGAAACACAGCAAACTTGTCTCCCTTTCTGCCAGACACATATCTGCACCTGACTCTTGACAGAAACTAAAAACACTGCTCAGAGCAGTGTCACTGTGTTAGGGTGAGCAGAGATGCACACCCATGAACTCATGACTGACAGAAATTTGTGAGATGGCATTTTATGTATTTACTCATGCATGCCTACATGCAAATTATCCTTAGCTTATTCTCTGGAATACACCTCAAAAATCCCATTCATGTCCAGCAAAAGCAACACTTCATACGCAGAAGACTCTTGCACTCCTATCTTCTAGAGCAGATAAAAGGAAATTTTCACTACATTTGTAATCTCACAGCAAAATACTGACTTCTTAAAAATTTTCAGCTTGTGTGAAGTAAGGGTTTATTAAGTCACCATCAATGGGGATCATATGAAATGTCAACCTCCCATCCATCCCTCTCCTCTTGCTCTCCCTGCCCCCTTTTCACTCCCTTCTTAACCCCTCCCTGGCTCCTCCAAGCCCCCCTGTCCCAGCCAGAGCAGCTAAAGACATTACTGACAGACACAAAAGGCGGCAGAAATCAAATAAAAGGCAAACGCAGCAGCCGCAGGTCAGCCTTATATAAATATTTATGCTGGAGGAAGGCTCAGTGCCTGAGTAATGACCTTGTGGCTGGTATTAATAGAGATAATGTGAGTCTGTAAAGACATGCTGCCAGAGAGAGGGAGAATTTGGAGGGTTATAAATCTCTGAGTCAGGCTGCAATGCTGGCTGACCTTTACACTGCTCTCTCTCCTGCCTTCCATCTTTCTTCTTTCTTCCAATAAGAGAGAGATTGGTAGAGCACTTAGCAAGGGGAGGAGTCCCCAAATCCAAACCATTTGCACAAGAGGATTTGATGCAAGTCAGAATTCCCACAGCAACAAAAATCGGAGCGAGGAATCCAATACATGCTGTGTTCACCTACATGGCAAACGCAGACCTGCACAGACTCCCCTGTGCTCATCAAAAGTCATGGATAGAAACATGCACTTATACTCTCCATGACTTGTCTGAATCTAAGTACATATTTGCATCTATATATGTACATATCTATGTAAATATCCATACATACAGAAACTCTCTGTACCCATATATGGATGCTCCCAAAAGTAATCTGCACTCTCTCGTACCTGTATAACAATCACGGCAGAGAAGGGGAGCTGCAAAGAGCAGCTTTAATGAAAATTAAAGGCCCCACTGAGAGGGACTGAAGTCTCTTCTGAACTCCTGCCACATACAGACCTGCAAGAGGAGGCTTCAGTAGCAGAAAAAGGAGAGGCAGGAACAAGGTTTTGATCCAAGGTACAAGACATCAACTTCAAGCACTGCTGTCTCTTATTAAAAGCTGCTCCTACTGCCACCTAAGTTCCAGTGGAAATCTCCAAATTATTATTAAGTGACTAGGACTGAGATCTGAAACAGCCTCAACAATTCCCTCTTGGGTGAGCATTACTGGGCCATTAGTCTTGAGTCCCTAGAAGATTAACCCTTTAGCTTCCATCATGTATCATGTCATTTGTGCTTCAGGCAGACACTCAGAAATACATGCTGTGGAAAACAACAGCATTCAAACTACAATTTTGGGGCTAAAAGATGGAAGAGAGAAAATAACAATTTTGTGGGTTTTGCTGGCTTTCCTCTGTAACACTTGAGTAAAAAGAAAGCGAGAAACCACAGCAAATGTGCATAAGGTTCCATTTGGTAGGCACTTAGTCTTTAATGTAGATTTATGTCTCTTGGATTTTCCTTCTGAAAGAAACTCCCAACCAGCCAAGCTCATTAATATTTGATAGGAAAGTAATTTGGTAGAAATAGGCTCCACAATCTTTTTAATTCAAACATCTAAATGACAACTTTGTTATTCTACTGCACAGTGACTCAGAGTTGGAGCTGGGTTTTGCTGGGTAAAGTACAAAGTAAGATACAGAAAGCTCAAAGTGGGGACAGACCATGCAATGCTGTTGATGGGGAGCTGGACAGTAGAAACTTTTGAGCCTCAGAAGCACTACTGGACCTACAGACTGGATTTTATAACATCGTTCTGAGGCCCAGCAGGTATCAGCTACCTGAGAAAATGTTTCAGGATGGGGGCAGACTGAAGAGGTGCTGCTGAGTTCTTGAGAGAGACAGCAGAAGGTAGAACCAGCCAGGCTAGCCATGGCCAGGCAACAGCACCTCAATTAGTCTGACACACAGTTCCACTTAAGAGCACTGGAGAATGACAGCTGATGTTACTGACAACACTTCTGGCACCAGCATCACCTAATCCTGGTTCTGTGCTGTTTGCCTTGATCTCTTTGGTCCCCACCTCCAGGATTCCTCCCTTGAGTTTCCCTTCATTTCTCCTCTGCACTGATGATTTTCATCACTGTGGCACTCACAGAAATCTTAACCTACCATGGCAGAACAGTGTCAACAGGTACCCAGAGCATAAACAAAACGAGCTGTTACAAAGTCTCTCTGCTCTAATAAAGTCACAGTATTAGAACTCACAAAACAATCTCGCAGTACATAGTTTTTCTATTTCCATTTCATTCTATATGAGCTCCATTCAAAGTGGTACATGAAAACCAGAAAAAATCAGTTCCCATAATATTGTCGTCTCTGAAAGGATAAGTTGTTACCAAAATCCTGATCCATATTGCACTATTTGAGTCACTTGGGATCCTGACCTTTTTCCCCTGCAAAGCGTTTGTTCCATGTATGACCTGTTCTGATTTTTGAGCTATGCTGCAACCACTCTGCAGGCCAGGATTTGCAAGAACTTCCCTAATACATGTAGACATCTCTACCCCAGGGATATTCTAAGAAGTTACTAAGTACACAGATGTCCGTGAAAGTTCTGATTCTTTGGTTGGTATATAATCTATGGTTAATGCCTAATTAGCTCATTCATGGATAATTCATGGTTAGTTATTAACAAATGTAAGAACAACCAAGAGCTATACATTGAAGCTCTTAAATCATGGAACTAAACATGTCATACAAAAAGGAGAATGCATGATTTATTCAGGAAGACAAACATGGAGCCAGGCAATCACTGGGCAGCACAGAGCATCCCCACTCCAAGAAACTAAGCTTGTCAGTCATCTGAGAAAAGAAGCAAATGCTTGATTCCCAGACTAGAGGATCCAGGAACGTGAGAAGATAAAGGCTGGTGGCTCAATACTGTCTCTTCTGAACAGGCTCTTCATAGAAGAGAACAGGACTGTGTAATGGAAAGACAGAACGGCCCCCAAGGTATTTTGACTGAGAGTTCAATACACCAAACATCTTGCTGGGTAGTGGACTGGACACTCACAGAAGCCTGTGACACACCAGTACGTGCACAGTAAGACGGAGACACAAACACCACACATGGACAAGGAGCATCTGAGAGTGTACACAGTCATTTCCAAACCCCTCTCAGCAACACTGTTCCCCTGTATAAATAATTCCAAGTGAATGATAGCAGAGACAGCAAAGATATGCCACAACAGAGGATCATCCCTTATATCTTACAAGTACTTTAAACTGGAAGAGCTCCAAGAGGGATATTATGAGCTCAACCCCACACCACCTCAAAGCCCAAGGTAAGACTGTCACTCAACAAATGTTCAAATTATTCTGCACTTAAGTCAAGATCTAAGCAGTGGAACAAAGCTTTCCTGAGCCCGTTTCATTATTTCTGAATCACACTTTCATTTGGACACACAAATTTTATTCATTTTAGGGGATAGATGTTTGAGCAAGTCTTGCCAAGGTTCCTTCCCTACTGCTGCGCTATTTACAGAAGGGCTGTTCCTCAAGCAAAAAAATCCATCCCTGAAGATCAAAAAAGGTTTTTCCTGCAAATTTAGGTAACTGCTACATATCCCAGTACAATTAACATGTGTTTCTATAACATTCCAGGAAGTAGAAACACCAAAGTATTTCAGTGACCCACTACAGAGCACAAATATATACACAAAGCCCCCAAGCAAAGAGAAACCAGATGCAAACTGTACAAGGCTACTCATATTGGCAGAAACCTCTCCATATAAAGTGGTTGCTGAGCAATTGAAAACAATGAATACATTCCTAAAATATGCCTACTTGTGCATAATTCATGAACAGAAACAAACACTAAATCCATTGGATAAATTGTGGACTATGAATCGGTTGCCCTGCTCTAATTATAATTCCATTTCAGTCTACTAATGGTACCATAAACCATTTGAGTTTCACCCTTGTGGTTTATTGCCTCATTAGCTCTCCTTTGAAGTAATTAATGCCTTGTCAGTTTACCTGACTAGAGCTCCCATGGTGGCTATGGGTGAGATCCAATGAACTCCATGCACCCAGCAGACCTGGAACTTCTGCTCAGGTGGGAGACTTCAGACTCTCTGGCACTGGGGCTTTCTGTGCTCTTGTCCGTACAACGCCTCCCACAACAGCCCATACCAACATGCCAACCTGACTACCATTTTTGAAGGCTACAATATAATGGACTTAAATCTAGATATGGATTACTGAATTCCTGGGACAATGACATCAGGCAGAATTATTGAGGGGAGTTGTGTATTATCTGAGCCAGCACTTTGCAGTGACATTGTTTTCTGTCGTAAACCCTCTCACGTAAACAATCAGCAGATCTTGAGCTGATTTGTCTCAAGTTAATACCTTAAGCTTAGCTTCACTGAAAAAACCTCTTGTTTTCATCCACTCTTCTCCTTTCCTCAGCTAGCCAGAGATCTCCCTAGTCCTACAGAGGGCAATCCCAAGCTTGGGCACAAAATATACTTTCAAAAACGCAGCAAGCCCCATGGTTGGATTCAAACTGGACCACACGTGAGAAATTCAATAAACATCATTTGTCAGAAGCCTTTGTCGGCTCACAGCTGTATTTATTTATTGGCTTCCTTGTTATTTATAGGTCCTTGTGCTCTATATAAAAGCTGTGCAAAGGAACAGTGGTCCTGATGCAGGGGGAAGGGAAGGCCAAGTGTTCTGCTGCTTATACCAAACTAGAGTGTCTTTTCTAAAAACAAACAGCTGAGCAACTACTTCATCCCCTATCCCCTTCCCATGGACATTGGAGCCAATAACTGTCAAAGCCTAATTCAAGTTACTTTCAATTAACTACAAAAATCATTTTTAAGAACTCCACCAGTGTAGGAGTTCTCCAAACTTGGCATGCTGTTGACTCTTCCTCAAGTTAGACAATCCCTGCAGATGTTAACAACTACAGGATCTTCTCATCCAACAGGAACTGCTGTACCACAACCCTCTCCCTTCCATTCAGTTTATCAAACCTTCCCTCAGGCAATATAAAGGATGAAAAGTTCAACCAAGGTCATTGTGTTATGAAGAATAAAGTAGTACAATTCTGCATCCTCTGGTTATTACCTGTTTTGTATCAGATCCTTGAATTCAAGTTTTCAAACCGTAGATCTGAACTGCTTTAAATTACCCTGAAGGCCAGGAACATTATGGCCAAGGTAACATCTGTGTTACTGAATTTGCCTGTTCTCTCTGGTGGTTGAAATAAAACCTTGACCATGAGAAACCTAAAGTGATATTTTTGAACCGTCCAGGGGGGAAAAAATAAGAAAAGGGAAAAAAAAGACAAACCTGGTCAATTGGTTCCCAGCACAATATAATATAAACCTCAGGAAGAACTGCTGACCATCTAGAGGTGGGGTAAGAAGGGAATTTCCCAGACTTTATAATACACCACAAAAAAGTTAGGGCCCCAAAAACATAAATTCTAACATATGTATCCAAACACACCCCATGGACACTGTTTAATTCTGCACATCCACAGGGAATACTTAATACTTCACAGTTCTTTACTTCAAAGAGTTGGATCCACAGTACAATTCAACATAGCTTTCTTATAGCTCCATTAAGAACAAATCATACCTGCTAAGGAGCCAACCCATTAATTAATCAAACAAATTTATTTGGAGTTTCCACTAAGGATTATGTAATAGTTTGAAAAATGAGGAAGACACAATAAAACAACCACATAGTTATCATTCCCTCACCAAGTGTTTTAAATCCTGGATGTTCTCCTCCTCATGCCCATTTACTGAGTATAGAAGCTGTAACAGAAAGAATATTCTTAAACAGAAAAAAACTCAAGCTCAAGAGACACTCCACAATTCATACTTTGAGGTTAACAAAGAGAAAGTAACAATTCCATTGGATGTTATTTCTACCCAGAGAATCTTGAGCAGTGAAGACATTTCTGAGTTACAGAACAAGAAAACCTTTCGGGATCTTCAAGAGATCTGTCATCTCTACTAAGATATTGTTGCCTTGCCAGTAGACTGTTCCCATTTGAAGAGTCATTAAATACCCTCAAAGCAGATGCTGATTGCCCTCAAAAAAAGATAATTTGGAAAAGACACTGAATACGCTATCACAGAAATAAGCTATCTGAAAATCTAGACATGCTCCCAGTTGAGGTACAAAGCAACCTCAGCTACCAATGGATGGGGTCAGATGAGCTGCTCCCGTGAGCCAGATGCTGGTGTCAGTCTCACAAAAATCCACAGCAGAAACGGGCAACATTCCAGAGGTATCCTAATGAGACTAAGACCATAGACTGCCTTCTGCTAAGAAACTTTTTTGGCTTACTTTATATACATCTCATTGAATATGAATTACATCTCCCTGCCATTCTACTCCCATTAAACTGATTTCCATGAAATGCAATCTTTGTTTCTTAAGGATTATGGATTTCTCTTTGGCCAAAATACATCAAGCCTTGTTCTTCTGGAGACTTAGTGGCAGTTCCTGCATTCCCCACGGCTTGTATCCGTTGGCAGAAATTGGCAGCAACACACAGGCATTCTTTGGCTGGGATGTGGGAGGGCAGGAGCACTGTTCGAAGAAACACTGGCTGGTAAAGCTTCATGTTGTCTTTGGCAGGTGTGCATTTTGCTGAAACAAAAGACTTAGGCAGGCTCTGCCAGAGCAATGTGGCCTGGGATGTTAATTGGAAAGGGAGGCAGCAGAAGGCCCTGGTGTGTTTGCACAACAGGATAAAGAGCTCATTTTACAAGGGTTGATTCTGGCCTTGTAAACAGCATGGCACAGGGAGCGAAGTCAGGCTTTTCTTCCATGAATCACCAAATCCAAGGTGCTCACAGCAATGCCAGCAGAAAGGGAATACCTGCAAGTGATGCAATCCTACAGGCATGGCCATCCTGGTTTACACACACGGCTTCAAATGCCAAGTAACATCTACATTCTCCACAGCACAAATCTGCTACAGAATGAACTTTTGAGTCAATGTGGCAATTTCCACCAGGAGCTCCCCAGCATGAGTCCACTCAAATTAAAGCATCCAAAGAATTTAGAACTGTCCCTTCCCATATCTGCAAAACTTGTAAATTCACAGCTGTAGGAATTTGAAAGTCACTCATGGGGTCTTAAAAACAAAGAGAGAAATAAATGACAAGCAAATAGTACTTTTGGATTGCAAAAGAACAAAGTGGGGACTATTTTTATCTGCCTCCTCTTTTCTCAGCCATTACCACACTTAGGGAACACACTTTCAGGGATATTCTCTACCATCACCAGGACCAGCAATATGACCCTTTAGTTAACGATAAGGTTTTAATGAAATTCCAAAGCAAGACACACCCAAAGTACTGAAAGATTTAATAACACTAACGCAGATGCAAAACTAACATCACCTTTTCTAGTCAAGCCAAAAGAGATGACAGTAGCTCACGTGGACTTAATTTTATTTGGTTTGCATAGCCTGCAGGGCAATTAAATCATTCAGTTTGCAGGCTGAACACTGCATGAAACTGCACATGAGACAGATTCTTGACTGAAATTACATAAAAGTTACAGACTGAAAGATCTGAGCTTGGGGCTTCAGCTGCAATCTTGTAACCTAACTTTGTCCTCTGGTAGTAGGAAAAGATGACACAGAACAGGACAACAATGCAAGAGGAGCTGGAGATAAATGCATTAAGGTGGACAATATCACTGTACTACTTTTTCCACCAGGAGCTGTTGTCTGTGCTCTACACCCCACAGGGAATTAAACATCTTAGCTAAGACAGCGAATAATTCTCCACTGGAAATTACAAGGGTAAAAGAAGGCAGAATACAGGAGTGAGAGCTCAAACTGTAAATTTTAGCTGCATGCAGTTGCCAGTGGATTTTAAATGACCCCCCAAGGAAGTGGCCATTGTTTGAGGTCTTCTTTTAATAAGAGCAATTGCCAGTTATGAGTGTTTACCTGTCAAATAAACAACACTATTTGGTTTAGGGGGTTTTTGGACAGAGGGAGGGATGGAGACCTGGAGACTACTAACATCCCTGTTGTTTAGAACATCAGATGCTGTCACAAATTATGCAGACATGAATACTGGTTTTCTTGACCTCCTTGAGCAAACAGCACAAAGGATTTTAATATATTTTAGTGCCAGCCACTACCAGGAATGCTATTAAAAATAAGTGTACTGACACAGCACTTACTTCGCCCTTTTCAGCACCCTCCTTCCACTTGTTGTTGGAAGAAAGCAGATGAAAGAGTTCATTAGCCACCATGTTAAGCAGCCTCAAATACGATTTTTGGCAAAAGTTTCCTAACAAGACGTTTAAGGCAGCTGATCTAGCAGCAGAATGAACTTGCAAGCAGTTAGTGTCATAACGCCTCAAGTCAGTCAGAGACCTCTTTGTCTGAAGCTTAAGCTCCCTTTGTCTGAAGGAAAGACTTACACACACATTTTCAAAAACAGCAAAGCAATTAAAAGACAAATTCCTTTTGAATTCATCAGCCCACACCACACAAGCCACTTCCTACCTATCTCTTCCCTACAGTTACTTAGTTACTTACATTATTGATTCCCATTAGCTAAATGAAGTCCTTTTGGAGTCTGCAAACAATCCACTGCTCCCCAGGCTTGTATCCCAAATTTACCATTTACAAGAAGTTGAGAGAGGATAGTGGACAAATATGTTTCATGAGGTAAGAACAGAGAGGAGTGGGATGATCCCAAAGTCAGTGCTTTCCCAGGAAAATGTTAACCAAACCCTGTAAACAGGAGTTCCACAGTGCATTTCAGGCTCCATAAGAGAAGAGCTGGCAGCCAAGCTAAGAGGCATAGATTGCATATGGCAAGGAAATTTGGGTCTGAGGGGATGGTTAAAATCTAACTATTAATTCAGAAATGACATAGTCCAATATATTAAAATATATTTATAAATATAAAATATAATATAAAAGTATATTTATAAATCCATCTCTACTGCAATCACTAAGAAACAGGTACCTAATTATATCCAAAGAACTGGGCTTCTATCTGCTGACTTTTAATGAGACTTAGATTCATCTGTGTTGCTCATGGGAACAGTGCCAAGCCTCAGGAAAATGACCCGAATGCTCTAGAAAAGGCAGTTCTGCTCAGCCTCTAGCAAAAAGAGGGTCAGATCCCAGATGGGAGGTAGAGAGGAACCTTGGTGTTCAACAGGAGTTATGCAGAACAAAGTCCGCAGGTGAAGCCGGTTTTCACTGGGAAGGCACAACTTAAGGCACTCTGCTGGTAGGAGAATCCTCCTCCTCACAGGGCAGCAAGGGGAGAGAGCACCAGCCCTCACCTGAAACACCCAGCCTGGCAATGCCCTCCCTCCCTCACAGAACTCACTCAGAACTGAGGCTGTGTGCTACAACCCTCCCAGGTGCCAGGTCAGCTCCTACAGGGATGCTGAGCTCCTGGCAGCCAGTGTGAGGAACAAGGAAGTTCCCATGACACAGGTGCCACCAAATCCCCCCGTTTTCCTTGTCTCAGTCATGGCTTCTGCATCCATGTACTCCTCCAGCAGCACAGGAGACATTATGACCTTCCCTACACCTAATTCCAAATGACTTTATGAGGCATGGAGACTGCTATCAACTGCACTTATTTGAAATTCTACAAAGTACAGGAATTGCCCCCTCATGTCTAACAAATACCTGAGTAAAACAAACCCTTTGTGGGCAGCTGTGAAATACCTCAAACACTACAAAATAGTCATAATAACCCTTTATTGTCACAAACAGAACAGCATGTTTGTTGATAAGGATCAGGTGTTTGGAATGGTGCAGACAAAGCACATCTCTTGGGGCACTAAGAGGTGGTTTTGCAACTGTGAGGAGAAATGAGAGAGGAACAACACAGCCAGCAGTTCTCTTGGCAAACCTCGACTTTAACTGGTGTTTGCTGTGCCAGAGGCAAGGTGGCAGTCACACCATTTCCTTACCTCGAAGGGGTGTGAGGTGAGCTAGTTAATGTCTGCAGAGTACAAAGTCAAAGCTGACTATTACTGCTGGGGTATTACGTCCTACACAGTTCCTCTGCGCTGTAGGACAGGGAACACTGAGTGGAAAATTGCAAATGTAATAGCTGAAGTTATTCACTTTACAACTTACCTCAATGTTTTTCTTTTCAGCTGTCAAAGTGCTTTATAAATAGCAGCTCAGCTAAGCAGGTCTCACCCTCTACAATTTGGTTTTGTTTGCTTCCTAACCTGGAAATGGGCGTCTCTTGTCTTTATTTCATTTCCAAGTCAAGCCCAAAAAGAAAAATGCTTGTAGAAAAATCCTGTAATTACTGAATCTGATTTTCATTTGAACTTTTGCTTCATTCGTATGGTACCAACAACTTCTGAAATTCAATTAAACTAATGTAATTACAATTTCAATTTATATGGAAGAATGAGTGGTACAGTTTTTAAGTGGGCACATATATGATAGACTGTATGTCCATAAGAGAAAAAAAAATGTACTTACAGAATTAATACAGTCATTGGAACTGTAATATATGAACCAGCTTTCCTGAAGAACCCAGCCTCCATTTGGGCATTAAAATAAGTGGCTAGATTTTCAAAACTCCCTAGCTTCCACCATGCTGAGCTATTTTGATTATCTGGCCATAAAAATGTCTCAGTGAGAACTGCTGGGTGCCAAGCACTTTTGGAAATCTGGGCTCAATTGTGGGCTCTGAGCATTTAAGAAACCACTAGCTCCAAATGTAAATAGTGGTTGTATGAAGCAATGGGTGAAAGTCATATAAGAGGCATATATGTGTCTGAAAGTATGTGTATTTTCTTAGCTTCCCTTAAACATCTAATCTGCATCCTACTCCTGCACGTTACCATGCAAAAAGACACAATCATGTTGCAAATCTTTCTCCTGAAATGACAACAAGCCTCAAAATTCAACTGTGTCCTAAATAAGTTCTGCTTCAATGCATAATCTCACAGGAAAACTATGAGGATGCTCCTTAATTTTCTGTATTCATCCGAATGATGCAGGATGGTGCCAGCAGAGGATAAATTTAATTACCATTGCAGGAGGAGCCATAAAGTCATTAAGAGCTACATTATGACGGACAAGTTCATCACACATCTGGAAGTGACACTTTCTTTCCAATCCCACAAGAAAAACAAAAGGAATAATATGATTGGAAACAGCAAACACTGAAGTCTAACCCACACCAGTGAGTGCATGTTTATGAGCCAACCAAGACCTGCACCACTGCTCTTTTTAGCCACCATGAGCCTGGGTGGATTTGCTTTGCATTCACCTAGTTGCCTCAGACATCAGCTCACCACAGCCCAACTTCTCTGGACAGGTCTGGTAATGCCAACTCTTTCAGCAGTGACATTTAAAACTTGTCAGTCACCACTCCCTTGTTCTGAGGTACGTAACCAAAATGGAACACAAAGAGCATTCATGTGGTCTAGATGGCCAATGGCATAAAAAATTTGAATACTTAAGGAAAAAAATCTCTGAAAACTGTTTGTAAACAACTTACAGCTTGAAATATTATAATATGCAATATTTATTGGTGTTTTCCAGTCACAGGTATAATTATAAAAATGTTTATGGAATACTGATAGATAAGATTTGACAAAATTGTGTCATCCTTTTTCTTATAAACAGTTCTCCCAGCTCAATTTGCAGCTATACTACAGTTATGTCGTACATAACTCCATAATCTTTAATAATCTACAAGAAAGTGAGTAAATATCGACTGATTCAGAAAGTTGCTAAGCATTTGCAATCACTTTACAAAGAGATACTTTCTACTAATCCTACATGCCAGTCACTTTGACTTTGTGAGAAAAAAAGTGTTGCTCGGTGCCTCAAGCGACTTTTGCAGCTTTGTACAGATGCTGCTGATCTTAATGGTCAGGCCACAATCACAAAAATAAATCAAACTCCCCACACAGACAGAGCGTCATTAAACATTAAATTAAGCTGGCATTAATTAGCAAAGCATTGGTTAGTAATTTAATGAGAAAGATGGACACAGAGAAAAGCAGGTAAAACAGGAAGACAAAAGATGAGGGGTAAAAGAAAGAGCGGCACGAAACGTTTTCTGCAACTGCTTTTCATGCTTTTAGAAGAGAATACACAATTCAGTGAAGTAACACTTGAACAAAGGGTATATTTTTGTTCCAATAAACACTTCATTTCCCTCAAATCTGGACAGCAATGCTTCCTCTTTCAAAAGTGCCTCCTATGGACTGGTAATAGTTAATCCCCTCATTTTTAGGTGACTTTGCTGAAGGAGGGTGGAGAGGAATCAGGAAAAAGGGATTTGTTACTTATTTTACTTCCCTCACTGTTCTCCAAAAGCTTATGAAAAGCATATTTTTAAATATACCAAGATTTCCAGCAACTGTGATTTAAATGTACTAATAGAAATGCTGGGGAAAAAATGGCAACTTTCACATATGTGACCATTTCTAAATTAAAACAAAGAAACTTCTGTGGTGAAAGCTTTGACCAGGGTTTGTTTGCTCCTCTCTCCTCCGCTCTCCAGCCCCTGCCTCTCCTCCTCTTCAGGTGCTTAAGAAATCAAGTGGCTGTTTTGTGCTTCAGTGTAGTAGCTCGTAACACAAATGGATCAGACAGTGCAGATTATGCCCTTTAGGCCTTTACAACCCAAAATAATTTTTCCTTTGTAAGTGCATAAGCCAAACATTTCTTCAAAGCACAACTATTAAGCTACACCAAACCCCTCTCATCTGTATCAGTCAGAGAGTAACACTCCTATGCCCGACGAGGACTGATGCACTCCCACTCAGCAGCTTTAATGACAATAAGGAAACTGTCGGAAGTTCAAGTGAGCAAAGCATTTGGAAATTTTCTCTTACTACTGCTGCAAACTGTTCTCAGCAGGGACTGTTGGACAGAAAGGGCTTCTAGACAGCAACATCACCTCATGAGCAAAGTGACTCGCAAGGAATCCAAGCATGCTCCACAATCCAAGCTGGGCTCACTGTGCCTGCTCAGATCCCTGTGCAGTGTGAGACATCCTACATGGGAGTATGACACAGCAGCTGCTTCTCCATACCCATGAACAGTCAACAACTGCAGCAAAACTACAATTCCAGCAAGGCTGTTGAATGTCAGGAAATCCTGGGCAAACAAGCAGAGCACAAAGTTCCTTTCCATTTATCAACAACATTTCAGGACAAATCAGATATGTGGTAGCCCACACTGACAGTTATAGGGCACAGATTACAAATGATCACTTGAAAAAGGGAGCCCTTGGCAGCCCAGCACTGATGGCCCTCATGTACTTTTTTGGCACAAGAAAACCCACTTGCACTCTGCTCCATTCTGCACAAATGGCCAGATTTTCAGAATGGCTAAGCTGCCTTCTAGGGTAACTACACAGATTTTTGGAAAGAGTTAAACCCATCTGATGGATCCTGAATGAAGAAAATATTTTGAATCCTTATTTATTTGCCAGGGGAAGAAGTGAAGCCTTCAGGAAATGTGCGCCCCTAACATCACATGGTAGTCATAAATACACTTTGTTTTGGCATCAGACAAACAAAAATCTTTTGAATCAGGCCTCTTTAGCATTAGTTTCCAACTTCTACTGGACCTGAATGTTCAAGGTAAACCATAAGATTATCTTTTCCCACTTCATTGCTACTTTTTGCCTTGCATAGACAAGGAAGAGTCAAGAAGCAGATTATTTTGTATTCTTCCAGTCCAGAGCTACTCTGCTTTATCCTAGAAGCAGCTGAGTTTTAGTAGTGACTGATAAAATGTAGCATGTATAATCCCATCCAGAATGGCCACACTACCTTCTCAGGAGAGAACTCAGGAAGCAGCGGCTCCCACCACGGCTGAGCAGAAGCTGCAGAGCTCCACACCCCTTTCATGTGCTGAAGACCTGGAGAGACACAAAAAATTCACACTGTTGCTCCCAGCATTGCACACTACAGAGTTCCAGCAGATTTCTGGGGAGGAAAAGAAAACATATCTTTTCCCCATCTGTGCTTTTATCAAGAACTTCTCACACACAGAGCTCACCAGGCTCCCTCCCTCTCCCGGGCCTGGCAGCCCTGGCCAGCTCCCTCTGCGGTGCCCAAGAGGAAGGGCCATGAAGCTACCAGGGGTTAAACTTGCACGTACTTTCCATCCAAAGTGCCTATGAAGAGATGCAAATATCTATTTTTTTAAAACACCTGGTCACACTACTCACAGAAGTGATTATATTTACCAGCAAATGTTTTTTACACTATCAGCATAATCATGCCTATATCACTAAACAAAAAATCACAAGCACAGAAAAGTGATCTGGTTATTACAACAGCCTGGTGACAATTCCTTTAATTTCATTTAGCTTTGTTCCATCTTCCTCTCAAGAAAACAAAAAATGCATTTATCATCTCTGTGCCTTTTTTCATCCCTGACATGCTAGGTCAGAGTCATAATGCTGAGAATAGCTCTATTTTTTAAATTGTTTTAATACTTATTAATAATAAATGTTATGCAATTATATGCAGAATTAATTAGTGGCTCATTGTGGGCGCAAAAAAGATTTTATGAGATGTGCTATATTTATGTAGGGATGCTGCTGACAAGTAAGACAAAGGCAAAGCTATTTTTAGTGTTTACAGAAGATAGAATTTGTGTACGTACATAAACATACGTGCCTGTAAACACCACGCAGAGAGAGTTGGGGCCTTTGGGTGCTCATCAGCATGAGCACCAAGAGACCTTTCAAACACCTCTGGAGTCCTTTAGAGCATCTGAGTTTCACTATTCAAAAATTCAAATTACATCAAACCACTAACAGCCTTCCAAAATTTAATCAGCTATGCATTCATGCAATTAAGGTGCACAAGACTCCATTTTATTCTGAATTTCAGTTCTGTACCTCAGAGAACAGTACTCTGCCCATTTTTAATTAACTACACAATTATTAAAAAGTCTATTTTTAAAAATACTCCATACAAATGTTTTACAAAACCACAAAAATATAAATAAAATCACCAAGATTTCAATCACAGCAGGAAAAAAAAACATAAGGAAAAAAGACTTCTTAAACTGTCTTCCATATCTAGTGCAATTAATTCTTCCAAACTATACTGATTTCTTTGTTGCTGATTATCATACAGTGTTCCTAAGCAGGGTTTGTAAAGCTGTGCTTAAGATATGAAAGGAAAACGAGAATGTGAAGGGTGGGTTTGTTTTAAGTCAGTCAAAACAGGTATCTAAATAACTGCCGACGAATTTTGTTGAGAAAATAAAAATTATTTCCAATCTGCCAAAATATCTATGCATTTTACACAACATTTATGCACACAAGATCCTATTCCAATGGTTTTCAGAGGCAGCAACATCATCTGCATTTAGCTGCCAGCAAAGTCATGATGGATTTGCAGTGTGTATTTCTTTCCTATCTATTTTTGAACACTGCAAACATTGACGGTACCTTTGAATTCGATTTCCTCTGTCACTGGCTTTTAACCTGAGAGAAAAAGGAATATGAGCCCTTCTCTCTTGTGTACTTTCATGATTTGAGATATTTGGAGGCAGAGGGTCTGTTTAATAGGAAATTATTTCCTAGTATTTTCTGCCTTGCTTGGATTTCCTTTCTTTCCAGTATTTTTAGATCCCAAGATAAAAAACCCCTCCGTTTATTTGTGTTGTAAGACAATCCACCAAATAAAGCACGGATCACTGGGAGACTTTCTTCAATGAAAGGTCCAGTTTAACTGGTTCACTTTTAATTTAATGAATGGCTCTTTCCCTCAGACAAGGAGAAACCGCCACAGACATTTACAAAGACACAAAGCCAACACTGGGCTGTTTTATGTTAGTTTCTTTTCTTAAAACATTTGTTTTTAACTTGAAATGTTCAAGGCAGAACTTGCAGATACAAATCCTTCCCCTTATAGAAACAAAAGTGTTTATATAGCCCATGGTAAATAAACCCTAATTAAATGTATCCATCAACTATAGTTCTTTTATATAATTTATTATTTGTTTGCAGAATATAAGATAATGTTTGATGGAGACTTGTAATTAAATCTTTATCATATAGCAAATGGCATTTTTCTTTTGAATTTTACATATGCTTTTCTTCTTTAGAAGGCTATCGTGTCTGATAGATGCAGCTTCTTACCACCAAATGCAGTACAACTTTCTGTCCTGTTTGAATGTATTTTGACATAAAGCATAACCTTTTCATGCCATCAATTGCTACCTCTAGTTTACTCCAACTGGTAATCACAGGGTATTTCTACAAAACATTATTTCCTCTTTTCCTCCTCCTCCAAAGTTAAAATGCAAATAGCTCAGTGAACATAAGAGAAAGAGGGAGGAAAAGGGAAAGAAAAAAAAAAAAACAAAGGAGAAAAAGAAAAAAAGAAGAAGAAACAAGAAGCAGGCCATCTAATATAGTCCAGAATTTTTCTCATTGTTTTTACAGAGGTTTACAGTGAAAAAAGGAAGGAAAAATTCATATTTTGTTTTCTGCCTTTCTAGTGGTTTGTGCTTGTTGTAGAAATAAAGTATTACAAATAGAAACCAGAGAGAGAGAAAGGGGGGGGCGGGGGAAAGCTCGTTTAGTTTCCCTTTTTCATTTCCTTTGCTGGAATCCTGGTTTGGAACATCTGAAGACAAAAAAGGATTTCAAAGTTCTCCGTTTTGTTGCCGTTTAAAGCAGCCCCGAAAGCAGCCGCGGTTCGGGGTTCGTGGTGTCACAGCGGCCCCTGGAGGCCGCGGCACGGCGGCGGCTCGGCCCGGGGGCGGCTCGGCCGGGGACACGGCCGGGGGCACGGCACGGCCCGGGGGCACGGCCCAGGCCCGGCCCGGGGGCACGGCGGAGGCACGGCCCGGGGGCACGGCGGAGGCACGGCCCGGGGGCACGGCGGAGGCACGGCCCGGGGCTCCCAAACCATCGCAAATCGCTCACAAACGCTCGGCCCCCTCTTCCCTCAGCCCCCTTTAGCTGGGCTCTGAGCTCGGCCGCTTCCAAAAGATTTTCATCTGCTAACTGTGAAAGCAGCAAAGTGGGAGCACGTACGAAGAACTGCCCCGAGTTAAAGTCTTCAGGAACAAACTGCGTTGGTTTTGGCTGTGTAGCTAAACCCCCATAGTCAGACTTCACGTTCGTTCTTTAAGCTCTTATGTTTAATAATAGCACACTCAAGCAGGGAAAGTGTTCACCACGTAAAGCAAATTCTGTCATATTTGTATATAATTGTTTCTTTAAAAAGTACTGGGTAAAAACCCAGTAGTCATATACACACCTAAATACCTACATTGCACAACTCCCAATTCCAGCTTGGGTTCAAAGTTGTGAAATTCAGTTACTTTCCTGAGTAATAAATATATCTAAAAAGTGTGGTAGACTATCAGGATTCAGTTTAGTGCTTCATTAAGACATAATTCACTATGCAAAATGTCTTGGAGGGTGCAAACCAGAAAATTCATCATTCTATTTTTGAGACGAGTATCTGTCTTTTGTTTATCTGATAAAAATTGCCATAGAGGCAGAGATACTTCATGATTATGTTTTAACACTTAAACATGTATAATCAAGCACAAAATTGGGCCAATATAGCCACGATTTTTATTGTTATAAAATTTCACTTATTGCCTTCACTGTTCTTAATACTGTGTAAACACTTCTTTCCCAAACCAATCTTTTGGGAAAAACAGGATAGAAACTCACTGCAGCATGAAATCTGACCATTTAAGTTTTAGATTACTAGCACACTTAAATTTATTTTCAATGGCAAAGAGAATATTTGGCTCAAGAATTCTTAATTGGATAGTTCATGTTCATATTCATAACCATAGATATTTCATGTGATTTTGATATTTCTGATAACTTTTCCTCTGCATATACAAGTACTCATGACATAAATCTAATATTTTTACTTTTGGTATTTCAAAACGCTTATTTGAAGTGCACCAAGATAATAATCGTAATAGTAATAATAATAATAATAATAATGTCTCCCAGTGGAAGCCTGTACAAATATTGTACATCCTTGATATGATCCTGTTGTACAGGACAACTAAGTGCAAAAACATTTGTGCTTACAGTGATGCTTTTAAAGAATCTGTAGAACTTTAAACAAGATTTACTATAGAATCAATGGAGGTGTCTGCCTCATTTACTATCCAAGGAGTTACAAATGTAGTAAGATGTATGTAAGTGAAAGTATTTCAAACTCTGTTGACAAAACCATGAAGTAGAAAAAAATCCACCTATGTCAGATAAAAACCACAACAATTTGTCACTCGTGCAGTTATGAATATTCACAATGCCCATTTTCCTTTCACACCAAGCACAGAACAAGCATCTCGTCCTTCAGTTCTGACACAACCAAGACGTGCATTTCTTACTGCAACGGCCCCTGGACCCACCCCAAGCACTGCTCTGGGAAGGACACAACACATCTCACTGCTTCCATCTGACCTCCCAGCTTCCCAAGCAAGCTCTGTACTCACTAAACCTGCCAGGAGAAAAGAAACTCGGTGGCTCTAAATCAAATAAAAGCAGACCACCGCTGAACCCTAGAAATTATTTGTAAAAACACCTTTAGCGGGTGTTTAATGAAAGGTACTGCCCCACTGGGAGGAGAAATCTTTGGTCTCCAACAGCCATTTAAATATCAGTTGGAAATTACAAACTGAAGTAATTGTACTTAAACACAGCTAGAAAACACAGGGGAGATTTTCCTAACAAATTCACATCAAATTCTGATTCTACACCCCCAATAGCTGATGTTCTGCCTGGACAGATAAATTATGTTTGTATATATTACACCACTCTGGAAAACATATTTGCCCCCTTTCTGAGGAAATTAAAGACAATTTTTTAGGGCCGTGACACAAATCAACAAAAGCCAGGAAGTGCAGTGTTAGGACTGACGTTGTGTTCTTACCTCTCTCATCATTGTGCTTTTTCACCACAAAACATGCTCACAATAGCTTGAGGCAAGTGGGGAATATCAGAATTAACTTACATTTCCTGGCTTCTTCCAGCTGGTGTCCAAAAGCTTACAGTTGTTTAGGCAGAACTGAGTTCTTTTGTATTTCAAGTTTGTGTTGTGCATGCAGAAACACAAAATCCATCTAATTATGAAGTCAACTAAAAGACTGAATAAGCAACGTTTTGCTGCGCTAAGAAAAAAAGATAAATCACGGTTTTATTTCTACGTTAGGAATGTGGAAATAACTAACAAGAATAGCTACCAATAAGAAACAAACCCTTTTCTGTCATTAATGCCACAATGCCTTATGCTACTTAACATCACAGAGCATTCTGGATTACATTATTTACCAAGGACAATGGGATGTAAAAAGAAGGCCTCAGCCTCTAAAGCTTTTTGTGTTAGAGTACAGTTGGTGAAACATTCAGGTAACATTTGAAGCAAGTTGACCAAAAGAAGGCAAGCTACAAAGGGAAAAAAAGCAAGAAAAGCAAAAAATTTGGACACTTTGAATGCTACTACTGTTGGTTTAGTGCTTAATACTTCAATAATACTGAGTGATGAAAGACTGAACATACAGGTTTTCTCCATGTTGATCCTCTGCAAGTTCTTTTGCATATTTTCTTCTGCAAAATGTTTAAACTTTAACTATATTTTAGCATTTGAAGCACGATACATGTGCATGTAAAACTTCCTGGTGTGTACATAGTTATTCATTAAAACAAGCTTTATGACACTCAGTTATTTCTGCATTTTTAAGGTGCATGCAAGAAGTTGTAGGGTTGGTTTTTTTTTTTTTTTAAATGCATTTCAGTTGGATTTTTGAATGTGTTGTACACTTCAACATTTTAGGTACTTTAATGGGGGTTTTCTTAGTTACAAAAACGAAATTCTTGAAAGAGAGGTTGGGGAGGGGGGAAATCCTTTTAGGAAAAAAAGAGGGGGGCGGTATGGGTAAAAGGACTTTATTTTCTAAAGCTCAAATTCCAAAGGAGGAAGACAGGGAGAAATAGGAACTGAAACTAATTTACCTGCATTCCTTTGTCACTGCTTGGCCCTTGACTAGTAAATGATTCCTTTCACTAGCCAATAAAACCAAATCAAAAGCAGGCTTAGAGAGCAGAGGGGGAAGGGGGCAAGAGAGTAGACAAGAGAATCAACTTAAACTTTGACAAAAGAGAGAAAAAGGGAAGAAAGCAAACTCACTCCTCTGGCTTTCCAGAAGCTCTCAGGAGCTGGATGCCTGACTCCTTGCACTGTCTTCCCAGCATTAGCACAGCACAAAGACATTCCCTACCTGCTTTCTTGTAGCACCAGCTAAGGTTGTTCCGTTGTTGCTCAGCACAGATAGAGCTGCTTTTGTGCCCATCCCGTGCTGGTCCCAGCCCTGCCCAGCGAGGCTCGGGGGAGGCCCGGCCCCGGAGGTGAGCGGGATCCCAGAACGGCTCTGCTCAGCACAAACCTGGGGCCCGAGCAGCACATCGGCCACACCTGGCAAATGTCCACCTCAAAGGAGGGCCGTTCAGCAACCTGACAGCAGCAGGAAGAGCTCTGAGCATGCCTGCCATGGTGGGCACTGTGCAAACGTGAACCCGGTACCTTCTCCCCCAGAGCACTTCACATTCTACACAGCCAAGACAGGGGTTCAGAGAAGGACACAATGAACTGCCAGGGTCAAATCTGAAAAAGTGCCCACATGCTTAAGGTATACTGAAGTCCACTGAAAGATACTTTGAATTCTGATTTTAATTTTTACCCTATTAATTATTTTTAATAAACGATTGCTGGAAAAAGAGGCAAGACAAGCTCCTCAAAACCAGACACTACAAAGCATGATATGGAAATTCTTTGTTCTTGAAATCACTACATCGTATTTTTAGCATCAAAGGGGACTCCTCGGAGTTCAGTACATAGCATTTTTCAGAACTGGATTCTTTTTTTCTTCTTTCATGCCTCTCTTGACTAAAAAGAAGAGTTGATTAGAATGACAAGGAGGCGGTAAAGATCATAATGAACAGAAAAGCCGAACAGATCTCTCAGTAACACACACATCTTCAAGTGGTTGTAGTGCTGCCAAATACAAGTCAGGAGGTACAATCACAAGTGGAAATAGTGGGCTCTAAGTCCTGTCAAGGTGAGGATCCTTGAAAACTTTGTATTATAATTTCAAGGCCTTATATTTAATTTTAAGGTATTACAAGTTTGTGGAGAGAGGGCCCAGGGACTGTGTCAGACAGAAGCAGAGCTTGCAGCTGCTCCAGCACCCCACTCGTGCTGCTTCACCAACAGTCACCACGAGTCCTGAGGACTGGCAACCACACGAAGCCATCGATCAGCAGCAGAGCAGAAATTAGACCAGATTTTACCAAAATATCAGCCCTAAATGCTCTCCATAAGCCCATATGTCTACAACAGAAGTTAAGATACAATCACAGACAAATACTCTATTTTCTTCCTGCCTGAATTAGTGGGTTGTGCCCAAATGACCTATATTCATCTCCATGACAGAGGAAAACATCATCAGTGTGAGCACAGCCACGAATTGTCATCTACAGCTGTCCTGTAAAAGACACAGCCCCATCCTGGGGAACTCAGAGGAACTTCCTTCCCAGGGGAGAGGGAGAGCTGCCTCAGGAGACCACAACAGTTCCAGCTGTGGTCAGACAGCAAAATGTTTTTAAACTTTCCACCTTAGGGAAAAGTTTCCTCAATACATCAGTTCAGCATCCAAATAGCAGGTGAAGCAAGCATTCTTTCCCTTTCAACTTCCAGGGGTAGGGAACAGTCACAATTCCCATCGAGCAGTGTTTGGAATTTCAAGCAGAGTACAGGGTATTTAATCCTAATTAGCAGTAAATATAACATATACAGGAAAGAATTCTAAGAATTCAAAACTTCCCTTTCTGTAGTACACACACACACCCACCAGGTTTTACAGTCCTTGTTTCCCAGATACTCAAGCAACACAATCACAAATAGAGGAGCAGTCTTAAACATCTTGTTACGATGTTTAAGATGGGAAAAGTGTCAGCATGACAGAATATTTCAGGAGCTCTGGGTAAGATAAAATGAGAGCACTGTACCTCCAGAGGACCAATGGTCTGTAATAAAGGGTTCCATTTATAGTGATGAAGAACTACAAAACTTAAATTCCTTGGTGTAGCTTGATGCTGCTCCAAGGCAGGTGTACACACTCCACAGTGTGAACAAAGAACAAGCTGTGGTGCACAAAGCACTCAAATATCAGGCAGGATAAATGTTAGTGATATCAGTCATAATTACCAGAGGGTGTAAGACCTAACAGTGGCATAAAGCCCCAGAACCAGTACAGTGACACCTGTGAGCAGATTTATTCTGAAAATGGCAGTGACATCTGCCAGCTCACACATCTGCACTCACTGGTGTTCCAAATGTGGACAGCAGAAGCTCTGGATTGGTGATTACCTCAGTCAAAACCCATGGAAGGAAGGCTGCAAAAAAACCACAATGCAGAAGAAAACACGTGGAACATGAGGTCACACTTCTTTCTTCCTGGTATCTCAGAAAAATACATCACAGCAGTTTCAGCTTTCCAGTGCAGATGTTAATAAATAAAATATATGTTTTCCTTCTGTCAGAAGACCATGACCAGAGTTATGCATATGTCAGATATTCAGACTCCTATGGAGGAGTGGTAATGGGCAGTAAAAATAACTATTAAAAGCAAATTAAATCAGTAGGAATCCATGATGTCTGCAGCCTACCTGAGAGGAGGTGTTAGGAGCTTGGTTCAAATGAAAGTCACTAAGCCCATGGTAGAGCTGTGTAATGTGAATACAAACAGCTGAAGGAACTGGAAATCCAATGGGAATGCTGGGAAAATCTTAGGCATTTACTACAACAAAAGAAATTGTGAAAAGATGGAGTACATAAGAAACAGGTAAAAAACCCCAAAAACCTCTTCTGAAAATAAATTACTATACATGGGAAAAGCATTGCCCAGACAACCAAATTCAGTCCAGACTGAGACACTGCTCTATTAACCATGGTAGGAACATATAAGAAATCCTGGCCCCATCCTGAAGTATTTGCATTTAAGATGATGAAAGGAATTCATAAATGCTGAATAGCTGGGATGTTCTATGGTCTGTTTGCAGACAAACCATGAACAAAAACAGGGATGGAAAAAATTAAATTAATCAGGAGAAAATATGCACTATTACTTATCCTAGCAGACCTCAACAAAGCCAAGGATTGGGGTTGTTTTCAAAATACGCCACTGATCAGAGACAAATATTTTTAACAATATCAGTGTACAAACATGTATAGCTTTGTGCATTCTTGGACCCTAACTGGTAAGGTGGAGTGAGTCAGTCATCCAGCCTAGCTGTAGGAACTTCAGCATATTTAAGGCCTCTAATTTTTCCCACTGAATTCTGCAAAGTTTTTAAGACTAGCAAATTAGAATAATATTTTGCTTTGTGAAATAATCTTCCTTGCTCTCCCTAATCTCTTTGTCTCCACAAAGTCTATAATTTAATGGAGCAGGATGCTTCAAAATATTGCCAAGGCCATTATCTCCAGGGGTATTAATAAACTTGCCTCCAAGACACGCCCAGACTCCCATTCCCACAGGCAAGGCACGCAGAATGCCTTGGCCCCTGCGGGCAATGTTTGAGTGCTGTGAAAGAAACGGTGCTAAAGAAAAATAGGGCATGGCAAACACGTGAAAAACCACTGTCATACCCACGAGAAAGCAGGCTGAGCAGCCCACGTGCCAAGCTCTGTTTCCTGGAGCAAACAAGAGGCAGGAACTCCTCAAACAAGCCAGAGCTGGCCACACAAAAAGCGTAACTCCTCCCTTTGGTTGTTATGTTGATAATCAGACAATCCCTGGCCAGAGGGCTCGGGGATAGGAAGGCAGGAACAGGAAATTTCAAGATCCAGCTCATGGAATACCATGGTGAAAGACTGCCTACCAGAGCACAGAAAAATACATACCCCCATCAGCTTCCCCTCATCTAAAAGCATAAAATAGATTGTTCAGGGAGATAAAGTCTTCTCAAAAATGTATGGAATTGCTTTGTCAGTCAGCCATAATTTGTCTAATAAATACATAA
>JACBWW010000071.1:1139797-1315470 GCA_020086605.1 Lanius collurio
CCTTTGCTGGCTCTTAACACGTCTGCTAACTCACATGAGGACACTTCAACTCCTCAATACTTCCTACAGTGTTCAGTCTCTCAGATCAATGCAAGAGCCATTAATCTTGATCCCCAACTTCTCCCTCATTACCACAGGGTAGAGCCCTGGGATGCAGTGCAACAGCAGCAAAAGCAGTGGGTGTGTAGCTTTCCACACACACAGCACTGAATTTAGTGGTGACAGTGACCTCTCTGCCATTTCACACCTGCCTGCCTCCCACCTTTTCCCCTGCATCCTTTAGCACCCCTACACCCATTCCACTTTTGGCTTCCCTGCAAACACTCAGATGGCACAATCAGTCCTTAAACCACCTCCCTGCTAGCAACTACAGAAGAATGGCACATACTTTATTTTCTCTCAGGAGCTCTCAAAAATCTCTCTCTCTAGGAACCAGGGAGCTGGGCCAAGGCACCACGTTAAAATAACCAAGCTTTGGGGTTTCGTTTCCACCCGGAGAAGGAAGGACATTCCAGGCTTTGCTGTTTCCAGGCCTTTCTTTGAAAATCCTTTCTTTTCTTTAAATAACAAGGGGTAGCAGGCAAGTGAAAGCAAGGGCTACTTGAGCCATTGTTTGGCCCCCAGCCAGGTTCTGCTGGTCCCGCTTTCCCTCTCAACCACCCGTTTTTCTATCGGTCCTGTAATTTGGGGAGATTAAGATGTATAGCCTGTAAATTGGCTAAACTTTTCCAGGCTGCTTTAATGAGACTTCATATAATAGGGCTGGCTTTTTTTTTTTTTAATATTTTCCTTAACGTGACCCATATGGAAATAAAAAGATATATTTTTTAATGTATGCTAGATTAGGCCGACATTTTCCTCAAATTAAAATCCATGCTTCAGCAGCAGCATACATTTTCAATGATGTCAAATATATTTTTTCAGCCAACTGGCTGGGGTCACCCTTATAACTCAAAGTTTAAGTGTGCTGGATAATCAGTAGAACATGTGAGACTCTGTAGGGCACTGTGGCTGCCTCGGTGCCTGCTCAGGAGCACACAGGGCTTATTCTACTCCGGGGCACCAGAGCTGGACCAGGACAGGGAGGAAGCTCTGCCTCGGAAGGAGCTGACAGCACATGCTCACAGCAGGAACCACGTGGCCCCAGCCCCTATCGGCATCAAGGCCTTCCAGCAGAGATCACCAGGACACAAAAACCACGCCCAGCATTAGGCTAAGACTAAATTTACAGGCCAAGCTAAAACCACCAGCACTTCTCCATAGACAGATGGGGTGTCCTTTGTTCAGAGATGCTGAACAAGCCTTGTCAACCATCCCTGTTATCATTTTGCTGGGAATGATTCCCAGTGGGAGCAGCCACAACCTCAACAAGGCCTGTTCTTAGCTCTGTTCATAGCAGATACATTACTGAAGCACACACTTACCTGATTTTCCCACCCTAAGAATAAAGTTGGAATATTAGAGAACAGCAAATGTTTGGGCCCATTTACACTATCTTTTAAAACCTTGTTTTAAAGCAGCTTACACAGGTTGCAGCTAAGGCTGAAACAGAATATTAACAAATTTCAGATGATATATCTGGGGAGGCTAAATTCAAACATCTTGGAGAAACATTTTCCAAATGTTAAAGCTAAAGAGAGAACTGTAATAATTTCCAGGTAGAAGTTCTGTTTTCTAACAACTCTTTTACCTCCCAAGCAGCTGATGCTGAATCCACAATGGCTTGGGGAACCACAAGAAACATTGGGCTTTTGACTTTAAATGGGTTGTTTGGTTTTTTTTAAAAATTTCACATTATGGTTCGCGATCAGAAATTGCACTGTCATACAATTCAGTCCAACATTCCCATTTCCATGACAAGAACATCCATCCAGCTTTACAGAAAAATGTATTTTGAGTAATTTCATAGCTGGCCCAGGTAATAAGAGCTTAGGATGGAAAACTAAAATCTGGCCTATACTCAAAAGTTGCATAAGAATACTGGTATTTACTGCGTGTAGAGATTTACCCCTGTAACCCTAAAATGGCTGCATGCAAAATGGGCAAAAAAACCCAAAAGCAAACTACCAAAATCAATGTATTTCCAAGGCTTGCCTCGGTGGTGAGGAAATCCTTATAAACTATGTAGACAAACATCTCTTATAAAGCTGTGGCTGCACTCAGCCGATTCGGTGATATAATTGTATCAGGGTATTTACAGCAGCAAATACTTTGTAGCTAACACATAAACACCCAGCAAAACTTCATTTACAGCCAAAATGACAAGTAATTAATATACGAGGGATTGTTATTTCAAATAAGACTCAGAAAGGTTACAGGATACAAATATCAGACTTCTCCTACAAACAAACTTGTTCGGTCACACCTGGCTTGCCCAACCCCTCCATCTTCCCATCACTACTGCACTCCTATTTAATTTCTCATCCTGTGAAATATTCATTTTTAGCACAGGTCTCACAGACACTGAGCCCACTGGGGCCTTGAACTGTCCCTGTATCTAATGGGCTTTTTACTAAACAACAATGAAGTTATTAGTAAACAACTGTATTTAGAACATATTTATGACTGTGCATATTCAGATTTCCTGGAGAAGCCAGTCCTGCCTTACTTTGTGAAGCACAAATGAGCCATCAAAGGCTCTGGAACAATTTTACCCCAGGGTGCAAGAGGACACAGTGGGAATCAGGGAGAAAATCATGTGACCCTAAAGGTATTGATCTGCTGGACAAGAATAACAGTATTTTGATGAAAGCTGTCCATAGTCACAAGCAGAAATAAGCACAATATTGGAAATCCAGACTGCGACACAACCAAACCTTCAGACTTCTCACTGAAATGACCATGGAATGGATTGCTGATATTGAAACAGACAACCAAGAGCTTCAAAGTCATTTACAGCATTTCACAAACAATACCCACAGGATAGGCCATCAACTACGACACAAGAAGTTCCATCTCAGCATGAGGAAGGACTTCTTTCCAAGGAGGGTGGCAGAGCACTAAAACACCTGGTGTCGCCCTCTCCGGAGACATTCCAAACCTACCTGGATGTGTTCCTTTGTCACTTGCTCCAGGTAACCCTACGTTACAAGGGGATGTGACTGGGTGATCTCCAGAGGTCCCTTCCAACCCTGACTATCCTACAAACATATGAAAGCCGCGTTTACTGCACCTGAGGTCGCTTCTTCGCCCTCAGCCTCCTCCCGTCGCGAGCGCACCCTCATGGGCCTCGTCACCGCACCTCGTACTCATCCGCGCCTCACGGCTTCGCGCCATTGCCCTCAGGGACTCATTACCACGCCTCGTATCCATCCGCGCCTCACGCCTTCGCGCCATTGCCCTCAGGGACTCATTACCGCGCCTCATATCCATCCACGCCTCAGGCCGCCGTTGTTGTGCCCTCGCTGTGCAGCCGCCACGGCAGCAGGTGACTGGTCACCCCTGTCCTTCCATGAGCACATTCCATCGCCAAGGGCATCCGAGGTAGGTTTGAGAAGGAGATCCTCTTGTGTATTAGAGAGTCACATAATGGTTTCAGTTGGAGGGGACCTTAAGGCTCATCTCTGTCACCCCCTGCCATGGGCATGGGCACTTTCCAGTCTATCCTAGGTTGCTCCAAGCCCCATCCAACCTGGCTTTGGACACTTTTAGGAATGGGGCAGCCACAGCATCTTTGGGCAGCCTGTGACAGGGCTTCACCTTACACCATTGGGCCCCTGTAAAAGGAGAATGTGGGACTACCCTACCCTCAGGTAGGACATGAACCCTCATGTCGTTTTCCAGACTCAGCTTTGTGGCATTCCATTAAACTCACTCATGGCTTATTGAGTCAAATAAAATAAGTTTCATTAATTTTGTAAATTTGGTGCCATGAAGCAGACAGAAAACGGCTTGGTTTCTCCTCCCATTGCAAGGGCTTGAGTGGCCTTTCCCCGTCTCCTGGTCCACACTGGTACAAGCAAGACTGAAGCATTCAGGTAATACTAAATGCTGAAACTGAGTTAAGTAACAAGAATCAAGATAATTCCATATAAAATAGTTTCACAGTTGGTTAGAGCAGGCTGCTAAGAACATCAAGGTTGTAGGTTCAATCCCTGTACAGGCCATATATATTTAAGAGTTGGACTCGATCTAGGTGGGTACCCTCCAACTCAGAACATTCTGTGAATCCAAATTAGTATTTACTCTATACTGTCGTGTTTGTTGAAATGAAGCAAAAATACAGAAAGTAATTGAGGCAGTTTCCTGAAAATCAAAAAAATTCTCCCTGGGATTCTCATTGTTCTGAAGTTCATCCTCCTGTGTCTCACTCTAAATTTAATCAACTTACTGTCATTGATCAGCCATAGTAAAGCAAGGCTGCAGTTTCTGATTGGATATTACTGTATTTTAACTGAGCGCCAGAAACATTTCTTAATGATGAGACCTGTTTGATAGTTAAACTCTGTTCCAGTGGAACTCACAGAGGCCGTGTTATTACAGCCATTTGTAATTCCATTGTACAAAGTACGCTGCAGGCAGCAGTTTCAGGACAGAAGCAAGCCAGTGTTCCCTCTCCAGGATTTTGGGGAGTTGCTCTATGAACCATGGGTGTTAGGAGCTGTGGGAAAGCTGGGATTTCCCAGCTGTCTTGCCTAGATTGCTTATACCTGTGTATAATTAGAGTTCACTTTATAAGCTCTTCAGAACTTTCTGGAAGGTGATAAGTAACCTCGAGTGACGCCAAATTCATTGAAATTGATCCACTTTCAGTGATAAAGGTTATATCTGCAGAACCAGGTTCTGTACAAAATGTGGGAATGGATAAGAGCAGCCTTCATTCAAAATTTGCATATAGTATTGATATATTTATTCCTTTTGCTCATCGATATTTTCACACTCTACAGTAGTAACAAAAGCATTAAATTTGCATTTAAATCTACTTATTCCATAGTTGAAACACTGAACTGTGAAAAAGATTCCAGACTATTTTTCTCAGATCATCTGTAGGTGTCCTGTATCTGCTGGCTTCATTTGGGAACTGAAGGATGAAATGGAACTAAAAACCAGAGAGTGGTATCTCAAAATTGCCTGATACCCAGATGTACCCGAAATCTTAGTAAAAGTTTATGTATTAGAGTTCCATGAAATGTTCTCAATCAAAAATGTCTATGGAAATATCCCAAACTATCTAAGCAGGGTACAGAAAAGGGTGAAGAGAAGGAAGGATGCAGATTTTTAAAAAGTTTGGCGATGCTGAACAGAATAAATCTCTAGTGGGTAATAGGGAAAAAAAAATCAAGACTTGTTTTAGCCTCAGCACTAAGTATTACAGAAATACCCTGCTTTGCTGAGAGGACAAGACAGGGAAACAGAAGATGTTTTGAGTGCTCCCTGCGCAGGCAGTGGTTGGAAGTGTTCAGCTGTGCTGTCCCACAGCCCCTGTCGCAGCCCCCGCTCTGCCCGCCCGGCCCCGCCGCTCAGGGGGGTGGGCTCAGCCGCCTCCCGGCGCTGCCGTGCCCGGCAGGTGCTGCAGCCTCGCTGCCAGCTGGGAGCCACCTCGTTTTCTGCCTTCGGCGTTCTGCGGGGCTGCTGCAAAACGGCTTCGAGCGGCATCCGAGACCGGGCAGTGTTTTTCACAACATGGGCTGGTTCTAACGGACCCTAGAGGGCAACTGGTGATTTCTAGGATTTGTTATTTGTTAAGCGAACTTCAGGAATGAAAAAACTCTTGCCAGACTAAACAGGGCTAAATTAAATGGACAAATATCCCTTCTCTAGGACAAGGGCAATAACTTGTAGTTACAGGGCAGTGGAGGAACTGACAGCATCGTTTCCTTTGGGTACGATGATGTCACAGACACAGCTTTGCTCTGTTGACTGAGGCACATTTTGTATTCCCATGTATCTTATCATCAGCACTTTGAAATCGGTTTTACCCTTTTGAGGAAGGGAAGTGAGAGTTGGAGGTTGGAGTTTTATTGGGCACAGCTGGTCCGAGGGACGTCATTTGTTCCTGAAGCCAGGGCTGTCTTTCATGTGAAGCCATGGGGTGGGTGGTGGGCAGGGGGAATCACTCCAAGTAGTTTCAACAGCTGGGGGTCAAATTATAGGGAAAAGTGGAGGGAAGTAAAATTTATAATCTATAATTTGAAACCAAAATAAGAACGAGACAAGCTTATTTGAAGGAGTGGAAGGAAAAGGATGTGATATATGGCCTGATACAGCCAAGCAAAATGAACACTGCCATTGCACTGTTACTTTGCAGACAATCCGAAAAAAACCAAAAGGGCCTATTAAGGCTGTCTCTGTGGAAATCTAATTAGGTCATACAAACAATCTCTGTTGTTAATAGGACCCTTTAGCCATACACGGACACCTTAAGAAGTCTGCAGCAGATATAGGAAAGATTCTGATCTATGATGGGAATAAGAAGTGAATAAGAGCAAAGAAATAACAGATGAGAAATTGGCATAGGAAAGAAAAGGTCTATAAATAGAAGTATTGAAGTAGGAGAGGAACGTGAGAGCCTAATTCTTCCCTAGAGGTGACGTTGTCCTATTATGTGAGGCATGGTCTGCTTTGTTTGCTTGAAGTTAAGGGAATGGAGAAGAGGAATTGGTACAAAAAATGAATTTTGAGGGGAAAAAAAGCTTGCAAGGGAAAGTGTGGGAAAAACCATGTTAAAAGGATGTGTTTGCTTAGAGTGACAGATGACAGTGACCACCTCATGTAAATTAAAATAGAAATACAACAAGTCCAGTGGGACCACTTCTGGCTTCAGGCCATCATGCAAGAAAGGTGTCAAAGCTTTGGGGGTCCTTGCTCAGTGCAGACTGGGCTTGCTGAGGCAGCAGCACCGAGTGCACCTCTCCCACCTACCCTGCAAGTGGGGTCCTTCTTTGCACTTACCTTCACTCCCTCCCAAGTCTCCAGGTAGCAAATAACTGTTGTGACCACTTCTCTAGCACAGAACCCCACTCCTGCACTTGTTACAGCTAAGGGTTGGATAATATTTTTAGAATCTTGAAAGAGTTATGGACTTAATCACAGCAGGATGCTCTGTGGGCCAGCAGATGTTCACATTCTATAGCAGTGTACCTGGAGAGGGGGAATTTAATGTCTGAATATCTGCAGAAAGCACACACAATGAGCAGTTGTTCCTGACATCCTTGGAGAGTGCTGTTCAGTCACCAGTGGGTGTGCAGTATTGCCATCACCTGAGTCCTGTAACTCGCTCACTTGGGGTGAATTTGCAGGTGGGATATTCACAGTGGCCTGGTTCTGAGCTGCTTGCAGTGAGCAATATTGCACACTAACACAAGTAGTAAAGCATAATTTGAATTTCAGAATGTCACAATTCACTTACCAATGGCTCAATACTATAAAGAGCCTAATTCAGTACTCAGACAGAATCTTCCCTTGGTTATTTAAGTCCCACTGAATCAGATACCAAGAGAGTCAAACCATGAGAAAAAAAATACTTATGACATCTTCATACACATTTCAATCCAGCAATGCATGGCCCTGCAGCCTTTTGTCAGCAGTGTTTAGGCTGCTCAGTACCCGTATGAAATCCAGAGGGGTTGTACTGCTTTGCTTCTGCTGTCCTGATGGATTTCCTCCAGGCTCTAAGGCTGCCTGCAGTTCAGCTTGTGAAAAACATCCCATCCCAGTCCTTAGCTCCTCGTTAGCTGCAAGTCTGTCTGTCCCAGGAAAGGACATGGCTTAGGAGATCTGCTGGGCTTCCTTTCTGCCCTCTTTGCTGTGACTCTGCCGTGTTCACAAAGCAAGTCTGGCACTCTCTGCTCTGTGGAAATTCAGCCTTGCTAGCAGCAGGTTATAGCTAGATAAACCCCAGTGAAGGGACTGTGTCTGCTCATACCCTGGGTAGTTTGTACCAGGGGATGTTGCCTAGAACCGAGAGCAGACTTGGAATAGTGCTGCTCTCAGGAGGAAGTCAGGAATTTTAGCAGCGGCTCTGAAAATAATATGAGCTACCTGTAGCAGAATTCCTTCAAACTCAACTATCTAAGTGCATAGGAATCCACAGAAAGACATCCTCATAGATCACTTTATTCACAAATCTGTCATCTGTTGTTGCATGTGCAAACAAAGCTGCCTGGCAGTTCACCTGCCATGGCTGAGCTGCACTTCACTTTAGACTGGCATGGAACTTGTTTGCAACAGGTCTTTGCTTACTGCAAATGAAACTGCAAAAACTCACAACCAGGGATTTCAAGAAGGCCAAAACTTAGAGTACAAAAGCTAATTTTACGTATTTATAACAAAATGAGCAATCTATATGCCAGTTATATACAGGCACCCTGTATATCAGCAAGTGCCACCACATATAGGAAACTCAAGGCAGTGCTCTGATAACGGTGTTTTACTGGGGACATCATCACTGCTGGATGGTTCTTTGGAATAAATAACCTCTTCCACATGTCCCCAAACACACAGCTCCCAAAATAAATTTCAATTGCTGTAAGGCTCAAGGACGTCCTAAATTACCTTGGCTTAATAAAGCAGCAGAAATAGAGGAGGAAGGAGTCCAGGATTTGTTTTTATTTCACTAGAAGTACTTCAGATGAAGCAATTGTTAAATGCATTAGATACAATGCAGGGCAAGCAGGAAATAAACGCATGAAGGTGGGAGAGATGTTTATGTGAGATTAACATACTGAAAACCTGGCAGGACATGCTGCTCTAACTTGTGTATAGCCAGACTGGAAACCATGGCAGCATTCAAGATTGGTTGAGATTCTGTAACTGTTTAATGAGCAGTGTTTTATTCAAGAGTCTTTGCCGAGGGTTGTGTTAAATATTTCAGAATACAGAAGAACTTTAATGTGAAACTTCCCTGACAAAAAAAGCCCACAAGAACACTTGAATTCTCACCCACAAACAGCGAAATTAATTCCCAAGTAGATGATCAGTGAAGGACAAGCAAATATAACTTCCACTTAGACCTAATCTGTCATTCTGGAGTGTAAATGGTTCCTTTATCTCTCGCTCTGAACAGGGAAAAATTGAGAAGATACAAATAGATGTGTTATGGATGAGTAATGCCAGTTTATTTAGAAGTGTCCAGAGCAGTTGATTTTCCAGGAACTAACAGGTGAAAATAAGTCCTTAGCCAGTTTATGCTGGTTCTCTTTTTAGAGAAGTTGGATTTAATTATTCTGATGTGTCTTTGCTCATCAGTCAGTAATACAGGGGAAATTGTCTCTAGAAACACTTTTGCCTTTAACATGCTCTGGCATTGCAGCAAAAGGTAAAGCCTATTCTAATACTCAGCTTGGATTTCACTGAATTTTTGAGAATTTTGGCTGCAGCTTCAAGCCTTGCACATCTGTGTGATGCACCACAATGAATAGCAGGGTTGCATTGGCTGAGACTTGGTGAAGCTGGAATTTTATTATTTAAATAATAATTGGTATATTATTGATGCTGATTAGGTTCCAGTTTCTAAAGACATAAAATGTATAACTAGTAGAGGTGTAAATAAACTCTGAGTGCACAATATACAAAGGATCTTGTCCCTACAGCTAGAGAAGAGGTGAGGGATTTCTCTGCATGTGGTGGATGCTTTCTAAACGTCAGGTTTGCCTTCTGCCTCTGCCCCATTACGGTTTTTTCTCCTTCCAATGGATAACAACAAAGTATAAAAACACAAGAACCTGCCCTGAGCAGTGATTTACTCTCAAGACCTATAGAGAAACTGTTTTCAAGAGTTGCAACCTTTGTACAAAACAAAGAAAATGAAAAGGTCCTGAAGTTGGAGCCACCTTTAGCTTTTTGTGAGAAAAAACAGGCTTAGCTTAAAAGTGCAATAGGAGAAGTGCTCAGTGTCCCTTTTTTCTTTTTTTACATGTTGTACTAAAGGACACAACTCCATCTTGGTTCATGAGAGAAAATTATAAAAGAAAAACCCTTGCTAACCTGAATGGTGGGAGGCTTTTGATTGGTATCATTTGGTGTGTCCTGTGGTGTGCAGCTGAGCTGGACTGCAGCCTCTCAGTCAGAGAAGGGGAACATTCAGAAGTCCCATTACACCACTCTTTTTCCTCACAGTGCAGTATCTCTTGTCCTTTGTTCAGTGCTGCCTTAAAACAATTTGAACATCATGGTTTCACAAGTCCCTTGCAGACTGCACTTCCCATTCTGCATTTCATCCCATCCTACTCGTTCTGCTCCCCAGAGGAGCTGAGGCAATCCCTTCCACTGCCTGGTGTGTTCACTTTGCCCAGCACGGCCAGGGCAGCTGCCAAAGGTGGAGGTGAGCAGGAAGCAGTGAGGGAGAGAGCAGAGAGGAGCCCTGTGACATCACATTAGTCAGAGCTGGTTTAAAATTTCTGTCAATGACGGGCAGTTCAGAGACACTTGGCAGTTTTATCACAGCAGCCCACACTGTAATTTCACTGCTTACATGGTACATGTGCTTGCATTTTACTGGTGTTTGTCCACCTCCCCAGCCATCTGCCACAGTTAACTGAGTGCAGTGACTTGAGACACTANAACTCTTTTTAGATAGGGCCAAGAGTCTCAAAGCTGGTTAGTGGTTCTGAGGCCCTACATGAGTGATGGTTTTCACAAGACTGGCTCCCAGCATTTTCTGAAAACCACGCACCTTTAAGGTACTATTAATTGTCCACTTAAAAGAGTTTTCAACTGTCTTTGCCAAAGCTTACTGTGAAAAATTGAAGGAAAGACACTTAACCACAAGTTCCGAGGTATGGATGCTGCTCAGAAACTCAGACGTACTTCCATTCATAGGAGCTGGCACAAGTACGATTTCTTGGGGCTAAGTTTCTTTCTCCTCAGTTGTCTTCTGTTAGGTGTTTGCTATAAATTATCTTACAAAGCTCATATAATTGGTAGACTGAAAGAAATATCTGTGCTTTTTTTCAGATACGGTCACACAATCAAAATTAAGCCAGCTTAAGTCAAGATGCATAACTCCTGTTTTTCTCTCTCTTCTCATTGTTGGTATTGTTCAGAGTTGGTTTGGGTTGGAGCAGTTTCCCAGCTCGATTTGTTCCACAGCTGTATGAATGCTTGCTGGCACATGAGGCATGGGGAAACTTGCAGCCAAGGACAGGGGAATATGAGGTGAACTTTTGGGGACAGCCTCCCTTTATGTGGACTTACAGCAGCCCTGGAACAGCAGCCTCAGAGATGCCTACCACAATGGCTTTGTCATCCTCTAGGTTTGCACATCTTTCTGTGGTGTTTGGAGATGTAACAAACTTAGAGACCTCACTTTGGACAGCCAAAGTGTGGTGAGGTGACTCTCACAATTATTTATCATTTAAGTATATTCCAGTTCTGAGGAGTGCTCAGCAGTGCCAATATGCTCATTGGAATGGTAAATTCTGAATGTATATTCACTGAGCCCTGGGCTTGAATTTCTCAACCATTTTATAAATATGACACATGTACTCTGGGGTAGTTTCAGAGCATGTCAGGAAAAAATATCCAAATTAACTTTTGAAGTGGACCAATTAAAGCATAGTAAATCCCTGTGTAGACACTCTTCCTGAGTATCAAAGAGGCCTTAATTCAGGTCAACCTAATTTATTTTGTATTGAAGTAAAATCAAATAAAGGTCCCTTTAATCCTAAATGAGAGTGCCTGTGCAGGCGGGTGGAGGGGGCTTAACGCTATTCAGAATTTAATGGCATTTGATAGCAATTACTTAGAATAATCTCCTTTATGAGGTTTTTGGACACTCCTCTCAAATTCAGTAGCACTGTTTGTTTAATTATATGGAATAAAGATGACATTGAAGAGTTAACATTGGAAATGCAATTCCAAAGGGTTTTCTGTACATGAAATATTGAGATTTTTGAATGACCAAGGAAGCAGGAAAAGAACATGAGATTATCTCACCATTACAGATTTGCATTGTTCTCCATGTCATTTATTTGTACACATTTCTTCAAGTCTGCATAGCACTTATTTTCAGATCTGAGTTAACTTTTTGGTTCAACACAGCACTCTGAAGAGAAAGCTGTTAGATTAATGATTGAATTTCCTGGTCTGCATAGGAAGGGAGGTTCTCTTCATTCTCCATCCAGATGGATATTTAATGTACAGAGTATCATACTATTGTGCATGAACATATAACACCTTTAATCCTGTGATCCTAACACGCCTCTAAAATGTCAGTAAACTGAGCCTCTGTGCTGCCCTTGAGAAAATCAGAGAAGTGCCATTGCCCCAAATTTACAGATAGGAAAGACACAACCCTAAGAAGTGAATTGTCTTGCCTAAGGTCTCACACCAGGAGAGAATGACTGCATGGAATAAAACCAATTCTTCTAAATCTCTGTCTTGTGACTCAGTCACAAGACTGCCCTTCTCTATTGTTTTATAACAAGCCTTATTTCCACTATCTCCCCTTCCAGAAATGTTGCTGTCAGTACAGTCCTTTCTGTGGTACCACATTGTCTGGCAGGATCTGTTGGGAAGGATGAAGAAGTTACTGGTGCTCTGGCTTAGGGCTGCCGTGGCACTTGGGTGTGCTGGGGTCTTTCTGCTCCTAATCCATTGTATCAGCTCCTGGCAATTCAAACCCTGTCTACTGAATTGCTGGGGGTGAAAGGTCAATGCATTAAGCATAGCAGATTAATACACTGCAGTAAATCCCAGAACCAGCACTTTAAGGAGCCAGTAATATTTCACACGTGATTGTTCTACCAATTGATTGCACCATCTTGTGAGTGCGTTGTGTGTGTATTTCTTTGACTCCATTTACGAGCTTTCCCAAGCTCCCCTGTTTAGTGGAGATTGCTGTGCCCCACACTGGTTGCACTTTGATCAGGGAAATTCAATACCTGAGGTCTGGGCTTTATAGGAAAGCAAGGTCCAGATTAAGGGAATTAGCCACAGTATATCACAACTAATAAAAGAGTGATTGAGCCCCACCACAGTGCTGCCCCAGGGGATGGGAGGAAAAAGGAGGGGGGCAGTTAGAGGAGGGGGAGGAAGACTTGCAGATAAAGCCATGTCTGTAATTAGAAATGAATAAACCTGCTATCACATCATGCCTCTTATGGTTCTAGCAACCAAAGCAACATCTTTTCACAAAATGTTGCAGCTATAGCCTTTTAATTCCTTTTTTCCTTTACTGCTTCTTCCTGATAACCTTGTCCTTTCCCACATTTTCAGTGCAACTAAATTTCAAGTCCTTTTAGGAATTTTGGGGAGAAATAAATCACATATTTGACTGGTTCTTATGTCCATTTCATGACATTGATTAAATAACTGGGGTCAGTAGGAGCTGCAATTTCAGGCACTTGACAAAAGCAGGAGTAGGAGCACCAACCATTGTGTGGATGCTGGGATTTCTCTCAAGATAAGCCTTGAGAGTTTTATAAAGAGCTGCCTATTGTTATTATGAACCCAATCAGAATCATCAATCTTCCTTTATCCATACTGCTTTAAAGAAAAAAAAAATTCAAACCAAATCTGAGCATGTAGTTTGCTCTTGGGCTAAGAAAATTGTTGCAATGGTTTTCTTGGAAGGTTTTCACAGTAATATGCCAAGACACAGTGTAACATCTACATATCTAAATCAGGAGATAATGAGTTTTATTATTTTGGAGACAGTGGCTGAGGAAAGATAGCTAATCATTCTATCAGAGAGAATCAGACTGCTGCAAAAGCCAAATTATTCAGTCACAAAAAGACTTTGTACAAACTATCTTCACTAAGGCTGTGAGCTTTACTTTGTTCTAATTTCCTTACCCATTTTTTTCCAAAGTTCTTAATTCAGACAAAACTTCCCTTGAGTTTTTCCTATTCTTTCTAAAGATATTTGCTTGAACTAGGAGTGGCAAAGAGAGTAGAAAAAGGTGCAGCACATAATGGCTGTGTCTGGTATCTCCTTTGTCATGCACACGGCTGGGAACACTGATAGAGGGGCAGCTGTACCTGAACAGCCTTGATTTGTGTCCCAAACCGAGTACTTGATTTTTCAGTTTTGATGTTCTTTGTCCATGATATTTGTTTGGAAAACAAATGAAGAAAAGTACCTAATTTTATAATATCTCTATGCATTTAGGTGTCTGTTAATGTAATGATTTTGGTGCTTACGAATTTGAATCTGCAAAAGCATTTTAGCATCCACCTAATCTGACTTGTGGTGTGTTTTAGGATTTTTCTTGGAGTCAAACACAGGGTTAAGTGCTTCCATGAATCAGACTTACAGCAATTTAAACTAGACAGATAATAAAAGGAGTGTATTAACCATACTTAGTGCCTTGCAGTTTTAGGATTTCTGGGTGTTGGATAAACATCAACACCCTCTCCAATGACAAATTCCTATGTTTTTTTAACTAAATCTTTTCATTTCAATACTCTTCAGCATTCCAGCATGAACAATGCTGAGCACTGAGGCCAAAAGAAAGTGTGTTGAACTACGTGCATATTTGATCAGGTTCCTAGAATCCATTTTCACATATTATTTATTATTACTGTTTATTATTATGGTGTAAGTAGATGGCTACATAAATAGATATTCTGTCTAATTAGGCTGGTCTGCCTGAAGTCCTCATTAATTTGCCAGATAATGCATTTTCAGTCAAATGGTACAACAGTATTGATTAATCACAGTAACTCTTGACAGTGGATTCTAGAACAACTGACCATGCACAGTATTTTGAAAGCATAGACAATTTTTTTTTTTGTCCTTTTGTGCCAGCTCATTAAATTTGCCCCAAGTTTTCAGAAGTACATAATTTTCTTCCAAGGTCAGATTTTCCCACTTTCTAATACTTTTCCTTAAGACCAGTAATCTTCATGCCAAAGCACACATTTGTGCTTGTCTCATTCTGTCTAAGCAAACCAGCTTCCCAGCCTCCTCAGCTTTGGTATCATGACATGAGGAGATACAAAAAATGAACAGAAAAGAATGTTCAATTCAAGTTAGTTATGTTGTGAAAAGCTATCAATAATTGAAGACAAATGGTTGGTTGACTTAAGCAGGAAATTTTGGTTAAATATCAGTTCCTAGAAAGATTTTTCTCCTGACACAATTGAGCCATCTCTTTGAATTGTCTGTCAAAAGTGGGCTAAACTCAAGAGCAAAATTATATATATTAGTTGAGACAGTGACAGCACTGAAATGTATTAAACTTGCCCAAGTACGAGCAAACCCACTTTACTGTGGTACAGAAGTTAAGCACTCAGTAACATACTATTATATTTAAAATGAAAATGTAAATACAGTGGAGAATTTCAGTTTTGTAATCACCTGCTTTTAAAAGCTTAAACCTTATCTTTGTGTCCCATAAAATCTTACTGATGATGTGCTCTTATGTAGTTTGTTACCTCACAGTAATTAAAGACAGCTCAAGCAACTTTGTGTGTCCCAACACAGCAGCTCTACCTTCTCTTACTGAAGGTGGTCAATGCTGAGTACTTCTTCCCTCTCTAATCTCCCCTTATCACCTGGGATTCTGCATTGCTCATAGTTTGTGCTGGTTTAGATTATCTGCTTTCAGTATTTCATTATTCATCTGCCAAATAACAAGGAAAAGAGCTACAAACCCCACTTTCTCTAAAAAAACCCTTCTAATTGTCACGTGAGGTGATGCCTTTAATCCAGTGTCCTGTGCACTGGGTATCAGTGAGACAGAGTTGTCAGGGAAATCATGTCAATAAACAAACGGGGAACTTGTTGAGAAACTCATTTTAAATCAAAAACCCAGAGCAATCAATGTACCCAATGCAGTTCAGCTTTTCTTAGCATCCCCAGTCCAGTCCCTGATACCCTCCTAGCTACAACTAGCATGAGTTTACTTCACGGTCCTGAAACTTTAACATTTTAATGAGGCAAAGTTTTGTCCCATAGAAGCTAAACTCTGCCTAGGTAAGAGCAAAATACTGAAAATCTTTATGTACACAGTAATCCCTTTTCATACAATACTGCCATACAGCTAAGAAATTGATTTCTTTCAGAAGAAAACAATAGAGCAGCACCCATTAGTTCTTAGTTAAATATTAGATGAAATTATTTAAATGCAAAATTTATGGCATTCATTCAGTACAGGATTCAGACTAGTTTTTTAACTGCTTTGTTACTTTTTCCAATCCATGAACAATTTACATGGTGAGGGATTAACTACCACTTCTTTAGGCATTTATTCCTGCTTCTACTCAAGTGAATGGTAAAATTTTGATAGGTTTGAACAATGAAGAATCAAGGCTGCTAAAAAGTCTACTGAAGATTCCCATCAATCCCCACAGTCTTTGTAACAGGATCCCACATGAGTGTGAACTCGAAGCAGCTCAGTGGAGTTATTGAGAATAACCCAAAACAAGTCTGTAACTGTTACTTGAGCCTGTTTTATAAAGTGGCAGGAAATGAAGACACTGCTGATGGGCAGAACTCAGGAAATTGATTAAAACCCTCAAAATCTCTTTTGAGATCCATCTCCACAAGCAGTGGATGACTGCTACAAGTGATGGTGAAATGCCAGTGAGCAGGGCCAACCCACATCAACTGTTTCATGACTGCTTGCCAGACAAACAGATTGGTTGTCAGAGCAGCAGGAGAGGAATACTTGGACTGCCAATAACCAGAGGTTGAAAATCTGGCAAGGTCAGTCCCTCTCTTGGATCCCAAGGCTCGAGTGTTGACTTCTGATCCCTCCTGAGAATGTGATAAAATTTATATCAACTAAAACTACTTCTAAAGTAGTTAGATAGGTAGCAGCTAGGCATTAAGATATTTGTACGAAGATATCCTAAGCTCTGCCAAACAGGATGCACGTTGCTGTATGAAAGCCATCCAGACAGGACATTAAAGTTATGATTCTGTCATCTCCACGTAGTCATGAAAAATACTTCTGTGAGATTTCCACATCCAGCTCAGTTAGCATATTCCCAGTTCCAACTAGACTGTACCTTCCAGTAATGCTTTAAGTTGAGTCTCAGCTATCCAATAACATTTCTTTTTCATTCTGACACTTTTTATCCATTCATGTCAATATATGTCTTATAAAGAAAGCCTGTTTGTCCTTATCATTTCACAGATAGGGACAAAATTATTTTCTCAAAACACTCCAGTGGCAGAGCTAGCAGTAAATGCAGTTTTCCTGACTCAGTGCCCTTTTGCTGACCCACACTGTGCTAGTGTAACATTCCCTAATATCTGCAATCACATACAATAGCCTTGTTATCAACCCCCCATTATCTGTAACAACAGGTACTGTAATGTTTGGCTCCTCTAAGAAATGAGAGGCTAGCAAATACTAGGTACAGTTTTCTGATTTTGATTACTCTTGCCCTAAATGGGTAGTATCATAGTTACCTCTTCCCCATCCCAGTGTTCCTATTCAATCATGTATTTAGAAACCACTTACTAAATAAAACTTCACTCTACCAAGGGGTCTGGAGAGACTTTGACCTATACAGTGCTAATATTATTCTTTTTTAGTTTAAAACAGGCCATTATTAAAATGGGAACATCTACTCCAGATCATCAGTATGGGTTATATGTTCCTTTTACCTGCACTCCAGGTATCTTTTTTCTGTATATACAGAAGACTGTAAACAACTGTCACTGGGACAGCTCAATGCAGACCTTTTGTCCACACAAGTGAGTTTGTTCATCCTGTACTTGAGCTGGTACCACTTATCCTCCCACTGTCACCATCTACCACAGCACAGGGGGTATTGATGTGTTACAGAAACAGGTTCTGACTAAGCTCTCAGGCCTCCAGTTTTTCCCAAGGAATAAAAAATAGAACACTCAAGGCTGTGGTTAATAGAAGGTGAGCAAAAGGCTTCCCAAGTCAGCTTGAAATCAAATGTATTGAGGAGTATTTTCTTTGAGTGTATTCTCACAAGGTACTCAGAATGTTTTCAGTGCTTCCTTATATAACGATGACAGCATGCAAGGAGCTTTCTTGGCAATCACAGAATGGGAATCTTTGCTTTGGGAAGCTGACAGATCTTACACCTTGGAGATGACTATCATTTTACCCTGGCAGCTTCTAGTCCTAGGCTGCCACATTTGGCATTGCTTCTCATCACCATTATGCACTGGTAGACACAATACATAACATGTTTTAGTCAGGCTGCTGTGATGAAAAGCCTCTTCTCCACCGTGATGCTGGCTGATCTCCTCTTGCCTGGGGTAATCCTAACAAATGAAGTGCTGCAGTCAGGAGTGACTGTCAGTATACACATGTTCAGAAAGGGCAAGGTTATTGCTGAAGAGAATATGGGAATAATGCAGTGAAGTCAGTATCTCAGTGTGGTGATGCCCCCAGTATGGACACCTGTAACTTCACACTCAAGTACACAAAGCCTACTATAGCCTTGTGTTAATTTGTTTTCATCTGATTTTGTAACCACTTGGCCCATGAGAACATGTGAATAGCCACAGATAGGTTTAAGATCTGTTTTTCGTAGGATTCTGATGACATGGAGGGTTGTGGAGCTCAGGAGATCCCAGAAGAATGATCACAAAGGGATCAAGGTTGTTTGATGAGCATCTTTGATCTTCTGTACATGGGGCTAGTTTGAACTGGAAACTGAGATATAGGTGACTGTGAAAGGCAGTAGCAGAGAGGGATAAAAATCTGCTGCTTGGGATCCATGTACCTGGATTGGCCATGGTGCTGTGTAAACAACTGGGGAAATCCAAACTTCCACTGCATAAATGAGGACAGCTTTTCCTGGGGAAATCTGGCCTGGCCTTCCCTGGGCACAGAATTCCTTGAAGCAGCAATAGGAAGATGATAAAAAAACTCCATAAAAAATTTTAGATAGATACCTAGCACCCCAAGAATTTCTGTGATTGCACATGGGATATCAGAGCATTTGGGCAGGCTTCAAAAGTGGGAAAGCTTGGTACAATTTGTAAATTGCCCTTCTGTCCTCACAAGTGGCACTGTGTCAGTCCCTACTCTGCTGTTGTGTGATGGCACTTCCACACAGTTTCCTCCTAGGCTGGTTGCCTGAGGAAGACTCCCACAGAAGTGAGTCCTCAAGGTCACACTGAGATAAACTGAATGCTTACCCCTTCACTATGATTCTGTCAAATTTTCCAGCAGGTACTCAGAAAAATATTTCACTGCCCTAAAGGCAGGTTCTTAATTTACTTCCTGCCCTGCACGGTGTCTCACTCTTGCTTGTGTTTTTCTCTTTATTTTGAGGGTAGGGGACTGGGTTTTTATGGTGGCCATGTTAATCGTATCCCTGGTGGTCACAAAGGAGTTTAATAAAAGGGGTGGGTGGCTGAGTTAATTATTTTTTCCATCTGTCTTAGGAGAAGAGTGTTTTAAATAAATACAGCTCTGTTGGAGCCGAGGGGTTGCAAGGGTAACATTTTTTGTTTCCCTTCCTTTGTCACCCATCACCCTCCTTCCCACCCCCCAGTTTATTTCCTGCTGTGGAGACAAGTGACTTAATAAACTATTATTTATTTGTTAAAGATGTCTCTTTCCAGCACAAGCTTTCCTGCTGGGGAGATGAGTGTCTATAAAATATTTCCAAAGGTACCTTCTTTAAAGATTTAGTGGGTTTCCCAATAGCACACTCCAAGTCCTGCTGCTGTAAAAGTTGCTGGCTGTTTATTTTTCAACATGTCTGAGAGCTGGAATGATGGAACAAGAGGAGAGTTTCGTTCTTCCACAATTTTTTTAATCAACTTCTACTTTGAGTCTCAGTTCTCTACAGCAGGAGCAAACTGCCAAGCCAGCACTGAACCCTATTTTGTTTAACAAGGTTCTGGTTTAGCTCAACTTTATACCATGCAGATTTGCTAAGCAGGACTGAGACCTTCATTTTAAACAACTCTGTGAACAGTTGCTGAGCAGGGAGGCTTGAAGTTAAATTCTGGGCTTGAAGGCAAAGGACTACAGATCTCAGTATCAGAATGGCCACCTTCATTTTTTTAATGTTTCAAAACAAGGTATTTTTTTACCACACCAGCATCTATGGAGGAGACTGTGAATACAATAGATTCCTACTGCTCAGCATGGACTTTTTTCCACTACTGACCCATCGATTCATTTTTTTAAGAGCAGACTTTCATTTCTTTTTTTTTTGCTCAAAATTCAGTCTGCCACGCTAAGTGCTGTGTCCCAACACCCTTCTGCTTTTCTCATAGAAGTCAGTAGAATATACTGCATAAATACTGCATACTCAGGGTATGTATCCTCACAAATGGTGTACAGTCTCGTCTTCAATACTATAGAATTTGGAATTACTACTGTAGTAGTCATGCAGTGTGTGTAACAACCTTCATACACCTACAGCACTACAGCCTGGTGGCCCAGACAAGCTTAACCTGCCAACTTCAGGAGCAATGATTCTATACAATATCATGTCATTTGCTTTTTATAACCTCCCTGTGTTGCTTCGGTCCCAAAGCTACAGGTGAAACCCCACCTTTGGGTCCAGTTCTTCCTTGGGAGAAACCCTCAAAATCAACTGATTGGAGGCATGAGGACACCAACCAACCCAGTACCTCTTTTGGGTGAAAACTCCCTCTCATACAGGCTTTTGGTCCAAGTTCTGTTTGCTCAGTGCTGGTGTTGGACCTGGAACAACTTTTAAGCCTGAAGTTTGGCATATTTAGAAGCTACCTGAAGCAGGAGAGTACTCGGGAACCTTCCAAAAGCAAGGAGCTCGGTGTGGTTCTCTGCTTTCCCCAGGTGGAGGCCTCTGTGCTGGCACAGCTCTGAGCTGGGCACAGGCTCTGCTGAGGGCTTTCCTCAATAGAGGGGAGAATAAATCACTAGGGAGTCCCTGAGACAAACTGGCTGCTGAACAGAAGTCTACTGGAGACACATGGAAGGAGAAATTCCCAGCTTGGAAAGTAGGTAGAATAAGACTGAGATGACCAAGGTATGTGACTGGTCACTCACTGTCCACTATTCTGGGTGAGTTGTATGTGAGGCTCTACCTGAAATCTTCACTGAACAAAAATGCCATCTTGCCATCATAGGATGGGCTCAGGATTCTCCCAGTGTTTGTGCATTACTGCTGGCAGTGTTCAGGAATGTTTGTGTTCACCACCCAGCTGAACTGAGAGGGAGAGCACTGTGCAGGGAGGAGATAGGGGGAGGACTAAGAAGATTTGGGAGAAGAGTTGAAACATCACTAGAAAGAGGCAGACACTGACTTCAGGTTCTTTTAAGCCTGGCCTTACAGTGTTTGAACCAGCAGGCAGGACTCCTGCATCATCTCACATTGTAAGACAAGCCTACTGGATTGCCTTGAGCCACAAGTCCACCAGGCAGGTCACTCTGAATGTAGCTGCTTGGGACAGTAATTCTTTCCAATATATGAGAAGTTGCAGAGAGGTTGCTTCTCCACTAGGTACAAGGGGAAGGAAGGAGCCTGGAGAGGGAGCAGAAAATGCTTCTGAAGTGTAACTCCTGAAAAGGTGCAGTGGAATCTGCTGGGAAGTGCAGGGCTGAGCCCCCTGTGACAGTGACCTTGTGTTGAACAGAAAGAACGCAGAGAAAGTAGAGAAGGCTTGGAAAATGGTTCTTTTTTGACAGCTCAATTGTCTAAGCTCAGGAGGGCCCTGAAGAGAGATGAACCAGTGCATGATAAGAAACAAAGAGTGGATGTTGGAAGCAGACTGTTAGCCAGCAACAACTGGCAGCTGCATAAAATTCTGGAGACAGATAGTCATAATCACAATTCAGTCCCACAGAGACAATTAGTTATGTGACTACAAACCAGAGCACAGCCAACTGAATGGAAAAGAAATAGTTCATGCCTGTATAAGACTGAAAAAAGCTAGGAAAAAACATGTGAAGAGACATCATGAATGAAATGATTATATTATTTGGAACTTTAAAATTACAGGCATTATTCAACATCCTAACTCTGTATATGTCTGCTCAGAGTGGCCTTATCTGCAAGGACTGCTTAGAGTTTGTGGGTTTACCCTTGTTCTAGGTTTTGGGGTTTTTTGCTTACACAAAACACTGGTGTGAAATCAGAGCAATCTGAAACATCCCTGAACTTAAAGCAGTGGGATCTGAAATCAGGACCCTTCCCTTAGCTTTGGCATCACCTTTCTCATTTTGTCTTCACTGATTTCAAGTCTTGCATGTGTAATAAAGTAAGCACTTCAAGATTTGGCCCATAGCAGGAGTCATAAATTCTTTGGTTTTGAAGAGCTGATCCTTCATCCACTGATGTTAATCGAGGAATTCTTATTTAACGTCTTTTGGGAGGAACAGATCCCAAGGCGTTTGTTCTCAGGCGTATCAAAGCAACTATTTTGTATTGAAAGTAAATTAAAATGCAGTATTCCTGCATTTGCTAGGAGTGTAAATCTCAGCACCACAAATCAAATTAGTCGTATATCTATGTCCAATATTTCAAACGAAACCTGTGACAGTCAGACAAGTTGTTCGATAACTGATCTTTTAAAAACATCAGAGCAGCATTATTCAAAGGATTACTTCAAACTGCTTTTTAGTGGCTGCAGCACAAAATGGTCTAGATTTAAAGCTTTAGTGTAGCAATTTAGTTTGAAGTTTCTCTGTATTTTCTCAAGGATGCTTGAGGACAATGTCACCTGAATGAGCTACTCCCTACACTAACCAGAAGGTGACTGGACAATTTACATCTGTATACTTATTGCAAGGAAGGCTGAAGGATCACTTTTGTTGGTGAGTCTTGCAACAATATTATTTTGTGGGAAAACAAACTCTAACAGAGAGAAAGAGGAAAAAAATAATTCTAAATTGTCTCTGCTCATATCCAGCTTCAGAATAATGTGAGAATATTGAGGATAGTTCTTACTGCATCATTTTTAGATCACTCCCCATTTAGTTTAGCAACACATCCCCCACCTCACTTTTTTTTTCAGTTTTGTACAGAACACTGACACTATAAATTCACTGTGTAGAGTTCCATCCTTATTTTAGGAAGGAATACTTCCCTCTGCTTATTGTGCCAATACTTGGCTGTTTTAAGTGACTTATGTATTTTACTTGTTGATGAAGTCTTAGTGTATTTGCATGTATACACACACTACATATATATATAAGTAAATGAGTTTCTTTTCTGTTTTTCTGTAAAGTTTCTTTCTAGGGAAGGCAACTATTTCTAGGTTTTTATAAGCTGATGGAACAGGCTTGTCAAATAGTCTTTATGAGAGAAGAAACAGGAAGATGGTTTGGTTTGCAGACAGAGGGTTATTGGGCAATTATGTTTTTTATAGAGCTGTTGTAGGACAAATCACGGGCCTGCTTTTGCCTTTGATGCTACGAGGCAGACGGCCCAATAAAGATCAGAACAAGGGAGGGCAAAGGGGGTCAGGGACAGAGCCTTCCCTTGGGGTCCCGCTTCTGCTGCTCACCTCAGAAACCAGACACCCCTTCCAGATGCACCATAGCTCCACTGTGACCCTCCTGATGGGCTGTGCTGGGAAACTGGGAGTGCTCCAGGGAGTGTTCACCCTGGCCAGCAGCTCCAGGGTTACATGGATGCTGGGGAGAAAGCTGCCCTCTGTGGAGTCCTGGCACAGCCAAGGAGATTGTTTCCTCCCATGTCTATAAAAAGCCAATGTACAACAAACTGTGTGGAAATAAACCAGCATAGCTTATGCAAAGTTGTATGACTGGCAAAACTCTTTCTGCATGTGCCCTTTTTTGATATCTGTTTCCTTTTGTACTGCCTGAACTCATCTTTCAGCTACTCTCTTACTTTTCACAATTGGGAAGAATTCTCCTTGGGGTGAGTTGTCCTATCAATTTTTATTTTGTTTCACCTTCATCTGTAGCAGTTGGTACTGGGCCTGTAAGAGAAGCTTGGCTTACATAAACTACAGGTTATTTGTCTGTGCCAATTCTTTTATATATGAAACAGTGTTTAGTAGAAAAATGTGTTCATTTTGATGATGAGGATGCATCATATGCCTGTGTGGGGAACACTGGGGAAATCTCATCTCTGGAGTGTTCCTGATCTTCAAACAGTTCTGCTGCCATTTAGAGATATTTCAGTTGGGCAGTTTATTCCAAATACAGAATAGATAAATACATTTGGAAAAAAAATAGTGGTTGCACATTTTACATCATATTTTCCTCATTATTCAGAGCAGCACATGATATGAACCTGAGCTACTTCTGTTCTGCTTTCTTTTCCTTTGAAGACACTTTGATTAGGGAGAGATCATTTCCATATAAATGCTGTGAATAGTGTGCTGGAGTTATCTTTGGGAATATCCTGCTCTGCTCTCAGGGAGTTGGTGACTGGGTAAGTGTCAGAGCCCAGAACTGCATGGAAAGAATCCTTCAATGCTTGACTGGCCAAAGCTGTAAAATAAATGCATACACAACAACACAGGTTCACCTGAGAAAGCTTGGGACAGTAGATTTGTTAGAACCAAATTGCTTCAGAGTTAAAATTGTGGCTCAGTTACTTGAGGCAGTTCCTGCACTGACACCTGGCACAGACTTCCAGACTACCTATTTTGATCACTTTCACCACTTTTTTCATCACAGGGAAACTGTGTTGTGTCATGGGTGTTGGAGAGACCAGAAAGAGGGGACCAAGGCTGCTAGAATCATAGGCTGCTAGATAGTAGATGCAGTGTGCATTATAGCACAGAATTTGGAAGTAGTCAGTGTGTAAGTAGCAGATTTTGACCCCTGACTTTCCCTGCAAAGAGTAATTACCTCCTTGCATCCTCAGGCCATCACAAAATTAGCTGTTCAGAATGAGCTGAACTTAGGAAAAGAAAGGATTTATTGAACACAGAATTGACTGACAGGGAGAGCTTTCACCCTCCAGCATGCCACTGATCTACTTGAAGACCAAAGTGAAAGGGAGGAAAATGTATTGTGCAATGAAGCTCACCAGTGTTTGCTGTTTATTTGCTAAATGCTGGACCAGTGATGGAGAAAGTAGAGCACTGTCAAATTTTTATTGGAATAGCAGTGAGATGAACTAGGGAGTGCCTAAGATACAAAGATGGATCAGTTCTGCCTACTACACTTCCTTTTACTGCAACTAGTTTTCCTGCTTGATAAACCTGTAAGCTTTCCCTTTCCTTCACTACCAGTCACAGTCAGGCTTTTCCAAAGATGTCTGCTGCTTGTTTTTTGAGAAGTTCTTCAAATGATTGTTGGTTTGTGGCTGTTTCCAAGTGTCTGCTATAAAACCAGCTATGACTAGCTACTCTTCATTGTTATTGACAACTCAGCTTCAAAAACTCTCATTCTGCACTTGGACAGAAAGAGAGCTTTGAACCACAGCATTGGAATTGCCACCAGATTCAGAATCCTGTATCAGAACTCTCTGCAGGATATACAGGATTCTAATTTCTGTGCCCATGAGATTCCTCACTACTTCAAAATGTAAAACTTTATGGACAACTATTTAACATTTAGTACATAAGAAAAGTTTAGGGCTCAGAAGGGCCTCCTTAACGTGAACATTAGAATCTGAAAGTCTAGAAGATGGCTCAGTACAGGGCTTAAATCTTTCCCTCCTCGATCTGAGGAATCCATGTGTAGCCCACTGGCTGAGCAGCAGGTCCCTGACAATCTGGAGAATTCCAAGAACAGTCCCTTGGGCCTCTTCCAGTAGTCACGGGCAGGAGCCAGACAGAAGCACCAAGCACCGTGCCCAAGACATCTTGAAGACTTCAATAACTGTACATTCCCTGCCCTCCCCTCTGCCTCCAGTCATATTTGACTCTGTAATTCACCTACCTTGGGAAATCTGCAAAATTTCACCTGTGACAGCTCTGCTGACAAACAGGGGAGATGAGAGCTTTCATGTGGGTGATGAACTGCCAGGCTGTCAGAGCAGCAGAGTATCTGTGCCGTGGTGAGACAGGTCAGGGCTGCCGCAGGGGCTCTGCTCCCTGACCTTGGGGAGGCTCGGAGGACTGGGCTGTCCCTGCTCCTGCCTCTCAGGGTCTGCAGGACAGTCAGGGCATGTTTTGCCTCACAAGGACACAGAGACAAACCAGAGACATCCCTGAGCACACACATGGCTCAGGGAATTGCCTAGGATCACACTCCATTTCTCAAATGAGGGCCTCCTATACTAGGGATTAATTGGCAGGTGGGTTCTAGGAACTGATAGTGAGGTAATCACATGTAAAATTAGGTCTTTTCTTTTGAATACCTGACTACATAGCATTATATTCTTCCAGCTGTTACATAGCACCATTTGATCCACCTGAATTTTGTACATTTTAAAAAGCACCAAGAGTAGTAACTTGTTTTTCTGCACAACACCATATACAGAAGAGCACTGTGTGAGTATTTAAGGAATCTCTTGACATGTCATCTTCCAGCTTCACTGGATCTGATCTTTGGAAGGAGAAGAATCTTGTCTGGACATTTTGCCCTCTACTCACAAATACGTGGTCTGATCTGGGAAAACCCTACATGCTTGTGACCTCCTGGATCAGCCCAGCAAATTGGAACAGAAAAAGAATTTAGAAGCCCCAGTTTCATTCCCCCTTTCTGTCTAAAGTAAGCTGAACCCACATCTGATTCTCTGAGTGGCCTGAACAGTGTACTACAGTCTTTCTTGTGCCTAGGCTAAATATTTTATTTTATAAAACAGAATAGAACTAGACTTGAGCATCAAGAATAGCCCTCTGTCCTCAAATATCCAACAACCTTTTGTCAGTGCTTTAAGGAAGATGCAAGATCCAGGGTTCAGTCAAGAAGCAACTGAGGGCTTTTAAGCCAGGTTATGAGTTCCAAGGATGAAAACTTTGTCAAGCCCTCAACTTTGTTTTAACGCTCCCCTACAGCTGAAGTCTTCTGTCATCTCAACGTTTCTGTCAACGTCTGGGGAATTTTGCTGAGAAGTTTTCCTATCTTAACCCGTTACAGATGCATTTTTCTGCAAACAGCTTGACTGCAGGGTGGTAGTTTCAAAGCAGAGACAGAGGTAGGAAAGGTGGGTCCCAGTGCAGTGAAAGCCTGTTAGGAGAACATTAGTCATCTAATCCCTGATTCCTGCAGGGACTGGGTTGGTGCAAGATCACTTCAGACTTGCCTTGTTTCTTACAGGCTTTCCACTTGCATCCACGAATGACCATTGTAACAGACAGGATGCTGGGGTAGATTTAGCTGTGATCTAATCTACTCTGACTCCTCTGGTGTGATTTGATAGTGGCTCCAAGACACAGTCTCTCCAGTGAGACGATTTACAAGGTTTACCCCATTTGAGTAGTCCCCATCAGTGGAGTTGGGGAGCTGTGGTGCCTCTAAGTGCTTGACAGAAGGACAGTGACTTTGTTCATCTGAAGTGGGACTGAGAGGCCTCTCGAGACAAGTGCCTCAGTGAAGAGCAAGTGCTATCATCGTTCCCTTCTTGCTCCCTAAATTTAAGACATTGAACTGTTAAGATCAGTTGCCTGAGGTCAGAATGTTTCTCGGTGCTATAACAGCATTCTCTTCTCCTGGGGAAAGTACCGTGTCAGACTAGTTAGTACCTCCTTGCTGCTGGCAATTTATTTCTAATGGCAGGAGCCGGAATTCCCCTTTTTCCGTAGGAGACAAGGAAGACAGCAAGCTCTGGCTCTTTGTTGGGTTTTCTTGCCTTTTTAAAATACTGTTTAATACTTTCTAAATGTAGTTTTGCTCATTCAACAGCACAGCTTAGTGTGTTTCTACACCTATGTATGTTTTCTCCCTCCCCATTCCCTCAACTGTACCAAGAAAGTTTGCAAGTAAACTGTAGATTAGAATGTGAATGCCAGGTTAGCTGGACCAGTAGTAAAATACAAAAAAAAACCCAAAGAACAAAAAAAAAAAAAAAAAAAACCCAGGATACAGCAAGGTGTTGATTGCAGAGAAAATTTATGACCAGTAGAAGGTAAAGAGGGGAGAAAGCCTCAGCATTGCTGGTTTGTGCCTTTAGATATCACCAAATAACCTCAATGAACTCTTAACTGCTCAGAAGTTTAGAAATAGACTCTTCAGTGTGTTTTGAGCCTCTCTGCTGCTCTGTTGGCACAATAATACCCCTTGCAGGACTGGCAGTAGGGGCTGGGGGCAGATTACTGCTTTGGGGGCTCTCTCATCACCCGGTCTTGTATGGAGCTCTCTGACTTAAGAGCAATAGGAACACAAGGGGAGAACTGGAAAGTAGGAGGAATATGAGTGTTTGGATGGTTCTGTACTAATGCTGTGGAGCAGTCCCTGGAAAGATGGTGTAGTTAAAATGGAATAATATGAAGGTCAGTATCAAGGGCAAAGTGTAGTCTTCCATATTTCTCCTTGCATTGGCAAAGGAACAATAAAATCTGCCTGAACATTTATTAAACCTTTTTTTTTGCTATTTTCTTTTCTGGTCACCTCTTGAATTTAGATATTTCAGATGTGTCCCAGAAATTCAGCAGAATATATAAATATCATACCTACAGTGCTTGAGGAATCAAGAGAAAAGTGCTTGAACTCTTCAATTATCTGCTTTGCCTCCAATCTCTCTCCTCCTTGCCAATGTAAATTACACCATGTTAAACTCCCTTTTGCTGTGGGGACGAAACTAAGTGCACAAGGGGAAAAGTGGGGAGGGAAAAGGAAGTGAAAGAATGTGATATTCGTGCACTACAAAGTAAACAAGTCCAAAAAAGTCTAAAGTTGTACAGGAAATGCACAACATGCCAAGTCACTTGTCCCTGTCACCCCCCTGCCCAGAGCACGAAGGGGATCTGTGGACACACTGAATGTCATTGTGGGTTGTGTCACTAGACCCAGGAAATTATGGGAAGAAGACATAGGTATTAGAATCTCAATCTTTAGGCAGCCCTCTTTATTCCCAACTAAGAGCATCAGAGAGGGGCTTTCCTCTCCTCTTTGTAGAGAGAGCAGAAATCCCATTTCACCCTCCTGTTCAGAACTGCCTGCCTGTACCTGCTCCTCCTGCCTCTGCTGGTCTGCTGTGTGTGTTTGGAATGAAAGATTTTCCCTGCAAGCCCTGAACCTCTTCCCTGGCCTGTCAGGCTCTTATCAGCACAGGTTCCTCAGTGGGCCACAGTGATTTACTGTCCAAGTAGTGCTGTTCTTTGTCAGAGATTGTGATCGAAAAGCCTTACTTTGCAGATAATAAGAAACTCTTCCCTTTCCCTCATGTTTTTTTACCTTTCTTCAAATATTGTTTTATGAGCCCATTGCTTGCTATCTGCCTGACACAGAAGCTGTGCCTCAGGGCATCATTTTCTCGCCTCTAAGCCAGAGGGTTGGTGCTTTGATGCTGGGTTTGAAGAGCTTGGAACAGCTCCACATAGGGTATCTACTCTGTCTCCCCAGGGCAATCTGCTCAGGTGAGGATAGCTGCCTTCATGGTTCACACTGGCATTCTGGGCATTGCTGTTTTGTTTTTCCCTGATACAAAAGGAAAAACGTTTTATAAAGGGAGAGGGCTTGACATTTATCAGATGTTTGAAAATGGCAACATGAACAGGAATGGGAAAATGCCTGTTATTCACTGTATGTTTCTAAGGTTAAACTTCAAATGCTTGGGCACTTTGTTCTTAAGAAGTCAAAGTTGCAGTCAGGGAAGGGGATTCTGGGCTGCAGTATACTTCCAAAAAATAGGAAAAGACAACTATCCTTTCACTGCTACACAACTTCAATTATCAAGATTTTTTGCAAATGAGAAAGGTGATGTTTTCTTGTTGATTCCAAGCAAACCAGACATTCTACTGCCTCATTTTCATTAGAAGCTTCCCAGTAATTGTGTTACTTTGTAGAAAGATCCCATTCCTATTTCTGCCTAAAAATTCACATACTGAAAGTATGGCCATAACCTTTAAAGAAAGTCCTGTCCTGAGATGCCTTCAACCTTGTAGGAAGATTTGATGGCATGGACACTGCAAATGCTTTACATCTTTAATTCAAGCACAAATACAAGAAGACACTCTCAGCTGAGATGGTATTTCAAGCACAAGGCAATGGAGATGTCCAGACTACTCACAATTCCACTCTAAATGGATTTTTTTTTTTCTCCTTACTTTACATAGAGGCACACAAGTGTATATTTCACTATTTATCTTCATACTGTAGAAATGTGTATTTTACCTTATCATTTTTCTCAAATGCATGTTATTATCTCGGTGTACACCTGAATGGTGACTTGACAGCCTATCATTTTCACATGTTAGAACACATTTTAAAGTGTCTATCAAAGGAGCCTGTTCTTAGCATCAGCTCTGTCACCCTTCAGCAGGGCTGCTTATTAATCATCATTCACATAAAAAGCTGTTTCCTTTGACTGTGCAACAAACATGAGAAAAAGAAAAGGGCAAAAAGGTAAAGATGCATAGATTCTTTGAGATTTAGTGAAGCGCAGTTGAAGCTTGCATGCCACCCCAAGATATTATCTTGTCAGATTCCATACATTTTAGAAAGAATTCCAAAGCAATAAACCATAAGAGCTCCCAAGTCAATGCAGAACTGCAGGTAGTGACGTAGATCAGCAGGGTTTCTAAACATCCTGCAGCACTCTTTGCAAGTACAGAGGTGCTAAATCTGACATCCCCTCCCAATTCCAGCTGTAATTATTTTCTCTCTGTTAATGTCTCATTGAATTTTCAATGGAGACATCATTCCTTGCTTTGTCCTGAGCTCACGTGTAACATTCCTCCATCACATTAAACAGCTGCCAATTTCTACCCTGAAGGGGGCTGCAATTAAGGGGAGGATTAATGCTACTCCTTGTTTGACCCAAAACAAGCTTGGGTCCTTGCTGAAGCAGAAACCTGCTCCACCTATTCTATTGGATTTCTTGGTTCTTGAAAGAAAAAGCAAGTGTGGACTTCACACCTGGCTTGCAGTGTGCTGGTACAACGAAGTCAGGGGTATCTGTGTATCCTGTTTGCTGTTTAACCTGAGGCCCAGAGACTTCTCGTGATCCAAAAGGGGCAAATTACTGATGCAGCATCAAACTTAACAAAACAGTTCAGCTTAATACCTCACCATTGTTTTTCTTCAGAAGGGTACTAAAACAGCATCTAGTGCAAGAAAAGCTCCTTCTTATATTCTCCATATAGCTTCTAAATTGATTTTAGAGCTTTTGGTGGTGGTAGAGTTTTGTTCCTTCAAGTCAGTTTTGAATTTGTTCTGTGTATGCCAGGCATCGGTGTGATCTGCCTGGAAGTGCTCGGCATCAGTGATTTTGGTTGAGAGATAGTTCTGGTTTTGTGGCTCTCAGACATGGTATTTCTCACCCTTTTCTGAATCTGAGCAGCACTTGAGAACCAAGACTTTAATTAACCGTGGCATCTCAGACAGCTGCTGGTGGCTGCCCTCTCAGAGCAGAGTACATCTCTGGCCACACTGACAGCGGAGGGGGCAGGGGAAGAGAAAAAGAGGAGACCAATGTGTGTGGAATTGGAAACCTATCTTCTGCTTGATTGTATTTTAGCAGTTAGAACTGAACTGTTTAGGACTGCTTAATTTTTTTTAGGTTCTTAATTGGTGAACCAGCAGTTCAGCATTTCAGTCTCCTCTGCAGTTTTCGCGTTGCTCGTGTCAGAAGGGATGTCTCTCATCAGCCAAGTGCCCACTGGCACAGGCACTGAGTGTCCAAAATGCCAGCTGCAATTAAGCATTTCTGTTGTGAAGCCCCTCAGTTTGTGCACAGTGAGAACAACTTCCCTCCCTGAGCACGAACTGGAGCCTAGGAACCTCAGCAGCAAGAAAACCACGTGTCCTTTCTCAGGTACTCACAGGATCAGACACAGGCACACAACACAGAGGCTCACATGTAGATAAAGCAATATATGACCATTGTGTGCATCCCTCTGCTGCTTACAGAGAGCAGAGGTGGAACTAACCTCAGTGCTGTCCTCAGATTTCTCCCTAAACGAATGCTCTGCTATGTGACTGCTTACTTGGCAGCCTTGCTCCCTCTCTGTTACCCATCATATTCAAATTCAGGCACAGATTTTTTTTTTTATTTTAAATCACCCTATTACCCCAGCAGAACAAGTATGGTCAAGAAAATAATGCATTTTTATCACTGAATCTTTTGCTAATGTCACAGAGGTGACCCAGGTTTTGCTTTGTCCATCCATATTGTACACAGACAATACATGATGGTGTAGTTTGGCACCAGGCTTGGCCTATAAATCTGAGCTGAGGGAGGCTGAGGCAGCTGCCCCTCCCATTTCAGAGTGAAGTCCTGCTCATCTGCATTTAGCCTGAGTTTGCAGAGCCAGCAGTTCAAGTTGCCATCAGTTCACTTGCAAGGGCAGCACCTTTGAGCTGAAGTCTCTGGAATGCAATACAGAACAATGCTTCCTTCTCACCAGGGAGTGGCCCAAAGGCTCTTGCCCAAATCCTCAGGGTTTATGTGGGACTCAGAGTTATCACCTCGGGTGGCTTGACCCACCTGGTTGTGACCTCCAGCTAGCACAGTTCTTCATCCTACACAAACAGAGGGTTTTTCTCCTTGCTGCAGAGCAAACAGGTTTAGATAGTGCAGATTTGCTTCCTTCAGGGCTGAAGGAGACAGAAGGCCAGAGCAATAAAATCCATTATATATATCATTTTGTATCTCCTTATCATGAGCTCCTAAGAAAGGGAACTAAGAGGATCACTACTGAGAAAAGCACTATAATTGTAGCTCCTGAGCAGCACATGGAGAAGATTGCCAAGGCAACCAATCATTCCACAGCAAGGGCAGAGGTAGTTGAGTTAAGATGAGGTTGTTACAAACCCCTGCTGTGCATAATCATATAGTAAGCAACGTTTTTAAAAGGCTCTTGTAAAAAATAGGACAGAGGGGAAAGGAACGAGAGAAATTAATTTCCTCCTATTTTTCTGCTTGTTCACTGATTGAGGTATAAGAGCAAATTATATGTGTGTCCTGCACCTGAGGACACTGGGGGCTGGCAGGGAACAGCTGCTTCCTTCAAAACAAGGCAGAGCTTCTGACACATAGGGCACTGGGCTAGTTTTACCTGAAAAAACATACTTTTGTTTCTAATGTATTTTTAAATACAATGTCTGAACAAAAGTGCTCTTCTAATGCAGAAGCTTAAGTCTTGGCAGTTTGTTACAAACTGCATTCTTGGGGGATTGTTTGAAGTCAACAAGATATTTGTGAATCAGATTTACTCCTGAAGTATGAGATTTGCAGATCAAATCTCTAAAAATTAAAAGGATATGTCCACAGAATCCTTCCACCATCAGCAAACTCCTCGGAAGCAGATCTTTCCCTGGATTCCTCCATTCCATCACTCCAAGCTACTTATCTGAGCTGCTAGAAATCAGCTGTATAGCAGTACAGTGATTCACATGCCTGGATCATCAGCTGAAGCAGGTAATTTTATTTTGGATTCAAAATGACATTTCCAGGCAGCTGTTTCAGTGGTTCAGCCTGTACTGCTGCCCCACAAACAGTTAACCAGCACAACAAAGCTATGGCCAAGTCTAGGTACCCCAAGTACAAACAGCTGCCAAAAAAATCTGCCACAATACTTCAGTCAACAGCTCTTGTCACTTTTCCAGTTCTAGGCACTGCTTTCCTCCAGTGACCTTCCACTTAAACAAGGAATAATTACTGCTTCACAAATTGGTGTTTCCATTGGGTTTGCTCCTTTTTTGTTTTGAGCCATGTTCAGTTGCTGGCTCCTGTTAAATAGTTTGCAAACCAGACTGGAAGCATTCTAGACCCACTTGTACAGATTCCAATTTCCACAAGTTGAACTGACCCCTGTTTTCTGTGCCTGGAACTGTGTCCATCATCCATGTGAGCATCAGAAGTGGGATTCACCTGGGCTTGTCCTACAGGGGTGTTCCTGTTGCATAGCTCATCAGTAGCCATATACCAAAAAAAAAAACCAACAAAACAAAAACCCCACTATCTGTCTTTTATTTGTATGACCTGAAACCAGACAGCTACAATTGGTACACTCTGAAAAACTGAACATAAAACCTCGTGGAAGAACAGATGCCAGCTGAAAAGCTGAAGCACCACAGTAGCCCATGCTGTTGTGTGAAATTTTGCCTCTGAATAGTCAAGTGTAATAAATATGATGCTGATCTTTGCTTTATTGGCAATTAGCAGAGGTGATTTGTATTCAGACAGGTATCTAGTGGCAGACTAACCACACAGCTTTCCTGCAACGTGCTCTGATTTAGTGATGTTGCAGCTAAACACCAAATAACACTTACCCAAACCTTTCTTTTACTACAATTAAACTTCAGCTCGTTCCTAAACCTACAAGATTGAATTCTCTGTATACTTCCCCTGTACCCCGCAAATGAAAACTGACATTCAAGGAACTGAAAAACAAATTCCTTTGTTAATACAGGGCCCTTGAAGAAAGCAGTTTTACCATACACATGATATGGATGGCTCTCTGATATAACATTCTGAACCTACAGAAGGATGTTTGCTTGTCCTGCCATTCAAGTTCCACTTTTATATTGATGTTTTAAGCCCCCACCCTTTAAGGTTCCTCAAAGTAATCTGCGTATCTTTTCATTGACAGATTTAGCTCTTTCCCCCACCTTCACTTAAGCAGAAAAATGAGTCCCAGTTTCACTGTTATCCCACTCCTGCTTTTTAAAAGTCTTTCCTGTTTTATACAGCACCTTCAGCCTGCAATACCACATCTTTCCATAAAGAATTTAGGTGTGGGGTTTGTTTGGTTTGCTGAGGAAGGATGCTTTTATGTTGAGGCAGACAACTGCAGTTGAGGGTATTTAGGTTGTGCCCACAGGGCTTCTCACAGAGTGAGCAGTGTGTGTAGCAAGTTATTACTTGACTTCTGTGGCATTGCTAAAGAACATGGGGATAATACTTCACTATTTCAGTGTGGTACAAAACTAAAGTAGTGCTTGAAATCATGCTGAAACAGCCTCTTTTCCCTCAAATAGAAGATGCAGGGGAGGCAGTGGTGTGTTATTACTATGTATTTACCCAATCTCATCTAGATTTTACATGTATTTGCCCTGTGGTTATGTCAGATAGGGAAGAATATGGGAAATATGATTATACGCTGTGAAGTAAATTGCTCTTATTTGCTGTTTTGTCCATAAAAGCTTCCTGGAGGAGCACAAAGGTAATTTTAGCTGTGTCAAAGAGGGATTTATGCGCCAATGAAAGCATTATTCTCTTCCCTGTCCTCTTTTCCACCCCAAAGTGATTTGGGTTCCCCCTCTCCCTCTCTACCAAGTAAGGAAGGAGCCCATTTGGGGTGGCAGGGCTAGGTGAGCTACTCAGAGCTAATTTGTTTATGAGCTGCACTTGCAAATTCATCTGTGTGAGCACAAACTCAGAGCTTGGCATGACCCATCTTTGAGACACAGTGGCTTCACCTTCACTGACCACAGCCAAGTGCCCTTCTGGCATCACTTTGAATTACTATGTTTGACAGAAATACTATAAACAGTATTTGTACAACAGCTCTGTGCCCACCTTTTCTGCAGCCTCAGGAAAAGAATTGGACAGCACTAAGGTCATCCAGCTGGTGCTGTTTGGGCTCTTCAGCAGCTGAGCCATGGGTCAGTGGGCTCCTTTCTGGCAGCCTTTGGCCACCCCTGCTTTAGTCACTATGCTTTGCTTTACTCACATTTCCACACAAATTGTGCCCAAGTGCGTAAGAGGAGTCTTGAACAGAGCTAAAGAAGTCCTGCCAGGTTTTCCTGGCTTTACAATCCCAGTCCTGCATGTGTGCTCCTGGAAGCCTGGTCTGCATCCCAGTGGCTTGGACTGAGAGGGCAAGACTCCTCAAGGCCTGGTGTTACAGCTTTGGTTTGGCCCAGAGAAGTCAGGAGCTTGTCACTGTTCCTCTCAGGGCTGAACACAGCATTCCCAGTCCAGGGAGCAAAGAGTGGGAGACAAACCAAGGTGTTCTGCACATCTACACAAGGCACTTTATCCAGTTTATTCCAGACAAAGAGGCTCATGTTCATGCCAGTGAAGTTTCACCATGAAATGAGAACCTATTTCCCTTCCCTTAGATTTGAAACACTGCAGCTGCAATTCCAGGTTATCGAGCCTGAGATGTGCAAACCTGTCTTTTCCTCTCACTTCAAAGCTGTACATTCTAATGACTCTAAGGTCAACATTTATCTCCCCAAATATATTGTAGGAGCAAAAAAATGTCACTAAACTCTGGGGAGAAACTGGTTCCTTTCCTGTGAGACTTTGTTCACTCTCCCATTCCCTATGAATGTCATTGTATCTGCTGTTTGCTGAGCAGGAAATGCATTATTAAAGCAGTTTCTCCTCCATAAACTGCTTTGCATATGACTGTTCCATTGTAAATCCATAGCCACAAAGTCAGGCCACCTTGGGATAACCCAACATGAAATCTGACCTGATGAAAATGGTTCATGCCTCCCGGCCTGCATTGCAACCTGTGAGAAGGGCTTTTATTATTTATTCAAAACCTGTTTAAATCCCCCTTTTTCTGAAACAACCATTTTAAAAATATTAAAACACCACAGCTAAGCTGGGAGATTAAACAAGTTTAAACCTTATCATCGCAGGTGGGATATTAGTTTGAATAAAATGAGGAGGGATGGCAGGCTGCATGGTAACTGGAGCCCCTTCTACTCAGTAACTAATCACCGAGAAAGCATTTGGGGAAGGAGGGGGAGAGGGGATGAAGGACTGACACAAACAGTGCATCCAGGCTCCTGGCAACCCTCTCTGTTTACCATGGTGATGCACAAAAGGAAGAATGCCACGCAGAGTAGCAGACCGGGGTCTGTCCCCAGAACACTTGCCCTAGATTCAAGTACTCTGGGGAGCTGAAAATGTGACCTTCAGATATTTTTTCTGATGGGTGATGCTGCAGCTGGACAACACTGTTCCAAAGCTGTCAGAAGGCTGCAGAGTATTTGCCTACATTTCTTCCATTACATATTTTTCTTTTGCGTCTTTGGCTATCAGTGCCTCTCTTCCACATCTCCATTCTTGTACTTAGGCTTTTTAAAGAGAGCCACAGTCTTTCCGTGGGCCTTATTCACCCAGAAGTGTAACTTCATTAAAAGTATTTTAATTAAAACCCATCAAACTCCAAAGTTTTCAGGTGAGGGATGACTGTTTAAAATAATATTCTCCTTTCTTGAGAGTAGTATTTTCTAATAGGCCATTCCTGTCTGAAGGTACCAAAACTTCCATTTTCCAGTCAGGAGTAGCTTATGGGAAGAACTTCAATGTCCTACAGCTGCATCACCCTTCCCTTCTTTCCCCAGGCTTCAGCCCCATCATACAGGAGGGACCACAAGTGGAGGTACAGCCTGGGGAGCCTCAGCAAGAGATTGGGCACTTGTAACCCTGAGACACAGATGTGCCAAACAGGAGAATGCTGCCCTGCCCAACAACACAGAAGGGTGTTGATCAGTACAGGTACTTGACCCTCTGAGTGGTAAGAGAATCATTTAATGTCAAGAGAAATTACATTGGTTGCTTACAAGTTTAACCTCTTTTTATCACCATCATTGAAACCTATGGAGCTGGTCCATTTCTAGGGCATCTTTACACACACACAGAATTACAGTGGAGAGGATGCAATGTAAAGAAAACCAAAACAAACAGTGCAAGCAAGGTTTTAAGGGCTACATAATTGTCCTGAGTGAGGGGCTGTATCACTCAGTGGTACTTCAGCACTTCAAGTATTCTCGCCTTGAGAAGTTTTAGGGGGAAAATTGTAACATGTAAAAAAATCCACTATAACCTAAAGCAGATGAAGACAAAAGGGCTGGAAACCACAACACTACTCCTGTCCCTCACTGTTGATTCTGAAAAAAGGTTTAACCAGAACCTAACACTTCACACCCTCTCCAAAGGAGAAGGAAAGTTTTGAGAGCTGGAAGCTGGCTTAATTGGGCTGGACAGCTTTCATCTGGCTGTCACTGAGGAAAACTCTGAGTGTACATTAGTTTGTTTGAAACACAAACCTGTTTCTAACAGAAGAATTTGTGCTTTTACCATGTATCACAGGTACTTAGGCAGGCAGTGTGAGCTGTATAAACCCAAATCATTAAATAGCCCTTGGCCACTGCTTAAAGTAGAGACAAGTACATGCCTGAGCTGTGTACTTAAATGCTTAAGAGAGGAAAAAAAAAAAGGGGGGGGGGGGCAGAGTTAATAGAAATCTCAGAGCACTAAAAATGCAAGTATAAGTCCTAGAAGGAGAGCTCCTGAATCATGCATCCAGAAATACTTAGGAGAACTCTGAAAATAATAAACAAGGTGCTTTGATGGGGTCACCAGTGGGTGTGAAGGACAGAAACACAGTGTCAGAGACTGATGGGGAAAGCCCTCTAACCTTGCTGGCTCGCCTGAGAGCAGAGCAAGGGGAAGAACAGATGCAGAGCAGGCGTGGGGTGGCCCAGCTCTCAGGTGTGTTTGAGCACCCCTGCCTGTAAGGCTGCTGCCCATGTTCCTTGGTGACTGCATCTGCCTCGTTGTTAAAGAAACATTTAGTTGTGACTGAGGGAATACTCTCCACCAGGGAGTGGGAGAAGGCTGATTTCATTGGAGATTTCCATGAGATTCTAAGGAGTAGCACAGAAGTGAATACATGGGGAGGATGCATCTGGGCCACAGAGCATCTGATTCCTTTTGGAGGATGGACTTTTTACTTGTGATGTAGTTAAGGTATATTTCCAGCTCTCAACTCCAAAGGATTACAGTGGCTGCCTGGTGGTTTGGGGTTCTGTGAGCATTCCTGGATTGTCTGAGGGTTTTTTTTACCTCCCTACCTCTAAATGCAGTCTCTGCAGTCTGGGATGCTTTCTTTTTCTGAGAGCTGCACAGGCAGTTCATCCACATTGAATATTCCTGTATACAGTTAAATTGTATGTGAGGGATAATCATCACTTCCCATCTCAGATACATTAGTCTCTTGTTGTATACCAGCTTGTAATCACAGTTTGGGATGTAATGCGAGTTTAAAGCTTGCTGCCAAAATATTCCTGTGTCAGAGGTGTACACAGAACATCTCAGAATGATGTGTGTGGCTACACACTACATGGTCCAGTGGTGCCCAGTTCGTACTTCACAAACACACGAGACCAGCCAGTGCTGAGCCTCTGTTGCACTGGCTGCTGTATTTTCAAGTACAACAAAGGGATACCTTTGATGACCACAAACACCAAGAGCTGCATAAATGTCTCATTCAAGTCTAACAGCACTCAAGCCCAAAAATCAAGTTAATTATATGGTGACTGGGATGCCCAATACTCCCTTCCACTCTCATGACACAATCCCAGTATTCCACAGCAACCATGTCCTCAGTGAAAGCGTCTTTAAATGCCTGCTTTAATACAAGTAAAGCAGCTCTTTATCAGATCTCTCCGTGTATATAATCTCATTTTTTGTCAGACCAAATCCAAAATCCCTCTGGTTTTGAACATATATTAGTCTTTAGCACAAAGGTCACCCACGGAAGACACCCTGGCAGGCAGCAGGTTCAACAGCGGGCAGGGAGGTGAAGAGCCGGGTGCTGCCACAGGGGACGGGGGAGATGGGCACAGGGAGCCTGAGCTTGCTGCTGCCGCAGCATCCCACGGGAGGTGGCACTGGAGTCTGGGTCTGCCACCTGAAGTGCCCCCCAGCCCCCTGCCCACAGTGCGTGTGTCCCGATGCAACGGGGACACAGCGTGTGGGGCCACAGCTTGCAGGGACACAGCGCGGTCCCGGTGGGGACACAGCCCGGTGGGGACACAGCGTGGTCCCGGCACGGTGGGGACACAGCGCGGTGGGGACACAGCGCGGTCCCGGTGGGGACACAGCCCGGTCCCGGCACGGTGGGGACACAGCCCGGTCCTGGCGCGATGGGGACACAGCGCGGTGGGGACACAGCCCGGTCCCGGCACGGTGGGGACACAGCCCGATGGGGACACAGCCCGGTCCCGGCGCGGTGGGGACACAGCCCGATGGGGACACAGCGCGGTCCTGGCGCCTCGAGCCTTGGGCTGCGGCGACACCTCCCGGGAGCTGCCGGCACAGGAGCAGCACCCGCTCCTCTCCTCCACTGCCCTGCCTCATGTCCGAGTCACTTAGAAATATCATTTTGATTTTTAAACATAAACTTTCCCTATTTGATATTTGTTTTGTTGCTTCCTCAGAGAAGCAGCCCTTTGTTTTACTATTAGGAAAACTTCTGATCTTGCACACACCACCAATAATAAGCTTGTAGGAGGCAAAATTCTAAGCTCTTCTCTATACAAGGCATCTGGAATTTAACTGCTAAGTGGATGTAAAATGGTTGAACGGTGGTAGTTAAGAGCCCTGTTTGCTTCTTAACCCAGTCAAAGGCCCAGAACATCTGCCTGCATGGACAAACACTGCAATTCCCGTGCTTAGATCATAGGGATAAATAAGTACCTGCATGCACTAGGGAAGTTGTTACAATCCAGTTCAGCACAGAGACTCCCAGATTATACAAAGCCTTTATTCTGGTTTATGACCTTTGAAAGGTGATGTGTGAGAATGGAGGACACTCTTGGGGAATCCTTTGATAATTCAGTTGTGGTGTGACTGGGCAAGTCATTCCCACATCAACCCCTGTGCACATCCCTGTTACTGGTGTCATAGGACACTGAGAATTTAAAACCCCTGACAAAGGCAGAACCTTCTGAAATCTCAGCAGCAAGGAGAACACAAAGCATCCTCATCTTCCTGCAGATGTCTTGGGCTCGCTTTGTTAAACCAAATGCCCTCCCACAGGTCCTCACACCCCAATGGGTGCCAGTCCTTTACCAGGGGAACAGCCTGGTGACTCCACGACAGAAGCCTCACAGTCCTAGCTGAACTTCTTTGGGGAAGTTCCAGTATTTGTACACCAGCACAAATCTAAGGATGTGCAAGTATCCTGCTAAGCTCCCTTTGTAAGCAAAGTCTGGGTTTTCACACAGGCTCAGGTTGTGGGGAACCTGACTGCTGAGAACAAGAAACAGCACTGACTCCTTCATGGCACTGCAGAGACCCCTCCTGTCAGCTCAGTCACATCCTGTCTCCTGAGCACGTTTCATTGAGAAATAAACGGTTCTGGGTGTGCTTCAGAAACAAATATATAGCAGTATCATTACCCTCAGACAAAAAAGAAAACTAAAGCATCTGAGTTCAAGCCAAAGTGGGACTCTAAAGTGTTCTGCCAACTTGGACCCTTGATGTGAGTTGCTGTGCACTGGGACAGGACAATATCCAACCACTCTCACTACCTTTTCCTCAGAAGTGAGCACTAGAGTTGTAACAGCAAGAGTGTTCCTAGATGCTTGTTTTTCAGTCTCAGCTCTTGTCCATAAGGGTTTTTTCCCCTCCTTAACAGAATGGCAGTCTTCAGCCTCCTCCCCTGATTCCCATCTTCTTTGGAAAATAAACAGCTCTGATTGTTGTGCACTTGAGATTATGAAAACATCAAGTCCATTAGTATTTGGCAAAGTGCTCTCTCATTTCCTTCTGATGTAATAATTGAGAGAGAGGGAGCGGAGACGGCAAAGATAGCACAAGGCACGAGTTAATGACCTTCTCGCATGTATGTGTGGGCTCTTTGAGAGGGAGCCTTTTCCAAGCCCCATCTCGCCTCCACTCATACTGCTTCAGCTGAAACACTGCTTCAATGTGGCTTTTATTATTTGATCTGATGTCCCTTGGCCAGCCTTCAGAGGCAGCTAAATGGCAGGCAGGTGTGGGGGCCTCAGAGACAAAAAGCAAATGGAGCTAATGCTTCAGCAGGCCTGCCGCACACAGGCCCTCGGCTCCAGCCCCACAGGCAAATGCCACTGGTGCCCAGTTCCTCTTGCCTGCTTTGGTTTCACTTACACGTTTAAGTCAAGGGGGGAACGTGTCCTACTTCACTCTCTGAGGGAGATTCTTTGGAGGACAGAAGGCCTGATAAGAATCAGGACATGGGTGGAATGGCTGAGTGTAGAAAGGGATCAGCTGTAGAAAGAAAATTAACTGAGGTCAGTGGTTGCTACCCTAAGTGTTGGACTGGCCACCCACTTACTTGATTGCCAAATTTGTGGCTTTACTTTGGGTGCTTAGAGCCAAATTAAAGAGGGATAAATTCTGCAGAATAGTATAGTATTCCCTGCTGGCTTTCTTGAGACTTTACTTCAGTCTTTTGAAGTGCTTCTAGAGGCCTCCAGAGATGTGTAGCTTTTCACATTAGCTTAACTAGAACCTAAGCCAAAAATCTCATCTCATTTAAAATAATAATCTGAATTTGACAGCTGAAGTTTTGGGAAAATAAAGATGACCCTTTGCCGAGTGGTCCCATTTGAGGGCCCCACCTCGAAGTAACAAGTCCCTGGCCCACCTGAGCCAAAGGTGGTAATATGGATACTACTCTTCTTCCATCACACTGAAGCCCAGTCCTTCCCTGTACCAGGTGTCCCTGCTCCCACTGGATCCATGTAGTCAGCACCCTGGAAGGAAGATGCGTGTGAAGGACCACAAGTGGATTTCCATGGGGTCCTCCCTCCCTCTGGCAAGGAATAGACGGAGCCTTGAACAACCTGGGCTAGTGGGAGGTTCCCTGCCCATGGCAGGGGGATGGAAGTGGAGGATCTTTGAGGTCACTTCCAACCCAGGCCGTTCTGTGATAAAGGATTACTGATTTTTACAAAGGATTGTCAGCAGTGCCAGCAGGCAATTCCACACTCCCTGGTGCCTAGAGGAGGAGTCCTTCCCCTTTCCCCCCAAGTAAGGGGATCTACCTCTTCCTGCTGTACCTGAGAGTGTTACAGTAGGAAAGTTAAGTTAGTTTGATGTGTTAAATCTCAGCAGGTTTGGGCTGGCCCTGTTTTGCCACCAAGGCACCCTGGGTGTACATGTTCCAAGGCAAACCATGTGCTCTTTGAGCAGCAGCATTAGAGGGCTGGTGGGGGACATCAGTTTTGCCATCCACCTCCCATTCAAAAAGGGACTGGCAAATGGATTATAGGATTGATCTGTACCAGAAGACACATGATTTTTGAAAGGACCTTTAGAGGCCCCCAGCTGGTGTCAGGGCTGTGAAACAGTCCTTCCCTGCTAGTCTGATACACCCTTATATTCAATCATGAAAAAATTCTTATCAGAAGAATGCTCTTTTCCAGAGCTAGCTACAAGGATAGCTGTTTCCTTCCTCCCTGTACATTTCCTCCCCTCATATTTTATACATGCAAAGGCATATACATTCTTACTCCTTTCTGCCATCCTTACATGGCTGCAGTTTTGATTTCATTGATTGCACACACCAGTGTCTGCAGAGCTGCCTTAAGTAAGTCGAAGCCGTTGGGAATTCAAGGTGAATACATTTTTCTCCTTCAGATACGTTGTTTTAGTTAAAAGCCACTCCGGCTGCTCCATAACAAAACCAGACACAGTGGGCCCCATTGTCCGGCTCTTGGCCAAGGTAGCATGTATGGATTAAGTGATGAATTGCAAAAAGGGCCTAAAAGCCAAGCTGTAACTTCACAAAAAGGCCATTAAAGGTGAGCGCTGTCAGTAAAGTGCCCATTCAGAAGGGCTTTTACGGCCCTCGGTGTTCCAGAGACGCTCAGAAGCTACAAATGGTTCAGGCTCCCAGACTCTGCCCAGGGTGACACATCCTCAGCTGAACCTGTCTGGGAGAGCTGCTCCCTTGGGGAGGGGGTGGGACACTGCCACTGTCTATACCCAGCAGATGAGGAAAAGCAACACCTTGGGGCTGCCCACAGTTAAGAAGTCACAAGTTTAACCTCAAGGTTGAAAAACTGGGGACAGAAAAAACGAACAGAAAATGAAAGCACACACTTTTGGGGCTATTTTCCCTCCTGAACTTCACCCCATCAATTCTGCATAAAATCTAGTTTTGTCTCTTTTTATACATTCCTTCACATGGTTTTCAGTGCATCTATAAAGCATTTCAGGGTGCCAAGTGCATCACAGTTATTAGAGGGGAGGCCCTTGAAAGCACGTTATTGCTACAGAACAGATGTCAAGGGGGACAGGAGGTGGCCTCCCATGGAACTCAGGGCTGGTCTCTCTCCTGTCTCCCTGCCCTCCAGGCAGCACTGCTGCCATTAAAGGCATCACCAGTTCTTTAGCAAGTACTTCTTAGCATCAAGCTTTTTTACTGGACTGAAATTTCATTCTGTTAGAGATGAAGAGCAAATAATTATCCCCAGAGCTGATTTCCTCACACTGAATGTAAGGAGCAGAAAAGGGCAGAGAACAAGCACAGGCCTGGGAATCAAAGTTCAGGTCACCACTGCTGATCAGGCTTTCCAGACTGCCTGAGCAATGGAAATTACAGCAATATCTGTTGTTGATTGTAAAAACAGAGTAGAGACAATGTAAATTATTTAAGTTCCTTCCAGCAAGCCAACACAGCGTGAAACATGACAAATCTGAATTTGCAGCCAAAATCAAACCTGACCTCTGTAGTCAGAATTGCAACCTAACCAAAATAGGCATGTTTCCTCAAAATAGGCAACACCAGGCAAAAAACCATCATCTTACCAGGAAATATCTTGGTCTAGCACGTGTCCTTCGAAATAAAAAGAAATAAATCCAAACCAAAATGCCAGGCAGCACAGCAGAAGAAATGCCAACATAGCAACACACACAGTAAAAGTTTATCAGCACAAAAGAACTCTTCTTACCTTGCAGGTTCTGTAAGTAGAAACTAACTCAAGAGACTGGGAATAGTTCCTTAAACATAAATGGCTTAGAAGCCTCTGAACACCATTTTTTTAAAACGAAAAAGAAAAGCCAAAAGACCCCCCAGCCTCCCCATGAGAGCCTTATATAAGTCTTTATTTACCAAGGGAAGAGGGCAGGTGTGTGCATCTCCATCCCCTCTGGCTGCCTGAAGGGCTGAGGGGATTGGGCAGCAGGAGAGGGACAGGTGGGAGTTCAGGGCTGGCTGAAAGCTGAGCGTGAAGGAGGCTCTAAGGAGGGAATGCAGTGGGCACGGGGCTGTTTGCTGGGGCAGCAGACTGCTTTGGTACAGCACACGTGCCACAGTGCTGGGTTTGTCACTGGGACAGAGGCCATTCTAGAAAGGCCAACACTTAATTCAAAGGCACTTCAGCTCCACCTGCTGCTTCTGCCCATCTGAGAGTAATGGGTCCAGTTACAGATGATAAAGGCTCAGGACACACTGGTTTTATTCTTCTATATCAGTTAATTTTCTAGTTGATAGAGGAACAACTCAGTTGATGCTGCAGTCTTTGTACTTGAATCATTTCTGGCTGTCTGGAATTCACCTGTGGTTTGGTGATTACATTTTCACTGTTTGATAGATACTTCCCTAAAATTCCATGGCTCTCTCAGTTTAGGATGTTTCCCTAGAACTTTATTCTGTAATAAAATTGGAGTTATGGGAGAACTTCTATGACTACCAGAAATATTTTTCTACTTTTCTATAAAGTGCAAAATTCTTAAAAGTAGACCCTAAGTTTGAATCACAGACTGGGTTGGGTTGGAAGGAACCTTAAATCCCACCCAGTGCCACCTCTGCCATGGCAGGGACACCTCCCACTGTCCCAGGCTGCTCCCAGCCCCAATGTCCAGCCTGGCCTTGGGCACTGCCAGGGATCCAGGGGCAGCCACAGCTGCTCTGGGCACCCTGTGCCAGGGCCTGCCCACCCTCCCAGGGAACAATTCCTGCCCAAGATCCCATCCAGCCCTGCCCTCTGGCACTGGGAAGCCATCCCCTGTGTCCTGTCCCTCCATGCCTTGTCCCCAGTCCCTCTCCAGCTCTCCTGGAGCCCCTTCAGGCCCTGGAAGGGGCTCTGAGCTCTCCCTGGAGCCTTCCCTTCTCCAAGTGAGCACCCCCAGCTCTCTCAGTCTTTATAAGAGAAGTTCTCCAGCTCTCTGATAATCTTCGTGTCCCTCCTCTGCATTATCCAGAACAATAAGGATTTCTGGTTTTCCTCTTTTGAAGTTAAAAGCTTCTAAATAGATCAAAGGAGTACATTTGTCCCATGCAGAACAACCCTGGACATTAAAAGACTCTTGTATAATGGGACTTCTGCCTCTTGTATGACCTACTCTGTAGCCCAAAATAATTTCAATTATTGACACTTTCTTAAGCATGTCTTAGAATTTTGTAGAGAGTGCAAGGGTTTTATGTAGCTTAGGTGACAAAAAATAGCTCACCTGTGGCCTGTGATGTGCACATCCTTCAGTGGCATAAAGCTGCTAGAGGTAAATTGTGCCTGAGTTCCCTTACACACTATATTATAGTCTGTAAAAGATGAAGGAGAATGAACTAAACCTGAGCCTGATTGTTTCTATCAAGCTTTAAAAACACAGTTCATAGAGCAGCAGATTCATTACAAATATTTTGATTGTTCCCTGAAAGAAAAACATGCAACTTTCTTCTTTGTAGGGGAACTGAAAGGAGTGGTTTGTTGACTTCTTTGTGATGCTTTGAAATCTGTAATTCAGTACACTTGCGAAATGTTGGGTGATGGTGGTTTGAAATATTTGCAACCCAAAGCAAGTAAATCTGCCCAGGCCCTGGAGCCCTGGCCACCTCATCCAGCCCAAGTGAGCAGTCATTTCTCAGCTGGGATCCACAGCTGAGAGGTGTTTTGGGGCAACTGCAGTTTAGCTTTGAACTATTCAGCTCTTGGCTGAATTTAGTGTTTCAGACAAGACATTTTGAGGGCATTTCTTTCTCCACAGCAACAAGTCCTTTTCTAGCACTGCTTTTTTGCCCTAGCTGGTGTCACTGAGATCCCCTTACTTGGAGCTGGACTGGGCCTTAAACCCCAAGTTCCTGCTTTGGTCCAGTTGTAATGCTGAGCTGAGATCACCCCTCTGTCTCCTTTGGCTGGGAACAGCCAGAGCTGGGACGGGCCGGGTGACCTTTCCCCGGTTTGGGTGCAGTTCTTTGCTGTGGTGCCGCAGTTCCTCCTCAGCAGCTCCCTCCCAGCAGGCAGAGCCGGGCTCAGCCCGCAGGGAGCAGCTCCCCTGGCAGCCTGCCTGTGTTTGGGGCTTCTCTCTGACATGTCATAGCCTCACACATTGCCGGGGAGGTGTTGGAAAGGCAGCGCAGCCTCTCTCCGAGCGGTGCTCTTTAAACTTTCTACTGATTAGGGGCCTTTTAGCACTCAGCTGGCTTTTCCTAATGGATTTTGCCTTTTCATTGAGACTATTTTTTTTTGCAGGCGTTGCCAAAGTAAACAGTCGCGAATGGCTATTTGGAAAGCAGGGTAGAGAAGAAAGGGACAGAGAATCAGGACAGGTCCAAATGTGTCCAGACAGGCACTATACATCAGCTGATATGTGCTGAGGGCCAAGTGCTGCCAGAGTTAAAATCTCTGGGAAAAGGAGTCCATCTGTTGAGAGACAGGCACGACAGATACAACTGCTAGCTCTTCTCTTGGATCAAAGATGCCATGCCTGAATTCTTGAGCCTTGAGGGGGAGCAAGGTGTGAGCTTGGCATTAATCAGCCCCCTTCTGATTTATTTCCAAAGTCTTGAAGTCAGAGGAGGTGTTTGAGTAATTCCAACCTTACAGAGTTCAAGCATATCAATCCTTCACTGCTCTGAAGCAGATAATTTAGCCTTCAGCCAGCTCGCTGTGTGGGAACCTATCAGGCTCTGTCCTAAATGAAGCTCCCTTTCTCTGTGCTGTTCTGGTCAGTGGAAATCACACATCTCTGCAGAATTTCAGAATTTGGTCCAGGCCAACAAAGAAAACAGTGTGCAGTGGCTCTGTCCCCAGCTGCATCAGCATGCTGGTCACGTTTGTGTAGGCCCGGGGTGCACTGCAGAAGTGTTTTAGGGATGTGATACATTTATGGCTTGCCATTTTTATCAGGCTCTGAAAAAAGTTGTTCTAGATCTTACACTTCCTTCTCTGCTGCCTTGGCACAAAGTACAAGGGGAACAAAGCAGAACTTTCGTGTAGGAATATCTTCTTCCCCTGTCCCATCTCCACACTGATTTGGTTCTTAGTTCAGCCAGCTGCTGAATGTCTGCTCTTCTTCCTCCTCAGATTAACTGCAGGGGTTCAGACTTTTCTCCTTCAGCTGGGACTTGCTCCTTGCTGGAAGCTTCAGCTTTGTGTCACCTGGCTTCTTCTGGTCAGAGATGAGCAGAATTCATGGACAAAGTTTGGGCTACTGACAGCTAGACCTGATCAGATGTCTCGAGTGCTTAGGACTCGTCCTGCAGCCTCCTGTCCCCACAGCAGAGTCACCAGAATGTCCAGAGGCAGGCTCTCATGTGACTTTGATCCATGCCAGGGATGGATTCCAGATGGATACTTCCCCAGCGTGGGCCTACAGGCATGTTTCACACGCCATTGATGGGGTGTTAACGATGCTAAAATTTCAGCCAAGCTCCTCAGACATGCTGGGTTGGGAATGAGGAGAGGAGCTTTTTAATAAAAACCTGATGTAGACCCGGCACTTGTACCTGCAGTGCAGCCAGAGGAGCCATCAGAACACCTGGAAGAGGGAAGGGAAGGTGCAGCCCCTGCCTGTTGCCAACCGACTGAAGCACCAGAGGATTTCAGCATTTCCCAGGCCTCAGGCTGGGATCGGGGCCTGGGATGAAGCCATTGTTTGGAAGGTGCCAGGTGGTGTGCAAGGGGTGACTTGGTCCTGTGGGATCTGGAGGGGATTTGCCACCTGGAGCTTCGAGGTGGCCCAGGGCAGGGGGACCTAAGGGAAGGATCAGGCACAGAGCTGAGGCTGCAGCCCTGCCTGCAGCCCCCCTCGGGGCCTTCGGTGCCCTGGGACACACACAGAGCTCGGGCAGTCCCGGGGAGGGGCTCAGGGGCTGCTCTCCCCTGCCCTCGATTCCTGCCTGATTCCTGGGGTGGGGACGTGCCACAGGCAGGACAGAGCTGGGCCACTGGGCTGGGCCTGGGCTGCCTGAGTGCCACTACCACACTCCTGCTGGGGTCATTTTTGGCTCAGACATCCCACTTCTTTTTTTCCTGAAGTGAATGATCCTGAGCTGTATCCTAGATTAGAGGCCGTTCCACATCTATGTATTTGGCATAATTTTTATTTTTTCTCTGTGTGTGTCTTACTGTGAATTCCTTCTGATATTTTATTGGCCAGTTCCACAACATTCTGGGATCTTTCTGTAAGTCTTTGCAGAAGATTGTAGTTTTCATTGTCCTGAATAATTTTATATCATCTTGACTAAAGTTTTCAAACTAATGCTCTGCCTTCTGCTGCTTGAGAGCCTTAAAATGAGCCAGAGCTCTGGACAGTGAGCCAGTGGCATGGATTGTAACAGACAAGGAGTAGCAAAGCCAACAGTTGGCCCAAAATCCCACATCAATTTGGGCAGCTTTAGAGTTTTGATCTTTCCTCTCCCCTCAAGCCCTTAGCATGCCTTCCTTACTTGCTTGTTAAATCTGGAGGTGTTCTTCTGATTAACTGCACCATAAATAACTGCAAAGCCATTGCTCAAGAGACTGAAGGGGTGGGCAGTAGTTGCACAGAAACCTGGAACAGCAGTTCCATTCCGTGAGTGCTGGCCTCAGGCACACCAGGGTTATGCATTAACACTTGGTGCCAGCGCCCCTCACCTGCACAGGCACCCTGGGCTGCCATCAGCAAGTGTCCAAAGAAACAGGGGTGGGGGAGCCCAGCTCTCAGTGTTGCACATGGAACAGAGGTCACCCCAAGTCGCCCTGCCTGATCAGGAGTCTGTAGACCACAGCAAAATGTTTGTGCTTCCTGGATGGGCAGGGGGCTCATCCAAGTCACCTACATAATTTCAGAAAAGCAGAGAGATTCTGGGAAAATGAGTATCTACATCCTCTCTGCTTCTGACTGAAATCGTTCAGGGAGGGGAGGTTATGTATTGTGGAAAGGGATGTTCACTTGTGTGGGATATTTCTTTTAAATAAAAGCAACATTTCACTGTGAAAAGGCCCAACATCAAGAAACAAGTCAGCAACACAAAGTACAAAGAGAAGGGCAAACAGGTGATGATGAGGGGAATCTCCACAGCAGAGGAGGGATGTCCTCTGTCCCTCTATTGTCACAGAAGCCACAGGACCCTTGGTGGTACGAATTGTTTTCCACTTGGGCTCCCCGTTGTGTATGGCTGAAGTCACCCTGAGACCAGGCTTGGGCCCGTGCAGGTGCCTTTGGTGTTCCCTGCCCGTCCCTGGGCACTGGGGCAGCAGCGAGTGCCACTGCAGCAGAACGGGGGAAAGACACCCAAGGGCAATCACTTGTAGCTGCAGAGTTGCTGAAGCCCGGAGCCCGGGGAGCTGCTCACAGCACCCTTCTTTTAGCACTTCCATGGGCCATTACCCCGCTGGGATTAGGAGCCCCCTGCCCTGCCGTGTGCACCCTGCCCCATCACCTGCCTCTCCTGGCCCGGCTTGTCCCCAGGCACTAATGAAATTACCACCGAGACTGATTACAAGTGGGGTGGAGCACTTTGACCAATGAACCCACACCTGCTCGCGTGGTTGACCTTTAATGATCCAGCTCTGTAACTTTGCAGTTTAATTTGGTTTTTTAAAGCCTGGTCTAGGCAGAAGCTGGAGTTTCATTTGCCATCAAAACATGACCCCTGCTGGAGGACCAAGGATGTGACTTTCATATATTCGTGTGGACAACTCCACAGAGAGAAAGGCACAGATGTGATTAGTGTGACATGTTACAGCTGTCACTGGCTGCAGAAAATCACAGACAACTAAAAAAAGTTGGCTTAAAAAGACTTCTTAAAGTATTCACCCAACTGGAAAGGTAAAAAAGTTTTTCTGGTTATTGTTTTTTGGTTGGTTAGTTGATTGTTGTTTTAATTTTTGGGTTTTTTGCATCTGTGGGATTGTGTTTTAGAGAATTGCAGGAACCAGTGAGCTTTTTCTGCAGTGCTCTCTGTGTGTGTAATCCTTTTTAATGGGAGCTCTGGATATCAAATCTGTTGGCAGAAAGTTCTCCAAACACTTGCAGTAGCAGCAGTGCATTTGAGGATGTAGTTTGTTCCCAGATTTATACCAGCCTGACATTTTCCCAATGGCAAAATATTTAAATAAAAATAAAGAGAGTGTCAGGCTGGTAGGAGTTTTTTAAACGCATGTCTAATGTAGTGTGTAAGGAAAATAAATTCCACTTGTGAAGGCCCTAGGCCTGCCCTGGTTGCCACGTGGGCTGCAGCAGTTTGCTGCTGGCCTGGCTGTGTCTTTTAAAAGGGCCCAGCTGGAGTGAGCATCAGAGCCTGGGGAGCAGCTGACGTGTCTGGGTAGATGGCAAAGGTTCTGCAGGAGCAGGTATTGCTGAAATGAAACATCTGCCCAACAGCAAAAGGTGTGTGTGTGGTGGGAGAGAACCCACGTTCCTGGAATGTGAAGGTAGAGGAGGTGGCTGTGTCCCAGGGGTTGGCTAAGAACTGAAAAAGGAGCTTTGGGGCTGGAGAGGGTGTCGACAGCAGAGGCTGCTGCAGTGTCCTCAGAGCCAGGTGGGAGTGGCAGTCAAATTGGACCAGACCCTGAGGAGCAACCAGAGGGAGCTGGTGAATGCCAGCAGGTGTTGCAGGACCACAAAAGATGTTCCTGTAGAAAGAATCCTCAGCAGTGCCATGTCCTGCTGGTTTGCTGCAAGGGCCCTTGTGCTAAGCTGGCTTCTAACCATGATTCTGAAAGGTTTCAGTAAGTAGCCCTCACAGGGAAAGGCTGATGTTTATCAGATAAAGGAACATGTGCTGTCTGGTTTGGGCTTGTGCCAGCTGTACTGGAGGTGCCTGTCCATGGCTGCAGAGGCTGACCCTGGTGTGGCAGCAGAGCAGGAGCTGCTCATACAGAATGGCTCACACTGGAGCCTGCCCTGCCTGGAGCACAGCTCCTGTAAGATCCCAGCACTGACAGATCAGGGCAGCCTGAATTCCCAGCTGGCCTCACACAAAACTGGGGCCATCTTCTTCCTGGCCTCTGCAGAGTATTTCAGGTTTCAAACAGCCCTGAGGGTTCTGTATCCCGTGGGATGCACTTTGGGATGGCTCCTTTGATATCTGGTAGGGAAACACCAGTGAAGCACAAACCAGGGGCTGCCACAGGAATGTTTGTCCAAGGGTTAAGGCTCAGTGTCAAAAGAGGGAAGTGGGAGCTGCATAATTTTATAAATCCTGCTTTGTTTTCAAAGACCAGAGACTTCCTGTTTAGGGATTCAGGGCTGTTTCCATTTCCACTGTAAATAGTGAGAGACTGCCCATAAACCTCATGTTTACTTCACAATTGGTGATGCTTTCTGCATGTGCTGAAACAGCTTTCAGGTGGCCATGACATTTTGTCAAAAATAGAGATGGCAGTTGGGAAAGGAAAAGTAGTTTAATGTCAGCCTAATCTTTAAAAGCATTTTCTTTATTGGAGCTAAAGAGCTGAGTCCATCACCACAGTGCTGTACACAGTTGTTGTAGATATTCAATTATTGTTACAAATCAACTGAGATTTCAATGTTTTCATTCAGTTCTTCCTTATAGTCTTCATGGAATGGAATATTTAATTGGTAGGTTTTGTCTGTGAAGCCAATGAATTAGCCACGAAGTCATCTCCATGCAATAAATATTGCTCTGCAGTAATTCCAGGTACCTCCAGCTCTCACTGGGGAACACCAAAGTGTACCTGTTCTGTACAGATGTGGACAGGGTGATCGAATGGTGTCATTTAGTACCATTATTTACAGAAGTACCGTGAACTATAAGATATAAGCTTGAAAGTTTTTAAAAAAGGTAAAATCTTAGGGGCTATTTTTGTAACTATCTAAATTCAGAAATAAGATGCACCAAAATTCAAGTGGACCAGAATTAACAACAGCTGAGGAAATCCCAAATGGCCATTAAAGAGCCATGGAAAGGAGTGGCAGTTCCTCCACCCAGTCACTGGAGCTGTCACGGGATGCTCATGTGGGCTCCAGCTGTCATGGGAAAGGAGTTCTTTTAGGATTCTTTTAAGGGACTGAGCCACAAACACCAGCTGTGAAACATTTGGGGTCTGCAGAAACGACCCCATCCCCTTTTGCCAGCTAGCACTGCTGTAACAGGGGCTGTCCCTGCATCCCAGCACGGCACAGCTGGCTCCAACCCCCCCTTCCCCATCCCGGCATGGCACAGCTGGCTCCAACCACCCCACACACCAGGCATGGCCACAGCTGGATCCCTCCCCCCATCCCAGGATGGCACAGCTGGTTCCAACCCCCCCATCCCAGGATGGCACAGCTGGCTCCAACCACCCCACACACCGGGGTGGCCACAGCTGGATCTGTCCCCACATCCCAGGATGGCACAGCTGGCTCCAACCCCCCCATCCCAGGATGGCACAGCTGGCTCCAAACCCACATCCCAGGATGGCACAGCTGGCTCCAACCCACACATCCTGGCAGGGCACAGCTGTGCCTTTAGCAGCATCCTGGCAGGTCTGTGTGTGGGAGTGACTGCTAAACCCAGCGTGTTGAAGAGACCTGGGGTCCAACAGTCCAAGCCAGCCCTGCCCTCAGCACCGACTCCGGGAGGGTGCTGAGCTGGGAGGGGCCCCCAGGCCCTGGCTCTGGTCCGTCCCCCAGGCCTGTCCCGCCCCGCCCGGCAGCTCCCGCTGGCACTCCGCCCTGCAGCCCCCAGGGCTGGAGCTGCCGTGGGGAGCAGCCTCTGCCCCCGGGCACGGGAGGGGCCGGGCTGCTCCCACCCAGCCCTCTGGCAGCAGTTTCTGTCCTTGGCAGCAGCGACACCCATCGTGCCCTCTCAGCAGCCGTGGTTTGAAACGTTTCTCTTCAGTTCCTTCCACATCCCTGGAGCTGCAGCTTGCACTTCCTTCCCTGGAAATGCCAGAAACTCAGAGTTCAATACAAGAATAAAACTCCACCAACAGTTTCAGTAATTCAATAATTTATTCATCTAAAAAAGTGTGTAAAAGTATATAGCTCTCATCCACAAGGTATATATGAATGACATTTAAAATGGAGGTCTTTTATTATTATTGTTTCTTTTTATCAAAGTCTTTTTAGTGTATTGTACCAGCGATATACTGTAGATTTAAAATGAACTTCACATTTTTTTTTTTGTTTTCTTTCAAATTGTCGGCTATATATAAAAGAAGCTCACTGCAAAATGCTCAGAGAAAAAAAAAAAAAAAAACCAAAACAAAAAGAAATTCAGAACTCCCCAGAAATGTACAGCTTTTACATTTAAAAAAGGTTCTGAAATATACATACAAGCATGCTGGACATTCCCCACCCTCCTGCTCCCTTTAGCTCAAACAACTGTAATAATAATTCTGATTTAGGCATGATTTTCCAAAGTTAGAAAAAAAAAATAAAATAACTTTCTTCACTCTGTAGGAAAGCCAGGGCTTGTACATTTCAGATTAATTCAGTAAAAAACTCACAAGTAAAATAATGCATATTTAAGGGAAATATTATACAGAACTTTTCACACTGAAGTACATAAGATTTTTCTTTAAAATCTATTGCCATTCATTTATTTTGCACAAAAACGTATAAATATGTCACCAGCTTCTCTTAACTTAAAAAAATTAAATAAAAGACACCAGATGAAAACTACTCCTTGCTGCCCTTTTTTGAATTTGATTTTTGCTTAGAACCAGGTTTGTGGGGAAGAAACGCCCCTGGATAAAAACGGCCCATTTAAAAACAATAAGCAAAATAATAATCCAAAGTTCAGATGAATTCTGGGAACAAATAAGCCCCAAATGGTAAAAGATTACAAATGTCTACTTTACAATTTTCCTCCCCAAGTTAAATTTTTTTATACAAGTTTACAATCTTCATCTTTTATGCTCTTCAAAAGGCCTTGAGAATTTTCTTTTCTGATTAAGAAAAAATAGTACTGCAATATTTTTAAAGTCAATTTTACACTGTACACATTAGATACAAATGGTTTGATATCAGATTTTTTTTTTAACCTATACATTGCAAAGAGGACACCCACACAGAGGGGTGGAGCAAGGAAGGAAATAATCCATTTACAGGTTCCTCCCCCGCCTTCACCTTTTCATTACACAAGCAATTCTTTTTTTTTTTCTTTTATTATTTTATATAATTTGTTTTAAATGTTACATTATCTCAAGAAAAATACTTTTTAAAATCATAGAATTTCATTTTTTTTAACCAGAACATGAAAGTCTTTTGGAAGAACTCTAAACTTGGTAGTTTTTCTCCACAGCCAGGGGAGGGGTCACCCAGCCTGATCCAAGTGCCCGACCCCGACCCCTCCTGCTGCCCAGTGCCCCCCCAGAAATGAGGGAATGGGGCTGGAATAGGAACCCCTTGGAGCCTGGAATGAAGGAGTCATAAAAACACTTCAATTAGCCATTAACCTTCCCAATGGCGATCATTCCACTAAACAAAGTAACTTTGCCACCACAGTGGTGTAACTTCAAGTACTAATTTAATGATATAATTTTTAAAAATTATTTCTTTGAAATAATATTCCTATAGTCAGAAAAAATACACCAGATTTGTGACTGATTTAGTGTAAACAAAAACCATATTTTTGGATATGTACATGGACGAGTCTGCCCAGAATTAAAGGGCTTTCAGTAAATATTTTCTAGCGTCACTAAATTTACTGGAAATATATTTCAATCATAGCTCTACAATAGATTAATTTGCCACTTTCCACTTGCCCTGACATTGGGCTTTAAAGTATTTTTCCTCCCTCTCTCCCTCTCACTCTTCTCCCTTAGGTAGTGTTATCCTTCATTAAACACTGGCCATTCCTTGCTTGATCCAGGCTAAAGGCAGGGGAGAATTCCTTAAAATACAAGATATCCTTACCAGAACACGCTTCCCTTCCCAGCCTTTGATTGTTATGAGCTTCACTTCTGATTTCCAGGTCAGAAGAGCGAGAGGTCTGTAGATAAATAACCCTACAGTGGAACGGAGCTGGATTTTTAAGGTATTTCTACTGTTCCTGGTCCTTTATAATTTAATCCCTCCCCTCCCCAAACCTAAAAATAAATAAAGTATCTCCAGACCATTCATATCTACATGGACAGGTAACAAATGCATGCATTCATCCCAATCCACAGGTAGACAGAAAACTCCAATATTTATACGAGACTACGACTGTGTGGTTTTGTGTTTGTGGTTTTTTCCTCCTGCAAAGTCCCAGTTTATGACGATAAAACAACAAAACACCCGAACTGGTCACTACAAGGTGGTTTTTACTCGCAGGGCTGACACCGCTCGCAGGTCTTTATCAGTTCCTAATGCAAAAAGATCCTGTAGTCTTCCTTAAAAAAATAAAATATTAAAAAAAAATAATCACACTGACCAGTAGTTACTGAACCACCAAACTAACACTGGCTTGAGGTTACTCTGTGTTCACTGTTCTTGGATGTTCCCAGATTTTGGATTGAAGCTGCCAGAGATGTTAATGGGTAGTTTAGTTTCGAACACTGCAAAATTCACATGTGCTTTTGGAGGAACAGAAGCACAGCACAGGACTGGTGTGAGGAGAAGCAAACTGAGCTCTGTGCAGGTCGTGGCACGTTCCCGGGCGGGGGGGAGAAGCAGCCAGAAGAACAAGTGCTTGTGTGTCCTACAGGATGTTCATGATGGCGTTGTAGAGCTGGGTGAGCACCACGAAGTGCACGGGCAGGCAGGAGCTGCGGTCCTGCGTGGCCGGGTTACACGTGAGCCAGGACAGGGCGTTGTACTGCTCCAGCACAAACCTGCAGGGCAAGGGAGAGATGTCACAGCCTGCCTGGGGGGCCCTGGTAATGCCAGCTCCTGGAGGCACGCCCTGGCAGGGCTGCCAGCGTGCCAGCAGGGTGGGAACCTCACTGAAAGGCTGAAGGGTGTAGGTTTGCTATGTCTGCACTGTTTGGTGAAGGGCCTCCCCAGCACACAGATTCTGGTTCAGATGCCACTGCCATCAAAGCCTTGGGGATTGAACACCTCTGCCTCTGCTTTGTGCCTGGATTTGCTCACACTGTTCCTGTGGTCCTGTATCTAATGGCAATTTCTCATCCTGTAACTTGTGTCTGTTGCATCTCATCCTTTCCCTGTCCCCTGCATCCTCCTTTTACTCAATACCTGGGACACTGTGAGAGCTTGGTCCTCCAAGAGGATGCAAACTCAGATCTAGAACAACACCCCCCCAATTTCCTTAGATGAGGCATTGCTGTTCCCTGCTGATGTTCAGTGGGGTGCCCACACTGTGCTCTCATCACACACCTGTGTTCAGTCCCACAGGTGGGATGGAGGCAAACAGGCCTCAGCCACCCTGAGCAGCACACCCTGCATGCATTCAGGAGCAGTGGCTCCTTCACATCCCAATGCTAGCACAGTGCTATCAGGGAATGCTTTTGTCTCCTCCTCCAAATCCATTCGGTTTGGTGAGTAAAGACAATGAGTGGCATAGCCAAGATTAGATGCCAGGGGAACAGAGCAGTTGGGGGGGGGGGCAAACCAAGGTGTCCCCCTGGCAAGGCTGAGCTGTTCTGAGTTTCCTTGGCATCGCTGTGCACAGCAGTGGAAAACCCACAGAATTCCCCCTCACAGCCCTGCTCTGGCAGCTGGAGGAGGAGATGCCCTGAGACACAAGTAGGGCACAGCAGGGCTAAAAACTGCTGATGAAACAGATGAATAATTTTGACAGGTGAGAAATGTTCCTCTGAAATCTCTGAACTCAGTCCCAAAATGTTTAGGGAAGAAATGAAAACCTCAACAGTGTTACCTCAAGACATCTGATGTAGTTTTAGAGTCGAGGGGGTGAGGAACTCGCTGAGAATTTCTGGCAGGTAGAAGCTCGTCTGTCTGCGCTACAGAGATGTGGTGATGGAGAGAGGCCTGTGCAGAGGGAAAGAGCAAAAATTAACTCCTCATACAGCAGGTACTGATTCCCAAGAAACAGATCCATGCTGGATCACCACAGGACAGCACGGGAAGTTGGCAATTCTGTGTTGAACCCACCATGACCATGTGTATTTCCAAATTAATGGTTACATTTTTTAATAAACCGACTGGAGTTCGCAGTTCTGAAGTGGGAGGTCTCAGGTTCACTCTGACACCACCGACCCCAACTGCAGCTTTTACAGGCATGGAAATAGCAATGGATAGTGAGTGTTCCATGTGGAGGATGACAGACCTTCAGGAAGAGGGGACACTGGTTCTGTGCCTGAGGACAGGAGGACCAGAACCACTGCGGGAGGTTCTCTGCTTTGGCAGTCGACACGAAGTATCCCAGAGCCAGAGGCTGCTGCTTCAGCTCTTCGGGGGCTTCCCTGGAGAGGAGACGTTCGCCTTGGCTCTGCAGGAGAGGGAAAAGGCAGCTCTGAGGGCTTGTGTCAATACAGCCCACTCTGGAATGGTGCCTTTGTGTGCTAATTACTGTCCTGTGACAAATGAGCCCTCCTTTAGTCAGTCAGGAATCTTAGGCAAAGCTATCCAGGCCCTGCCTTTTTCCCCTGTAGTTGGGTGTTCCAGGCTTATGTTTCAGAAGCACTGTAGATTCCCAAACAGCTGGGAGAGCATAATCATCCACAAATGTCAAGAGGTGAAAAAAAAGGGAAAAGATTCCTCTGCACAGAAGGCAGCTCAATTGCAAATCCTGCCCTGCCAATCCCTTCCAGTGGGTCTGGACAGGAATCCAAGGCAGGGAACAAGCCTGGAGCAGAAAGCACTGGGAGCCCGGCACACGGGGCCAGTGCCCAGCCATCAATTATTGCCCTGACCCCGGGCCCACGGGGGGATGATCACACACTGCTGCTCTGCTAAAGCCAAACATTACACTGCAATTACCAGGCCTGGCTTAATGGTTAATGGGAATTACTCGGGTTCAGCTGGAAGGGGCTTGGCCAGGGCTCCAGGCTCAGGCCATGAACCTCCCAGGGCTGCTCCCAACAGATGCAGATCCACTGAGAGCAAGCTCTGCAAAGAAGTGGGACAGAACAGGGATTGCTGAGTGAACTGGGGAGAGAGTGAGTGAGGAGTTGTGATTTATGGCTGCAGGGTTTGGCAGCAGAATTTAGAAGTTTTCATTTGCCCACACACCAGTTTGGAATAACTGGGACAGCAATGTGCAGTTATCAAGCCTTTGATGGGAGAGTTGCACAATCCACACAAGGTGGTTGTGGACTGAGCAAAATGCAGGATTAGCATGTCTGTGGCTGAGGCAGGAGGCATTTCTCCCTCACTGGCTGTATTAGAGCTGCCACTGAGGCATTTTGGCAGAGCTTGCAAGGAAAACACAGGCAGGACTTTCTCCTTCCAGAGGTGACCATTTAGCCAGTCATGTTCAGGAGTGAGAATTCTGGTCTTGAGACGTCTCACTGACGTGTAAAAAATGGTATAAAAGTTACCCTGTTTCTCTCATAAAACACTGTATTATGTAGTAAAGAAGTAATATGTTACTGCTTTAAACTTACTACTTTTAGAACAAAACTTCGCAGGAGATTACAAAGCATAAAATTTCTACCTAATTGTGATGGTAACCATTTTAAGAGAACAGCTCAGTCTTACATGATTAAATGTAGGAGTGAAAAGAGTTCCATCAAACCTGATCCAAGCTATGCCAATTCAAAAAAATAACTTGAATTACCAAAAATAATTTGCATTTTAAGTAATCACTGATGTTGGAACTGACTTTATAAAAGCCACTTCAAACAAAAATAACTCCCAAATGCTGTGTGCTCTGGGCTAAATATTCCTAAGAAAAACAACATTTGCATAACCATCCAGCACCTGTGGAGTTTCCATGGGCAGGGTTTCATCACTGGGAGAATTCTCTCCCTCTTGCCTCCCCTGAAATCCACAGGAACGGAGCTGTCACAGCTTCCCTTCTCTCAAAGACTTGTCACTTCCTGCCAGGGACATTCCGTAGGATTTTCCAGGAAGGAATGGATGAGTACAGATTAAATCTATGCAGACTCATCAGCTATGATAAAGCTGCTCTCTCCTCCTTTCTCCCCCTCAATTGTCTACCAGCAATTAACTTGGAAGGTGCAAACAGTGCAGAGACACCTTCTCTAGCAGTATTTAACCTTCAATTTTAACCTAATTTTTGCTTGGTTTTGACCTAATTATATGTAAGGATCTACAGGGAAAAAAAAGATTTTGTTGGAGGATTTGGGTCTTTGTATTTTAAGCAGTGTGTGCCCTCTGGTGCTCCAGCCTTACCCTACTGTGATGGTAGTGGGATCCCACTCCAGTGCCAGATGGTGATCCAGGGGAAGGAACCGGGGAGGAATTTGGTGAAGAGTGAAGATTCCCTGTTATCAAAATTCTAATGTCATTGTCCATGTCATCTGGGAATGGGAGGTCAAACATGTCATCTGAAAAGGAAAAGAAAGGAAAATCATTTCCAATGTGCTCTACCCTTTTCTCCAATAAATTTTTGTAATTTATTACCATTCCCTTTAATTTATTATCATTCCCTTTTTTCTTTTACATACTCCCAAGAGAGATAAAAGCACAGATAAACACTTTACTGTTTAATTCCCCTTAGAACCTTTGACTGTAACCACACAGACTTGAAAGGGAGAGTTGGCAGGCAACTATTGGGATAATGAATTTTAGCAGTGGCCACAGAGTGAGCAGAATTCCCGTTGTAGCAGCTCCATAAAATCCCGACTGAACTTGGTAACAGAACAGCTGACACCTCTGTGCTGCTGGTGAAGAGACCCCTAACAAACACTTGCAATCATCACACGCAGCTCCAGGTGCTGCTGCTCAGGCTCTCAGAGCTGCACACCAGCTCCAAACTGGGAACAGCCCTGGCAGCTCCAGGGGAACTGCCCCAGAATCTGTGAGGGCAGCGAGGCCCCGCTCGCAGCCAGGGACCCGGGATCCTGCCACACACTGCACCAGGAGCCCCAACAAGGCAGCTTTCACATCCCACTTTCACCTCAGGAGAGCCACACAGCTCGTTAGCATAACTGGCTCTGTTAATTTGGTTTATGTTAATATGTGGGGAGGGCTAAAGATACAGGGAAGGTGTGTTTGTCTTGCGCATTCCACTACTCATCATCTGCACACAGGTTACCATACCCTGAGTAAGTTATGCAAGGGAAGGATAAGGCACCATCAACACAGAGCCAAAAATAACATCACAATATGGTTTAGAGGGGTTTTTCTTATCCAGATTTCTCAGCAGGCAAAGAAATCCAAGTGTATAATGACATTTCAAGTACATTTTAGTGGGCAGACAGGGACAGTGGGAGCTGTCTGAACTGCATTAATTAGAATTGCAACCAAATTTATACTAAAACACAAAGCCCTAAATAGAAATCATGCATCCTACATGTAACATATAACAACTTCTCTTGAAAAAGAGGAATTTACTCTATATAACATGGAAAAGGATGCGTGTCCAGAGCTAATTTCACCTGAGGCCCCAGTATTGAAACAGGCAGGTGCTTGTTTTCCTTCATCTCCCAAAGAGAACTTCTGCATTGCCAGAGCAGTGATTTAACTGAAGTTTATTAACTTGTGTCCTACAGCCTCAGTAAACAAACCAGAGCTAATGTCATGCTCTGCTTGGCCCCCAGAGCAGAAATGAGCTTGCTAATGGCATAGGAAGCAGCTTAATCATTAAGTAGAGCAGAGCGAAGAAAATTAAATTTAACACCATTTTGGAAAAGGCCATTCTTGTACCTGACTCTAATTAACATCTGCAGCACCAACGGGCAGGTTAATGCAGGTTAATGTTTGTCGTGCTCGGGAGGGATCCCGGGGCCTCCTGGGACAGGGATCGAGAGGGGCAACTTCCCTTCAGAGGCCCTGGAACATTCCAGGAGGGACAGATCAAAGCCTTAAAAGCAGTGGCCTGCCTTCCTCTCCAGCCCAACTGCCCTCCTCATTAACACAGCCACTGTACGTGTTTGTAGTCACTCTTGGTTTAAATTGCTCTGCACTCCTTTAAAGGAGTTGGGACAAAGCAGGAAAATGCTCACTTGATACAAAGCATGAACCAGAGTCTTGCTGACTCAAGCTGCAGGTCCAGTGTAAAAGCACTCTGGGGGCATCAGGAGGTCTCAGGGTGGGGTATTTTCCCTATTCTGCAAGTGCCTCCTTGCTGTCAGCTCTGCACACAACAGGGCACCCTGTGCTGGAACACACAGGCTGGCCTGACCGAGTCCCAGCAGGACACAGCACGTTCTGGTCTGTGCCACTTGGTGCCCTGGCTGCTCTGTGTCCCTTTGAGGACACACCGGTGGGACTCTGAAAAAGCCCAGAGCACGGCCCTGGAGCTGAAGGCCTGGGGGGTTCCCCTGCTGGGGGGGTCTCTGCAGAACCCAGCCCCCCCAGGGGTTTGTTCCTGCCCTGCTCAGCTCTGCTGGTGCCCTGGAAAGGCCCCGAGGGATTCCCCTCTCACTCACCGTTGGTGGGGCTGAAGCCATCCTCGTTGGGGTAATTTGCAGGTGCCACCTGGATGGTGGCAGAGGTGGGGAACACCAGGATGTGTGTGCAGGAGGCGTCCTGGGGGGTGTTGAGCTGGGACGACTGCAGGTTCAGCGCCGTGCTGCGCCCGAACACCGAGCCCATGGTCACCGCGTCTGGGGACAGAGACAGCGGCACAGGCGGTCACTGCATCGCCTCCCAAACACGTGCTGTGTCCAGGGACACCTCTGCCCACCCCACCTGCTCTGCAAACTCACAGACACCCTTGAAGGCCCTTATCTTCAAAAGATTAAATTGCTGCAAGAGCTTGACATTAAGATCAAGACCAGCCCCACCTCTCCTGTCATTCTGCTGCGCCTTGATCAAATATTTACTTGTTAAATGAGTGAGTTAAATTGATTTTTCACACAAATCTCTGTAGAATTATGAAATAAACCCCACTTTGGTCGATATGTACGCAACCATAAAGCCACAGAACAATAAAGCTTCTCCTCCTCCTCCTCTATTCTCAGTTATCCACCAACATTTAACTTGGAAGGTGCCAACAGTCAAAGCAGTATTTAACCAGCACCTTCAATTTTAACCCAGTTTTTGCTTGCTGTTGACCTAATTACCTGTCAGGATCTAAACAAAAAAAAGATTCTGTTGAAAGATTTGGGTCTTTCTTTATGTTTCACCGTGATATGAAAAAAGCCTCATTTGCCATCTGCTTTCTCACATTACAAAATCTCTGCTTTGAAAATATTCAACATGGTAAGTAATTTTCAAGCTCAATTAATTCTGCTCCATGTATTAGTCTTTTCTTTCTAAACTAAAAAAAACCCAGCATGGTTTGTAAGGATATGTTAAGGATGTGTCACCACATACGTTAAAAAGTACTTGCTTAGGTAAAACAACAAAGGGCTCAACATTTCATTTTATTTCAACTTAAGCCCATGGATTGCTGCTTGTACGTGAACTCTGTAAATAACTTCAGCATGTGAGAAGGCAAGAGGGCTTATCTTATTCTTATTCCCATTTCCACAGGCTCCTACTCATTCCCACTGCAGCCTCCTCTGTGCACGAGGGTGTCTGTGACACCACTTCCAGCCCATGGGAACTGGGCTGCCTGAGCCCACGGCCTCCCCAAGGAACAGATCAGCACTTTGGCAGTGGCCCACAGTCACCTTCCCTCAGGAGCCTGCTCTCCCCAGGGAGCCTCTCTCCATGGTATTTCAGGGAATTCTGCTGGCTCAACCTATTTTCTGCCACACACGGCCCACTAGTCAAGGTCTTCACAGAAATCCCAAAACTGTTGTGCCTAAGTGCGAAATGTGATAGAAGAAGAGTTTTGCTGGCATTGCCACAGTTGGCTAAAACATACCTGGCATCACCACGAATGATCCCTGTGGCTCCATGGCAACGAGGCAGGCACTGAGGATGGAGGGGGAATCTGCCGCGGAGATGCCGCACATGCGGCAAACCTCCTTGAGCTGTTTGCTGATTGTCTGCAGGGAGCACTCCCCGAGCAGGATGCTCCAGTCTGCAAGGGAAGAGCACCATGGGAGGACAGGGCTGATGCAGAACTGGCAGAGCCAGCACTTGCCTGGAAACAGCAAAACATTCCCAACACTTGGCATTTTCCTAATCCCAAACTCTCCAGGACTGACTCCTGTGCACATGAGGGGTCTGGCCCCACAAACTGGGTGCTCAAGGAGCTCCTGGGGAATGTTTTATTCCATGACAGTCTGTTGGCTTTCCTTTGTTCATTTTTTTCCACCTTTTTGTTTATTTACTGATGTTTGAGGAAATCACAACTGAATCCTGTCTCTATTCCTGTGTCAGGGTAACTTTGCCCAAAACTTTTTTCAACACATGACAAGGCCCCCAACTTCCCTTGGAAGGACACTGCAAATCCTGCACAACACAAAGGAGTAACATCAGACCCAGGGCACAAACAAGGAAAGGGTTTATGGAAAACAATGCAGGAATTCAGTGCCAGGGTAGGCCTGCAGCCAGGTCTCCTGTAATGCATGCTATCACAGCCCAGGAAATTCCAGTTTGGAAGATCCTGGTAATTTCTCTGCCAGGTACCTTACACTCAGATCCACTTGGTCATGTGGGCATCAGTGTCAAGACAACAACAGGGACAAAGGCAGAGAAAGGGCCTCAGCAGCTCTGGTGTAGATTATAAACTCCTAAGGAGACCTGCCTGGGAAGCCTGGATAGCTGCTCCCCATCCATGTTTGCCCTCACTAAACTCTGTCAAAATAAACAACAGCCTATCCTGTCTGACAGAATCTGGCATATCTTGTTTATCTTTTGTGAGGTCATGGTTGTAGGAAGCAAAGACAGAACTTGGGAAGGTTAAGCCAAATTAATCCCATTTAATGTCACTGTGCCATTGCAGTGCACCCTCAGCAAGTCTGCAGGTGACAAAACTGTGAGGAATGGCTGAATCCCCATCCCTGGAAGTGATCAAAAGCTGTGTGGATGTGGCACTTGGGGACATGGATCAGTGGTGGCCTGGGCAGGGCTGGGGAGCAGCTGGACTTGATGAGCTCAGAGGGCTTTTCCAACCTAAACAATTCTGTGGTTCTGTGATTATCACAGTTTTGGAAGGTTTCTCATTAGTTCTGAGCCATCCTGCCTTGCCCTCAGGGTCCCTGTCCCCCCCTGCAGGCGGCAGTGGCAGCCCTGACAATTGCCCACCTTTCAGCTCCCCGTGGCCCAGCCGGCCCAGGCGCCCGATGACGACTCTCCAGGGCAGGGATGTCATCTGGACAATGCCAATGCACCATTCCCAGAGCTTCTGCAGCCCGATCTTCCGGGCAGACAACTTGCTCCTCCTTGACCTGCAGGGGAAGGAATTAAAAACAAGAGTGAGAGGAGAATCAAGGACAATATTCAGATTTCTGTTCTCCCTAAATATGTCGCTGCTTACCCTCTACAGAAGTTCTGGACAGTCCCTAACTTACCTTTTACTACTATTAACAAGAAAATATCTGTGTCTGCTTTCAATACTGCAGTGCCATCAAACTGCTGAGCAGCACACCAGGTGTTCCTCAAGGTAGGATTTGTAAGCAAAACAGGTGTAACACAAATGTAACTCAGTCACTTTTCCCTGAGCAGATATGGAATCCTAAAAGTGCCAACTGAAATATTCTGACTGTAACAGCAGCACAATCTCCTGAGCAGGAAAGGGAAGGGCTGTGCAAGGAGCTGGTGACACAGACCCCTGGGAGAAGCCCAGGGCAGTGAGTACCTGCTGGGCAGGTCGATGTTGACAATGCAGGTCTCCAGCAGCTCCCCGTGCAGGTCGGTGCAGGACGCCAGGAGCCAGCGCTGGTCGTGGGACAGGCAGTACCCGACAAAGAGCACGTTGTATTTCTGACTGGCCTCTCCAAACGTCTCTCCCAGCTCTGTCTGCTTGTCTTTGATGGGGGCCAGGATGAAAGGAGGTGAGTACAGCTGGATTGGGCTGGGCCTCTGCAACAGAGACAGCACAACCATCAGCAGATAGATCAGAAACTACTGAACACAAGGAACACACACACCAGCAGTGACTACAGAGACAGGCAAGCTTGAAACAATGAGTCAATTCAAAGCATTCCTAGTCAGGAGGGAGACTGGGAAAAGGGGGGTTATAGACAATTCACTGCTGCCAGTTACAGCTGATTCACTTCAAACCTTATCTAAGGATTTCTTTTAATGTACAGGTAACCCAGGGCATGAAAGCAGTGTTTGGATCAGTCTCTGACACAGGCAGGAGTCAAAACCCCCTCAGCTGTCAGATCCTCCTGTCCCTTTATCATCTCTAGGTCCTTGGCTGGATTTGCTCCAGTGCATCTGAGTTTCTTGTTCTGAGGAGCACAGAAGGGAGGACAAGCACCTCCCTGGCTGTGCTGCCAGCACCTTCCCAAGGCAGCCCAACTGCTGCTCCTTGGGAGCATCCACCGTGCCCAACAGGAGCCCAGATCAGCTTCTGCAAAGCTGCTTCCCACATGGGCACCCCAAACCCGTCTTTGCCTTGGAACTCCTCTCTGGAGAACAAACAGGAGGGGCTTCACCAGACATGTACCATAATTAAAAAATGGTCAGGGTATCTTCTTAATTCTTCAGCAAAGTCTGGGAGTCTGCAGTGCAGACTGAGAGCAAATGTGTAAAATGCAATAAACAGAGATTAATTAAATGCAATAGGTAAATGCCAATGGGTTTGCATTATGGTGATTTTGCAAGTAGGGTTTTAAACCCTCCCAAGCAGATCTTTATGCCAAGGTAAGTGTTTAAGTGTTTCATTGGTCCATTAGATCTAAATAAAATACTCATTGTTATCTTTCAAAGAATGCAAAACATTCATAGAAAGTAGGATGGATTATTCTTCCTTTGAAATCCCTGAAATTCCAGCATCAGGGCTTTAATATTTACAGTTTAAAACAGATAAAAGATAAGCCTGTTGAAGAGGGGGATTTCTCCATTACCTCGGGGAATTAATATAACATCTGCAATTAGGCAGAGGAACTTATTTCATATATATGCATATATATGTGAATAGAAATAAAGGTTGAATTTAAACTCTGGTTGGAGCACTATAGACTGAAACCACAAAATGACTCAGAACCCCAAGTAACAATGTTCATTTTCTTTTCTTTCACACTGATCTTTAACCTTTATGACTCAAAACCAGAAGCATAAAATGTTTTGAAAGCAAGTTAGTCTGATGTTTTCCTTACTATTTTCTATTCTGTATTAGCTTACCTTTTCCCTTTATCTCGTTGTCTTCTATACCTTGAAAAAAATCCCCCAACAAGTATTTTCTCTACTCTTTCTCTTTGATATTTGAGGAAAGTGGCTACAGTTTATTAACAGACTTTGATTTTCCTGCCACCAATACCAACCTCAGGATTTTTGAGGGTCATCTCAATGCTGGCAGCTGGCCCAAAGCCTGTGAGGGACTTGATGTGGATCTGTGTGGGCAGGGGCCTCCTGCACTGGCAGTACACAGAGAACGCCAGAGACTTCAAGTGCTGAATGTAGAAAACCTGTTCATCCTTCATTGTCTGCAGCATGTACTGGCAAGGCACAATCTGTGGAATTCAGACACACAACAGAACAGGGCTGAGAGGCTTCCAGGAGGTGCTCATTAATACCACACCAAACCCACACACTCATTAGGCACTGAACACCCAGCACACTCTGGGATGCTCCACAATTTGCATTACAGCTCCCTTGGCAGGAGTGGCTGCAGCAGGCAGGGACTGCATTCCCTGGGACAAAACTGCTGCCATCACAATGAGTGAATTTTAATCCATAAAACCCAAACATCTCTATTCAAACACCCCGAATTTTTTAGAACTGTTTTTCTGACCAACATCTTTGCTTGCAGATGGCCTGAACCACACAATCCCTGAATGTTGTGTTCAGGCAGGTTTGGCTCCATGGCTCATGGTCAGGGGTGGGAATTGTTTGCTGTCCTTGTGGGAACTGTGGCAGCATCCTCACTGAGGGGTGTAGAGGGCACAATTAAGGTTCTGTTGCAATGATGGGTGTGGTTGTTTCCCCTTTTCAGTTTAGTACCCACTGGAAGCTCAGCAGCCTCAGCTGCTGCTCAGTTTTATTTGTTTCAAAAAGTCATGGGAAGCAGCCCACAAGAATTCAAAAGTGCAACCAGCAAGAACCAGAGCTACAGGGAGATGTGCCTGTGTGAGATGAGTTTGGGGGTTAAGACCCAACTGCACAACAAGAGCAGGAAGGAGAAATGGCACAACACTCCTTCAAAAGGAAACATAGCATGACAAAAATCTGGTTTTCAGATCAAATCCATTTTAAAATCAGAATTAAATCCCTGTAACCTCACTGTTTTTATTGCACAAGTCCCACATGTGGCTGTGGAGGTGTCTTTCCTTTCTTTGGAGCAGAAACTGTCAATACAAAACATTTATGTTGCAGCCAACATTACAAGACCCAGATTCTTTCAACAAATATTTTCAGTAGTAATAAAACCTAAGTGTCACAAAACTTTTACTACTTTATGATTCTTGCTTGAACCATCAGAACTTTGGCAGCACATTCTGCTTACTAAACATGCCTGTGTGTTTTTAAAAGCCAGCTTTACCCAAGGATTTCAGAAGCTGGGCTTTCCCCTCTGTACAGGGGTGGCAATAAAGCTGCAAACATTTGGGTTTGATCTGTTTTGAAGTAACTGCATGCTGTGTGTGCTGTGTACAGCTGTGAGAACACAGCGCTGGAAACGGATCACGTTTCCCTTGACTTGGAGAAAGTTGCTGTTTGATGCCTTAAGAGGAACTGATGGCTTAAGAGGCCTCCTAGAAACAAAAACTTGACAGGAGTGAGGGAATAAAGGCAGGTATTTATCTGAAAGGCCTTCAGAGGTACCCCTGGGCAGCCAGAGGCCACTGCCGAGATGGACGGCAGGGCACGCGTTCTTCACACTTTTATAGGTTTGGTTCATTTGCATATTAGGGTTAATTCTCTAATTAAAGCTTTAGTTTAATGATGTAATTCCCCTCAGCTTGCCCCCCCTTTAGAGGCTTTTGGTTTAAAGTCTGGGTGTCCTTAGAGACAAAGCGTGGAGAGGCTTTGTTAGGTCTGCCTGGCATGAGAGAGCAGAAGTTAACAGGCCACAAGAAACTTCAGTTACACACTCTGTACAGGGCAGTACAGGATTTGAAAAATATAAAAGTTAAAACCTAAGGCATCAACTTCAACTGGCAAAATGTATTTTGAGGAACAAACAGTGGATGTGGAAACAAACAGCACTGAGAGAAAGAGTCAGTGTGCTACAGCCTGAGATGCAACAGCTCTTGTGTCCAGACACCACGGTACCAGTGGCTGCTTTGGTTTTAGAGTCTCCAGGTCTGGATCAATCAGGTGCCTGCAGCCTACCATGATATGATGTTGTGGATCTGATTTTCAGTTCATCCCCAAAGCTGAAATACTATGGTGACATTTTCCCCCATCCTTTCAGGGGCCAATGAAGTGAAAACTATCAAACAAACATTTTCCATGCTCAACTTGAGACACCACAAGAACTTCCAATTTTTTTTTTTTTAATAATTTGAAATACCTTTAAACCAAGGTTGAGCACACATGGATAAGAAATCCCTCCTGCACTGTTCCTCCCTGTGCCCTCTGGCCTCCCATTCCCCCCACATTTATTGAGGCTCAGCCTCTGTGACAGAGGAGGCCTGGCAAAATGCAGCCAGCCTGGGCAAGAGGCCAGGAGCTGCCTCTGGCTGCACAAACTCAATTCTTCAGCAATTCCATAGCAAGTAACTGTTTTTATATGCCAAGTTACATGGTAAATTATTTTTAAGAAGCTATTTAAGAAGTTATTTTTAATACCCATACAATAGTTGTACTTAAAATGTCTGGTTTCACGTACTTCTTTTGGATTAAACAGTATAAATGAGGGGAACATAAACAGCAGACAACTCAACATGTAAAGTAATCAAAGGAGCAACGGGCCAGTTTTGGCAATGACAACTCAAGTTGCAACTTAAATAACTGAAATCCCTCTCCAGGAAGCACGGAGCAGATAGGATTGCTGGGACCATGGGACAGATTCAGTGCAGGGATTCTGTGGCTGCTCTAATTGATTTCCTCATCAAAACAAACTCAGAGGGTTCTTTTAATACACAGACTTGCACTGTCAACAAAATAATTTGTAAGTAACACCTCCATTTTATGGATTATTTCCCATTTCTCTCTTTTAGCACAGTGTCCACCTCACAGGTGTGCTCTGACAGGGACTCGGTGTGAGGGTACAGAGGAAGGCAGAATTACCTGGAGAATGAAAGAATTCCTCATGTTCTCAGGCAAGTTGTCCAACATTTCTGTGTAGCATCTCATGAGGCTCAGGAGCCAGAAGTTGGTGGAGGCAGACTCCTCGTCGGCAGTGTAGGTGAAGGGGTCCACCATGTAGATGACCACGGCGGGGGGGTAGGCGTTGCTGTCCGCAGCGTCCGGCTCCGTGGGGATCCCGATGCGCTCCCGCTCCGACGTGCTGCGGGCAGAGCCACAGGGTGAGTGCTGCCTGTGGCTGGGCCAGGCTGAGCCAGGGGGAGGGTTAGCAGGAGTTCTCACGTCCAGGAGCAAAACTAAAACCCAGGAGCACAGGGATTGAGATGAGCTGTGCTCAGAGCAGCCTAACCCAAGATAGCTGGGGTTAATTGGGCACTAAAGGTACCTCACGGTCTAACAGCACTGAATGCAGTCAGACCAGATGATGCCTGAAGAAGATGGAAAAGCTGCCTACTATTAGCTTTGTGTGTCTTCATGGAGGTGCAGGTCTGGCTTTTGTTGCAGTTCAGGGTTTGCTTTTGGGAGAGGTGGAAGGGGGAGAGCAAGAATTCAGAAGTGCCAAAGCAATTCATGGGGCCTGGAATCCTGCTCAGGTCTGGGGAAGACTCCAGTGATAACAGAAGGAGCAACTGAGCATTTCTTACTTGGTAAAATGCTCCTCCCATTCCTCAGCCAGAAGAGAGAGCTCAACATCTGTAAGTGATCAAAGCAGCTCAGGCTCTGTCATAAGCCTCAGCAGCTGCTCACAGTGTGTTTTGCACACATCAGGGAACAGATGTCCCAAGGACAAGCCCAGCTACAGCAGGATGTGGGCTTTTCCCTCTCCATAACACACCACGACTATCAGCAACGTGCATTATTATGAGAGTAATGACAAACATGCTGCCCCAGGAAGTTACTTACATACAATGCTAAAAAACTTTTTGTTAATTTTTATGTGATAGATGGCTATTCATAATGAAGTCTTTAAAAAAGTTATGCTGCCCAAATTCATTTTAAAGTAACAGGACTACAATCGTGCTTCCTAACCTCACAGCGTGCCTGCCTGCAAAACAACAACTGCAATGCAAGAAAATTAGGGGGAGGGGGGAATCCATGGTTTGCATTTTGCATCTGTTAATGCTGCAGGTGTGATGGAGCAAGAGGCACTCAGCTCCATGGGGTACTTGCAGCGCCAGGCCACAGGTCTGGCACAGCACCTGACACAGCACATGTGCTCCTGGTGCTGCAGGGGCAGGCCGGGGGGGCTCCTAAGGCAGCTCCACATCCTTGCAGCTGAACCAGCCTGGGATTCTTGTGCCAAAAAAGGGGAGGGGTGTTTTTTCCAGCTGCCCTTTGCCAGCGACTGCTGCACACAGCAGCGGGCCCTGCCCCGCTCCACCTGTCCAGGGGCCTCTCCTCTGAAGGGTTTCCCTAAGGCTCAGAGGCTGGCTGAGCACAGAGCGGGGGGATGGCGAGCAGCACCCCGAGCCGTGTGAGCGCGTCCCTTACCCTTCCTGTCCCTCCTGCTGCTGCGGCGGTAGGCTGGGGCCCGGCTCGCTGTCGGCCCCGGGGCCCGCGCTGCCCTGCGGGCGCTCGGCCGCGCTCCCCGCGGCGCCGCCGCCCTGCCCCGAGCCGGCGTTGCCGCTGAAGCCCGGCGTGGCCGAGGTGCCCATGTGGCTGGCGCCGGGCGTGGCCGAGGACGCGGACAGCTGCGGCACCGAGGAGCCCGAGGAGGAGGCGCTGCCGGCCGGAAGGCTCGTGGCGCCCGCGCTGGGCGTGGAGCTGAAGGAGCTGCCCGGGGCCGGGGCGCCGGCGGCGGCCGAGAGACACGAGGAGGAGCCGGAGGGAGCGGCCCCCGAGCTCCCGGCAGCGGCCTGCGGCTGGCTCGGAGCCGGCGTCTGGTACTTGGGGGGCAGCAGGAGGCTGCTGTCCAGCTGCAGGGTGGCCAAGTAAGGTGCTGGAATGGCATGGAAAGAGGGATTAATGACACTTCAAAGGAACCTGCATCAACCTACAACCCGGATGACATTCCCCGCACTTTTACAACGCTGTAAGAGTATACAAATGCTAAGAGAATGGGATCTCCATAACCTGTGTTTGCTTTGGAATCCATTCCTCAGGGTTTCGGTTCAAACTGATATGATCAATTGTTTTTAAAACCAGGACTGACTTTGCAGGGCTTTGTGAAGCTGGTACTGACACGTTCTGATCTCTGGCCAGTCTGTGTGGTAATGACAGCATTGTACAGTGCTGTGCAGCCTCTGACAGGTTATCTCTGTCAGGCTGGAAACCTTAGAGTCATTTATATCTGAGCTACAATCATGGCAAACTTTAATGTAGTTATTTCTACAGTGAGATACCACAGTGGTAAATGAATATTTATTATTTATTTGCTCTCTGAGGTGGTAAATCACCAGCAGGGAAGTTCCCAATGCTGCCCCTGCCAGACGCCTCAGATGTGAACTGAGCAGCCCAGTTCCTCACCTGGCAGGGCACACGGTGCCTCTTTCTGCAGGGAGGCCTGAGGTACTTCAGTAGTGCTGTAATAATTTCTCCCCTTGCCATAATTCCTGTGTCTCATGCTGAGATCCCAATTCTCAGGCACATACACAATATATGTTGACTCTGGACCCATGCTGGGAGAAAACAACCATGTCTGTCCCCAGATGAAATCAGGTGACTGCAGGGACTGGGCCAGCAGCAGGCAGCTGATCCTGCCCCAGCAGATGTTACACCCTTCCACAGTCCCTCACCAAACAAGCGCTCCTGACAGAACAAACAGGGCAGGATAACAAAAACAACCAGACTGATCTGTTAAAAGTGTCACTGCTGCTTCAGGAGAGAAATAAGCCAGCATAAGGTCCAGAGGTGCAGGTGCCTTCAGGGTGCTGTGGTTCCAAGGGTCCACACAGAGCAGCCTGAGGCCCCAGGCACCAAGGACTCCAGCACTTTCTCTTCTCCCCATGTTAACTCATTGCCTTTGCAGAGCCCCAGTGACCTCCTCTCTCCTATAAATACACCTTACACTGGAGGGCACCATGACACGGCTCTGTCACATGGCTGTGATGTGTCAGCAGCAATAAACCAGATCCATGGGCACCTTCAGTCTTGTGTGGAACACCTGCCCCATCCCTGGAGGTGTTCAGAGCCAGATCGCAGAGGACTTGGAGCAACTTGGTCTGGTGGAAGGTGTCCCAGGGGGTGGAACAGGATGAGTTTTATGGTCCCTTCCAACCCAAACCAGCCTGTGATCTTTGTGCTACACAAACACCTTATACCAAACTGATTTTCTAAAAAGGCAAGAACTGGCTTTTGAATCTCTGACATGACCCCTAGAGTGACAAACCATGCAACCTTCTGAAGTAGGCAAATTTAACATGGAAGGATTAAAAAATTAAGTTAAAACCTTGTAATACCTTTTTAATTTTTAAACAGGTGCTAATGTGCACCTTTAGAAAACGCAGCCCGCGGCTCTGCGGGAGGCGCAGCATCCGGGGCGGGCACTCACCGAGGTGGTGGCGGCAGACCTGCGCGTAGAGCTTCAGCCGCGAGTGGTTGTCGCAGTCCTCGGAGCCCCAGGGCTGGCTGAACCACTCGCTCACCAGCTCGTCCGTCAGCTTCTGCGCCACGCTCTTGCCCACCCGCATGATCCCGTCCCGCAGCACTTTGCAGATGGGCTTGTGCTGCCCCAGTCTGCACATCTGCCAGGGGAGGGAAGGACAAACACCTGTGAGGAGATGCCAACCACCCTAGGAAGTTACAGAGACTGGTTTGTGGTCTAATCCCCTCATTCTGGGCACACAGCTGGGGGCTTCTTAATAAATATCTGTAAAAAACAGGCTACATTTATCTCTTGGCTTGAACTGCACTCACACAAAAACAAAGGTTGCAAAGGAATCTGACATATTGGGGAGTACATGCTAAAGAAATAAATGCTTTTATCCCTATCCTAGCAACTGGGAGAAAGCAACAGCTTCTTTAATGTCCTCCTTGCTCTTGAGGCTTGGTTGGGCCATCACTGGGAGGCTGCAGCTCTGTTAATGCCACGGCTGCCTCCTCTGTGAAATGAGTGTGTACTGGCAACAAACACCCCAAAGTGCCCACAGAATCCCAGTGTCACTCCAACAGCAGTCTTGGATTCTGAAAGTGCAGAAACCCCTCAAAATGAAAAAACCCTTCTTCAAATACAGTTGTTACTTTAAACCCCATGCCCAGTGGACAAGCACTGGAGCAGCAATGACACCTAAGAAGCAATAACTCAGCGTGGTCCCTCTTTCCAACCTCGTATACAGCACTCAAGTCCCTGAAGAAAGTTTTGGCTCCGTCGAGCAAGGCCTCGTTTTCCGGACACACCACGATGTAGGCGACATCCCGATGGCCCCCGTAGGGGTCCAGCAGGAGCCTCTCCCAGAAGGGCAGGGAGAACGGAGAGATTGTCAGGAAGTCCTTGTCATAGCCCACCAGCAGCGTCGGGATCGGGAGAGGCTCGGGAGATTCCTCAGAGCCTTCACAGAGGAAAAAACAAATAAAGAAAAGATGTTAAAATACCAGGTTTAACTGCAGTGGGTCTCTGATGGCCCAGGATGTGAGTTCTTTTACAGGAATATTGGAAATCATTCATCCCTTGCTGTGCTGAGTGTCCTACGGTCTATCATGGAGTGGAAATGTTATTGAGGGTGTGCCATGCCTGATAAACCATGTGCTCCCAGCCTTTCTTCTTGGAAAAGATATTTAATAAAGGAGAGGGAAGATTTATATCGTACTAAAGAAATGACATATAATCAAAGTTGTTGGCCAAAGTGGAGGGAGCTGATCCAAGCACCACTTAAACTTTCCTAGAAAGCTGCAATAAAACATCTCCCAGTGTGCTCCAAGCACATGCACTGCCCTTCCCAAGGCTTCATCTCCTGGTTTTTCCTTTGTCATATCCATAACCACAGCCCAGGAGATCCTGTTCAATCACAAGTAATAACAGGAACACACAAAATCTGACCTTACAGCTCTTCATCCACCTCTACCTGGCTGTGCAAAATTACTGATGCTTAGAGAAATTCATTCCCAGGTATGTAATACTACACAAAGTTATTATAATTCCAAAAATTGCCTCCTGCCCCTCTCCATAGGATGTGCTCTGAGCACTGCTGTCCCCACGGAGAGGATTATTACCCAGTGTAACAGGGTGTCTCCCAGATACTGCCTTAGTAGAAGAAATATTGCTGAAAATGTCAAGCTAAAATACACCCAGTAGTTCCTGCAGAATATAATTCAACTTTATTAAAAAGTCAGCATCCAGTAAAGTTCACTGACTTTCCATCAAAGGCTCTGCTCTGCACTCTATGGGAATTCTGGTGTTACTCTCTGGTAACAATTGGCAAATCCTAACTCTTCAAGTTACAAATACTGGGAAAATTATTAGAAGTGCTCCTGGTGGGGCACAACAGCTTTAGACAGGAACTGGAGTCAGCCCCACTGTCCCAGCCCCCAGGAAAGCAGCAATACATCAAATAGCACTAGAGAGCAAAGCATGATGGAGCCGTAGGAAAAAAATTATAGCAGACTGCACTGGTTAAGCCTGAAATAAATTGCAGGCAAGAAATACAGATTGAAATGTCCGTCATTATTCTGCAAACGTGCACAGACAAAACCTGGTTTGTAATTTGCCTTTTCCAGAAGTGTCACAGCCAGGAGATACTGGAACTGAAACTTCTCATTAAGACTAAGAACCTCTGTGGAGAAAGCATTCCCAGTTTTTGTGGATTTGCAGAGCTCACACAGCCCCTGTTCCCATTAGGATGTGGCTGATTTCAGCAGCTCCCTCCACTCCCATTACATCTGTACCAGCTTGCTTTGGTCTGAGCCAGCCCCCCATTCAGGCAGGGGGGCTGAGCCTCACCCCACAGTTCCTGCTCCCTGTAAATGCTCATCACCTCCACCAGGGTGTCACAAAGGCCTTTTGAGGCCCTTTAAAGCTCAGTGAAGAGCCCCACCATGACCCCAGGCTGTATGAACAGCCCCCTTCCTAACACATCTCCAGGAGAAAGTGCCATTTCCAGGAAGCTGCCCTGGGACTTGGCACAAAGCCCAGTGTAGGTACCGTAGGTTCCCCGTCCTGCCATCTTATGGAACTGCTGCCAGGTGAGTGGTCCCTGCACGTGCTGGATGTTCTCCCAGGTCCTTCCTGTCCGCTTCTTCTGGATGGCGTCCTGGAGAAAGGGCTGCAGGGAGAGCAGCATGCGCACCACGTCCTGGGAGGACAGCATGCTGATGTCCAGCACTGCAAGGGACAGGGAGCAGCAATCACTTCAGGGAGGGACAGCAACCCCTCGGACACAACAGCAGCTTTTATGGATTGTTCCTGTGAATCGCTCTGCACACTGCCCATGGAATTTGGACAACTCTAATTAGCTGGATGGCACTCAATGTGGTACTTTTCAAAAACACTGCTGTCACCACAGGCCTTTACACACACATTTCAGTGTCACTGGTGTCTCCAGCTCAGGTCACAAGATGCCAGAGCATCTTCTGTATACAAACAGGTAATATTTAATTATAATTTTTCCCCCCTTGGCACTCTTTCTCCTTTTCCCCCCTAAGTCAAAGAGAGCAATTATTTTCTGCTGAAGGCTTATACACTTCTCCAAAAGAAAAAAGGGCCTCTAATTTTGCCTTCCCCCAAATACCTGATTTTGCTTCAGATTTGTGAACTTCCACAGACTCGTTCCCAATTTAGGCCACGAAGTCTGAAGACAACGGGATTATTGGTACTTTGATGTCATTTACAAGCTTTCAGAAATCTACTTTATCTCTTGCATATTTTTAGTCCTATCATTTCCCACATAAAGATTATGCAGGTCACAACTAAACAAATTTACAGAGGTCACAAATATTCAGAAACAAAAGGCTCAGCTGTGCCCGTACCGTTGCTGTGAGGCCAGGAATGGACAGTGGCACTTCGGACAAGGGCTTCGTCCACCTTGCCTCCCGTGGGGTTGTCCACGTACTGCCTGCCCTGCTCCAGGGCGTTGAAGCATTCCACCCAGGAGTCGTTGCTGTCGGCCTGCAGCCGGTCGTAGCTCCAGTTGACGCAGGGCAGCGTCTGGCGGTTGTTGGAGGCCATGTAATCCAAGCAGCTCAGCGATGTGAAGGGCTGCGTGTGCTGGTTCTGCAGCAGCAGCAGGAGGCTCATGGGAGGCTCCTGGCTCCTCCTGGCTCCCTCTCCCATCTGCGAGATCAAGTTGCTCTGGCAGATCATCAGTCGCCTCTCCGCGGCCTGGCCGATGTCCGAGGTCTTGCCGAAAATATCCAGCTCGTCCTCGATGAAGAGGCCGGAGTTGTAGCCGAGCTTGCGGTTCATGATGGCGCTGAAGCCGCAGGTGCAGCGGTACTGATCCTCGTTGGAGGAGTCGGGGATGTACAGCCCCACGTCGGCCCCCTTGATGTTCATGTTGCAGGCGCAGATGCAGCAGCTGTCGAAGTTCCTGTCCTTGAAGATGTTGAGCACGGAGTCGGAGAGGATCAGGGTCACGTAGAGGCTGTGCGCCTCCGGGATGGGCTGCACCGTGCCCGGCTCCACCGAGTTGAGCGGCCGCGTGGTGGAGGGCGTGGAGGCGGGGGAGCCCTGGTCGGTGCTGTCGTACTTGACGGAGCCCTGGCCGCTGGCGGTGCCCCCGCCCCGGGGAGTCCTGGGCGTGCGCGGCGTGCGCGGCGTGGGCACGGAGAAGCGCGGCGTGGCCGGCGACGGCAGCACCCCCGCGCCGCTGTTGCTGGCGGGGGCCGCGCTGTTGAGCGTCACCGGCGTGCTCATCTGGGGCGTGCTCATCTGCAGGTAGTCCTGGTCCAGGCTGCCCACGCTGGGCACGTTGCTGTGGGGAAGGGGTGGAACAGAGAGCCTTTTGTCAACGCTCATTTTTAAATACCAGGAGCTGGTGACACCTGAAGGGACTCAGTGACACTGCAGTAAAGGACACTCCGCTCATAACCTTTACTCGTGGCTCTCCACAGAACGCTCAATGCTCACCACGAGCTCCACTGTTTCTTATCATTATGATAAAAGGTATCACTTCACCCTCTAAAGGATTATTCCCATGGCCTAAGTACTCAAATGCTCTTAAGAACAATCTCTATATAAATGATCAAGTTAAGATTTAGGATGTCTGCAACTTTTCTAGGGAAAAAAGAAAGAAAGAATAGTAGCTTTTATTTTAAACACCAATATCTGTGAAGAGATACAGATTAGTGGAAAGGAAAGTATTTCAGAGAGACAGACATCTTCTTTTAGAAATGACCACTTTAAATAGCAGTCACAAGTCATGCATGTGGCTCTGATACGTGGTATCACCTCCTGGACCACACACTGCATGTCTGATTCTAGAAATGCACATCCTCATTTCAGATTACACAGTCTGTGGCACAATGGGACACGTTCCATTACAAACTCTTAGTCCAGTAAAGCTGAGAATCTGATTTTTGGGTCATCTCCATTCATGACTGGGTTTTATTACTCTGTTTTTGTCATTTCCTGCCAAATTCAAGTGACCACAGAACAGTTTGTACATTCCCATGAGATCTGTCCTCCATCTGCAAGGACTCAATTCAAGAAACAGGTAATAAGGGGCCAATGAAAGAAAAGGATTTTTGCTTTTCTCTTTCCACATCACTTCTAACCTACTTTCTTTTATTGTAATGTGTTGATTACATATTAGAATAAGGAAAGAGTGTAAGAACTCAATGAGTCTCTGGATAAGGAAGGGGAAACAGGGATTTTTCCATGTTTGTCTGTCCTCACAGTGTGTTTTGTGTGTTATTGGAAAGGACTATTATCATTTGAATGCCCACCTATCATTAGTGACTTGAAAAGGAAAACACTGAAGACCCCTTTCCTTACAATAATTTTATTACCTTGAACTGATGTGTGTCCAGCTCAAAGCAGGAGACGGGAAAATAATGGAGCAGGGTCTGAAGGAGTTGTGGAGCAGCAGCAGAGCAAGTGCCTCAGACTAATAAGAAAAGGTGACCTAGAAACCCTGATTGCCAATCACCACTCTGTCGGAAGCCTGCAGTAATAATCCTCACTCTAATTGGATTAGATTGAAAATGAAAGGGTTTTTTCCCCCAACAAATACCTGAAATTAATAACCAGCTCAGGCCCGGTGCATCAGTTACTATTATGAAAAAACCTGAGAATTAAATTGCTCCCTAGGCACTGTATGAAGGGTTTACAATTTCTTCTTTGCAATTCTTTTGAGAACACTGAAGGACCCTTTGGGGCTGCAAAAGGACTGATTTAAAGGATTTGCAGACTGATTTAAAGATACAGACTGGTTACTCTAGAAATGAAGCAGTGCAGCAGGAGACCTTTGTACTCTTACTATGCTATTTCAGAGATTTTATTAATTTAATGGTACAAATTCTTGCTAGTTTTCAATACCTCCAGCAATAAATTTCCTCCATAAACACTGCTCATTTCTGAGAACAGAGTGAGGAATCCAAGCCTGGAAAATGAACATCATTTTTGTGAGTGGTTCCCTTCAGGTCACAGCACTCTTCTACTTGGCATCTCCTCTCTGGGTCTCAGGAAGGGTGGGACAGGACAGGACATGGACCAACATCTGTCTGATCAGCAGCTCCCCATGGCCCCACTCAGGGGCACCACAGGAGCTCCATGGGCACACACACTGGGGAGCTCTCACAGGCCCACTCAACACTTGCAGAGCCCTCAGAAGGGCAAATGGAATCTCCAGGACCAGAAATCACCAGCCTGGAGCTCAAAGTGACACAAGGGAGCCTGGCTGGAGGCTGAACAAGGAAATGGGAGGGCAGAGATGTGAGAGGTTCAGTGCATTCATTTTGTTCCCCAGCACTTGTGGTATCTGTTGAATTACAATATTTTCCTGTATCAGAAGTGGCCATTAATTCAGTACTGCATGTTCCTGTTCTTTCAAAAGCACTGAGAGTGGACACACTCTGTAACACCCCTGACTGCCAAAGCTGGGGTTAAATGTTCCTGCTATCAGAAGTGTTTTGATCTCAGCCAATGACAAACCTAAAAGGTTTAAAATGAATTTGCAGGTTAAGCACTGTTAATACAAACAACCATTTTAGTTACCCAGCTTTAGGCACAGGCTGGACAGACCCCATTCCTCCAAGGCTGTACTTACTTGTAGCCATCTCTGATGAAAGTGGCTGCAGGTGGCAATGGAAGTTGTTCAATTTTTGGAGGAACAGCCCAAGAAGGCCTGAAGATGCAGGCATCTGGAATCTTCAGAGGTAGGAGGCACTGGCTGGGCAGGATCTTCAGTGGAGCAAACAGGGATGAGCCCACAAAAGGTTGAAGTGATGGAACTTTGTGCACATACGAAAAGTCCTGTAACATCCAAGTGACCTTGGTTACAACAATGGAGTCGGGTTGCTCTTCAGACATTTATTTTTAATTCAAATCTATTGTACTGTTTGAATCATCTACAACTACCTTCCCCCCCCCCCAAATGAACTATATTTATTCATTCTACAAAGCATTCAAGAGCAGTTCCTTCAAGGAAACTCAGCTGAGGCTCCCTGTTATCCCGAGATGCTGCACAGTTTTTGGCACGAGGTTTCACAACTGGATCAGGCTCATTTCAGACAAGCTGTGCCTGAAACATCAGTAGTGCACTATGAAATTTTCACACTACCTAACTTTTAGCACCTCATTTAGGTGCTTAAAAGATTGATCTTTGCAAGACTTCTGTACTGGCAGTGGGGAGAGGCTGTCAGAGTGTGAGGAACCCTGCAGTGCCTTGAGGCAGCCTCTCTGAACAGCCCCCACCGTGGGGGGTCACATCCCTTTGGCAGCAACGGTGCACACTTTGCACATGCCAATCATTACACAGAATATTAAATACCAATATCTAAACAATCCAGCAAACACTATATTAACTATCAATGAAGTTCAGCCCAGCTGGGCTTGCAGTGACTGTCAGGTTTGCTTGCAGAGAGTGATGACAAGAACTTCAGCCAGAGTTTCTAGAGCTCTTGCAGCTCTTTCAGGAGATCAGAACTAGTCCTTTAGAGGCACTACTGCAAAGTAAAAATCAGCAAGAAAACATAACAGCAGTCTCAGTATTTAACATCTCATTAGAGCTTTGCATTTTTCCCTTGCACCTTGTCAAGCATTGAGGGATGAGGAATGTGTGGATTACTATCTCCAGCTGTGGAATGCTCAGCACAAGGAATCTCCTTCCATGCTCTCAGAATGATCAGCAATGGCTTTAGTGCTTGTTTCCCCCAGTGGTGTGTATGAGCAGGTGTGACACACTCAGAAGCCAGTCAACTGTGCTGTTGGAAATGTTCTCAGGCAGAATTAAAATAAGTATTTTAATACTCCTATAATGGTTGTGAGGGAGATTAAAATATTTTTGGTATCAATGACACCCTGAAATCTGCTCCCACTCAAAAACCTTCAGCTCAACAAATTCCAAGACAGACTTCTTTTCCAGGGCCAACTTATGCTGTTCTTACACAAACAATTCACTGCACAAGCAGAAGAGAAAAACCAGCAAGGTCTGTGGCAAGGCAAAATCTTACAAACCCTATAAAAAACTTATTTCAGACTCCTGTAATGGCATAAAAACTTGTGGATGAACCAGCTCAAGACGGGAAATGGAGACTGCCCCAGAGCACACACTGAGAAGGTGCCTCTTGCCAAGGTGCCTCCAAGGGAGAGCTCAGGGAGGAAGGAACAAGACACTTGGCAGCCCCAAGGCAGACCTGCCCCATGTCCTGGTGTCCAGGTGGCTTCTGCCTTCAGGAGGGACGCTGGGAACTCCCTCCCACCTCTGCCAAGCCCCCTTCTCCACAGAGCTGCTGGGACAAGCTCCCTGCCAGCTCAGCCCTTGGCAGGGGAATGAGCTGGGAATGCCGGGGTCTGACTGGACACACTGGACTGGCACCAAAACATGGGAGCACAACCCTGCAGTGTCCCACAGGCTGCCCTGCTTCCTGCCACGGACTCCCTCCTCTCCCAGGGACAAAACTGAAAGCTCCTGTGGAAGAAGTCACCCTGTGGGATTTGCCAGGGCTTCCCTTGCAGTCTGCCTGAGGGATGCTATTCCTGCTGGCAGGAAAATATCCTGGTTCGCAGCTAGCTACAGCATTTTCACTGAGCAAAGGCATCCATCAGTATCCTCACACCAACACAGCCACTTCTTGTCCATGCAGCTGCAAGTGTGGCCCTGGCTCAGCAATGCAGACCCCTGAAATCAGCCCTCAGTTAATTCCAACACGGGCACAAAGGAGAGGGAAGGAGGGGGTACTGGGGAGAAAAATGGCTGCTGAAATAGAAGGAACAGGCTGTAGCACATGAGGGACAGGTGAGTCTGAAGGAGAAAAATTAGGCTACAAATCAAGGGCTGGGGACTACCAGGAAGCCAGAGTTAGAGTGGGCATCTCCCTTTCTATTCCCCATGTACAGAGCAGCTTGCTGCAGAACAAGGTGCTATGCATTTCCACACAAAAAGTGCACTTTTTATTAAACAACCCCTCAGGCTGTATGCATGGAAATATGGCAACAATACCTTCTGGCAGAAGTGCCCAAAGGCAGCCCCAGAAGTTCAGGAATGCAGGATGCACAGAGGCAGAATGGTTTTGCCCTGCTCCTACCCTGTGATGGAACAATGACACAACCAATGGACACTGGTGCTGATGCTGGGGCCCTCCATGGCATGCTGTGGAGAAATGGCCACACTGGGATGTCACGAGAACCCAGAGTCCCCAGCCACAAACAGCTCTTACTGAGACACTACAGGACTCGAGAGAGGAGAACTAGGTGACATTACCTGACCTGTGTTATACAGAAAGTCAGATAAGAATGGTCCCATCTGGCCTTAAAACTTGTGAAGTAACATCAGCTGAAGAAGAAACAGAGCAAGTTCAACCCCTGGGCTTTCTCAGAGAGTTTTAACCCTAACCAAAACAGGAACATTTCAGAGAGATAAAGGCAGCCTTTCTACATGCACCACTTCATCCCACTGTGTGCCCAGCCTGGCAGCAGGGAGGGGGCACAGCGAAGGTGCCATAGAGAAATTATCTGAAGAAATGCATCAGTTAACAGCTCCTTAGGCAGGAGTGTGCCCATTTCCCACACAGGTACATTCCTTCTGCTCAGCACAGACAACACTGTTTGTTTCCTGAGAACACCCAGAACCATTACAAACACAGGATTACGAGAAGAAAAACGCCTACAGTTGAAATCAGGGAAACAATTAAAAAGCTCTTTTACTAGAGAGGAATATTTTTCCAACTTCAGCCTGACAGGTTCTTTACATGGGTCCAGCTCACATTTGTTAGTTGCTACACACACTACACGGGACTCGTTTATAAAAATCAAAGTGTGCATAGAGGAGTTTGCAAAAAACCCACATTTCTGGCATGTTACCTTGATTTCTTCAGGTTTAGGGCTACCTAATCCATCTTCCACCTCCATTTTAAACTCAGCCAGCTGTGTTGGAACCATGTTGACCATAGGGCTCTCCATCATTCCCAAGGCAGTCACAGTCTCTGAACTTATTCCATCTTTGTAACTCATCACTGGGGAGAAGGCAGGGTGCTGTTCTAAAGAGGGTGGTGTTGGGAACATCCTTTGGAGATCTGCCACAGCTGAAGAGGATGAAACAACACAGGTAATCATTAAAATAAAAATTCACAAGGAAATTCAATAAAACAGAAGAGACCAACTCAATGCTAGCTCTTATTTCATCAGTTAAAAACTAGCAAAGATCCTCCAGATGTACTGGGGTTCTGACAGCAGTGTAAGTCTAGACCAAAGTTAACTCCTGGGATAAATTCCCCAAATTCCTAGGGATACTCTGCAAGGTTATTGTTCAGCAGAAACAACAACCTGGTAGACAGGCAAACAAATGTACAGTTTACCAGCAACTAATCAATCCTTCATAACTGGAGAGGTGAACTGATGTTAATGCCAAGCTCACCCCAGTGACTGCTTCTAAGGAGTCACAGAGGAGTTTCCTCCCTTTGCCAGAGTTTACACTGAGCCCTAAAGCAGGAGGCCTTTGGAATTCATGTGCCCTGAGGTGGATTTCTCCACTCAGTCACTGTCTTCTCATTTGGTCCATGGCAACACAGCTCCTGCCACAAACATGGGCAGTCCTGCCTAGGAACAGGCTGCCAGGCAGCCTGAAGTTCCAGTGTCAGAGAAGCCACAAAATTATCATTTTGCATCACAAGACATTAAGCCAGGAAAATCCCTGACTTCTCAGGAAATGAACATAATGGAATCATCCATTGGCTATTTTTCTTCTTTAAACAGAACAACCAACCCCGACAGAGATGCTCTATGCACTGTAATGCAATCAAACACAAATCACACAAAGTCCTGCATGTTCTCTCCAGCTCCATTCTGCTTCCTCCCAGGTACAGCCTATTTACTTTGGGTCACATTCAGCATAAATGTTCTATTCTCCTGACATGAATTAGGACCAATCCTCTCTGGACAAAACCATCCCTGGTGAACCACTGTAATTAGAGAAGGGTGAATTCCCAAAGTGTCTCCTCTTGGATACTTTCTCTGACAGATTTAATGCCCAATCCCATTTCCACACTCAAGCTGATGGGACACTGGGATACTCCTGTACTCAGTAACATCTGCAGCCTAAAGATTATGGAAAATTCATAAATCAATATGGATGCATTTCTCACTGGTAAACACCGTGCTGTGGGAACCCAAAGAGGTAAGAAGAAGTACTGTTGTCAAAAACTAACAGAAAAATGCAGAAGTAAGTGATGGGATTACAACTATACATGGATTGTGAGTACCTGCACTAACAGAACATCTGTGTAGGATGCTGCAGCCTCAGGATGTGTGTCCACTCTGCCTTAACAGAGCCAGCCCTGAATGTGATGCTTTTGTATTCAGAGATGACACAGCCAGGCTATTGAACTCTTTAGACAAAGTGAAACAAATTGGGGAAATCCTCTCAAAATGCAATTCTTTTGGTAATAACAGTCCAAGCTGAACCCAAAGTCCTTCACAATCTGGGGTAGCAGAATTATTCCCTCTCCATCCATATTCTTTTCCCCACTCTTTCAGTATTTGAATTTAAGACCTTAATCTTGTCCTGATACAGGATAAATCACTGCTGACAGCAGGTTCAGCAGAATGGAAGAAATTCTTTTCCACCAACATTAGTATAAAATACAATGTTCAGGGTGGCAGCTGGATTGGCTCCCTGTTTCTCAGCAGAGAGAGGTGCTTTAGGCACTGGAGAGGGGACAGGGAGGAAGGTGAAAATGAAGGGTGGCCAGCAGGAATTTATGATGCTGTACAAGGCACTTCAGCTCTCCACAGACACTGCTCTGCCTCTACAGATGGTGCAAGGCCACGGCTACAAGTGGAGTGTATCTGTTTAACTTCACACTACATCATTTTCTCACCTCCAGCTCACTCCACTTAGCAAAATTCTGCAGTGCAGATTCATAAAAAAGTTTAATTACAAAAAATCCCCCAACCCTACAGCAACAGGCAACTATCATCATTCATTTTCATGTGTGTCATGCTTGAAAAAGCTTTGCATATTTTAAAAAGCTATGGATCAACTAAACCTGTCAAAATCCAATCTCTGTATACTTCAGACTTCTACATTTGAGTAAATCAGCACAGCTTTTATGGGTCCATAAAACTCTGACTCATCTCCTTCAGACTGTTTTTTTTTCTTCACCTCAATTTGTTCTCATTACCAGCTGAAGTTAATGAGAAGGCATTAAAGAATGATTTGCAGAGAGATTGGATTTCTGCTTATAGTGGCCACAGAAATCAAACACTCTTCCTTCTCACCACTAAGTAATTTGTCATTTGATTTGTTACTATTATACCAAAAATTCTCACCTTCCTCCTGTCCCACAAACACATTTCTCCTTCATCTCAAGAGAAATGCCACCCACACCAATGGAATCAGAGATCTGATCTGCTTGGAAAAGCCCTCTGAGATCACCGAGTCCAACCACTCCCAGCACTGAGGCCAAGGCCCCCACTGCCCCAGGGGCCACATCCACACTGGCACACATCCCCTGGGTTAAATCCCCCCAGGGATGGGGACTCCAGCACTGCTCTGGGCAGCTGTGCCAGGGCCAGACAGCCCTGCTCATGAAGAAATGTTCCCAAATTCCACCCAGCCCCTCTCCTGGCCCAGCCTGAGGCCGTTCCCTCTCCTCCTGTCCCTGTTCCCTGGCAGCAGAGCCTGATGCCCCCAGCCACACTCTCCTGCCAGGTGCAAGAAATGCAGCAAAGCCCACGAACCTCAGAGTACAAGTCATCATTCCCAACGGCTGTTGGCACAGTCCTCAGAAAATAGCCCTATTGTTTAAATCTAATTTCATACAATTCCATCAGTTTCCTACACTCCCATAACCTCCTCTCTTCATGTGCAGGGCCTGCACAAGCACCACTGCCACAACCACCTGTAAACAGTCTACACCTTGCCTCCAGTTAGAACCCAGCCCTTTGATTTTAATCATGCACTTCTACATCCAGATTAAACCCTGATGGTGATTTAGTTTTAATTTGTCAAATGGTTGATGCCATTTTCTTCTAGGACAGGTTGCACCATCATGGCCAGTTGGTAAGCCATGGTTTTAATTCTTTGATTTCATTAAGTAGAAGGACTTTTACTTAAAGAGGGATGTGGAAATGGTGTAAGTGTTTAACAGTGAGCTGAGAAGAGAGGGGAGAGCTTCCAAAGGAAGATTTGTAACAAACCCATCCCATAGTTCCAGACAAAGACAACAATGCTGCCAGAAGAGCACCTCAAATCTCAGCAGGCTCATTAAAAATCCCTGTCTCTGTTACCACTGTCCTCATTAAAACCTGGCCCCCCCAGCCCCAGGTGCAGCCTCAGCGAGGCCTGGGCGTGCAGGAGGGGGCAGCTGTGCCCACCCAAGTACTCACTGGGGGGGTAGGGCACCGCCGTCCGGCCGTCCTTGCCCAGCGGGCGCTCCTCGGAGCCCGCTGCCAGCAGCTTGGAGGAGCGCAGGGCCGGGGACACGGCCTGCAAGGCAAACACTGCAGTTAGCACAGAGCCTGGCACCCCGCAGGGGCACTGCACCCCACACACAACAGCTGCTTTGCTGCTCTCCCACCCACTCCCCCTCAAGGAGGCTGCATTTTTCCCCCTCTTTCAACACTAAAAACAAAAAAATTATTTGCCTGTCTATGTATCCCCTCATAAATTGATGCACACATATAACCACGTGCTTTACGTTTCTATACACACACAAGTCATATTCAAAATTTTATCACACAAGCCCTGAGCTTGAAATGCCCCTGACTGCTCTATTTGTTTCCATCTTTGGATTACTCCAAGGTAAAAATGGGAAGAGGACACTGTGAGTAAGCCCAACACATGCAAACGTTAAGACAGGAAAGACATTAGGGCTGTCCAGGCCAACTTCAGAGAAGAAAGTAATTTTTTATTGTGACAGAACAGTCCTCTGGTAGATTTGCATTTTAACTGTGGCATCTGAAGTGCAGTTTGTGTGGAACCACAGTAAGGAAAGAGATGCACTTGTGAAGTCCTGCCAAGGACAAGGCATTAGGCTTTTAAACACCCTTATCTACTAACAGTCACTTTAGGATCACCTTCTGTATCATTATGGCTGTATTAGACTGTGCTTAAAGATAGTGACTATTCAAATCTTTGCCTTCCCTGGCAGTTTTCCCCCTCTCATAACTGATACAAATCTGCATTTCCTTTTGTATTTCCTAACATGCAGCAACTATTTCTCTTCGCACTGAAATAAAGTGCTTGGAAGAATAAAAGGGAACATGCTGTAAGGCTGAATTTATTTTTATTTGGACAGGTTCTCAGATAAGGTAAAAGAACTAATAACCACCAGTTAATAAAACTTGGATCTTTTCCACAACTTTCAAACACTAAATTCTGACAGAAGTCCAGGACACAGAACTAGGTATAATGGATTTATAAAGCATGGCTCCCCCTGTGGAAGCTCTTACAGCCTGTCCATGTAGGACGGATCTCCTGAAGGCTCTCTCTCTTTCCTAGCTAAAACCCAAGCCTGCCTCAGTGGAAGCTCTCTCTCCCATCTCTCAGGGACACTCATTCCCACTGGGATTCCTGGGTTTTGGCCTACAGGGTACTCAGTCCCACAGAGACTCACCCCAAGCTCGTCCTCATCGGAGTTGTCGAAGATGTTGTCGAGGTCGTGCAGGGACGGGGCCAGGTCGGTGACCTGTGTGAGGCTGCCGGAGCCGGCCCTGGCGGCAGCGCCGTCCTGCCGCGGGTCTGCCAGGGAGCGGGGCACAAACGGGGCACGGTCAGCAACGGGCGGGGGCACAGCGGCAGCCCCGCCCTGAGCAGCCACACCTCTGCTGTGCTGGAGCCCTGCAGGCTGCTCAGCAACCACCGAGGGCCAGCCGGCAAACAAGGACGAGCTGCTGCTTCTCTGACACGCTGAGATACACATATATATACATATACAGATACACAGATAATTGTTTTTATAAGAAAGACAAGGAAAATCAAGTTTTTTCCAGCTCAGGAGCCGTCTGTAGCTCTGATGTTACAGACAAAGTTCAGATGTGATTTTTCCCCACAGGTGTTAAGGCACATGGATATTTTTGCTTTGCAGAGCCAATCTAAGAGCTTTAACTCACCAGTCTTAGGAGCAGAACTGAAAATGGACATGGCATCTTTTCCGTCAGGAACTGGTGTGGAATGGCCCGTCGGGGGGATTTCCTTGGTACCAATCACATCTTCTGACTACACAAAAAATTAAAGAGATTTCATGGTTATGAATTTAAGCTATGCAAGAACAAATGTTTTCCTACATCCCGCCAAACTTAGGGGTCTGAGTTAAATTAAACATAAGATTTACAAAGGATTCCATGGACATCATTCAGCTCTGATAGCCAGTCTAGGTAATTAATTATCTCAAAATCTCCAGGACAAAACATCTTTTGAAATGTTTGCTTGCACAGCCAGACACTGAAACAGCTCCTTAAAGGATAAGATATATAAGGAGCATCATGCAAGTGTCAATAAAAGAAAAAAAAATAGATAAAAATATAAATGTAAATATAAATATATATATGTCTGATTTTGATCTGTGGAACAGGCTTGTGTCTTCCAGAGAGCTGTAGAGCAAACGATGTGCTACAGGAGAAATCCCACAAGAACATTAATGCCAGAGACTCTGGATTTACACCTTACCTTGTTCTTTTTCAAAGGATCTTTCTCAGCCCCAAGTTTGCATTTTTTATTGACAGTGAAGCTGTACTTGATGTCTCCATCTTCGAAGGTGTAAGGATCACTGGTGTCTCCCCAGCCTTCTCCAGGGGGTTGTAGTAGAGGAAAGGGATCAAGATAGTTCAGGGTCTGCACTGGTTTCTGCTCTTCCAAAATTTTAAACCGTTTATTAGGTTGTGCCAAGAGCCTGAAGTGAAATAAAACAAGCAAAGCCACCATGAGACAAAACCAGCAGGATCTGTAGCCATCACACAAACACAGCCCACGGCTCACTCCATCCTCCTTGATCAAGCAGAAATGGTTTTTCCCTCAAATAAAAGATGTACTGGCTACATTTTGTATTAAATACCTTACTGTATTAAGACCTACTTTGGGACAATGAAAGAAGAATCAATTTTGCCACTGTGTAAATGAAAACATTTTCCAGCCTTCCCAGGCTGTATTTTTCAGGCTGAAATCCTTTCCAGCCAAGCAAACTCCATTGTAATTACCAAACCAAATACTCTTTTAACTCAATAACTCTTCCTCAATTAATTTTTGCTTAAACATTTTCATTAACCATTCTCTCTGGTGCATTTTTAAAAATGCATTATCAGAATGCTAGAGTAATTTTTAGGCTAGCATAAAATACAAAAATAGGTCACAAAGAGATTGATCAGTTCTTGTAGTGTCCAACAGAAAGCCAGCTATGGCACAGGAAAGCATCCTGCAACAGTGTGTTTCTTTTCAAGTACCTGGTGTTCTCTCCAGCATCTGTGATGGGGAAGTGAAGCCTTGGCCTTTTTCATTTGAAAACTAGAGTTTGGTGATGATTAAACCCCCACCCCTGCTCAGTGAGCACTCTCACCTTTTCAGTGCAGTGCTGTCAGGGCTGATCTCCATCCTGCCATCATACCTCTCACACGGCAGCTCCGGCGGCCGGAACTCGGGGTCGTCGCTCGAAGGGACACTGTAGGTCCTCCACATGTCCACGGCCTCGGTGCTCTGAGTTATGCCACAGTACAAGGCTGTCTCACTGACCTCTCCCATCAGAGGTAACCTCTGTCCCACCAGGACTGTCCTGTCATCTAAGCTGGGCAGTGGCTGCAGCTCCAGCCCGCTGCCGTAGAGTGCTGGGTTCACAGGAACGGAAGGGGGGTCCAGGTTCTCTGCCTCCTGCCCTCTGGGCTGGGGGCTCAGCGTGGGAGGCAGAGGGGAAGTGGGGGAATGGGGTGAATCCATAGGATTCATATTCATTTGCTTGCTCGGATTTCTAGCAGGGAGCGAGAGCGGCTTCTCGTATTTCCTGGCATTCGGGACTTCCAAAGCAGACTCCATCCCGGCCAGCCCCAGCTTCTGCCCGGACGTGTCCTGCTCCATGCATAGCTCTTCAGTCACCGAGGGCCGATGGTGAAACGGCATCAGGGGCCTTTTTTGCAGTTTCTCTCCCTTGTCCTGCCTCTCGGTGGTTTTGTGCTTTGAGGAGGCGGGAGGGGGCAGTGCTGAGGCCGCCGCGGTCCCCACGCCGAAGCCGGGCTGGGGCAGCGTGGGGGGCCGGCCCGAGGCACCGGCGCAGCGCTGCTTGAACACCTTGTGCCTGGAAAAGGAGCAGAAAGCACTCACTGCATGGGCACGGCAGGCACCTGAGCCCAGGGGAAAGCCAAACCCCAAGAGCAGCACTGAGAAACACCTCCTGTCTGCTCCTGATCTTTTAACACACTTCTAATTTCTGCCCGACAGAGGAAGTCTGAATAAATATTTTAAAATATTTAAAACAAAATAATGCAGTGACATACAATCTTATTACTGGCTTCATCCAGTATCTTTGAGACTGGGAAGCACAGGATTGAACTTCAGCATCTCAGGTACTGCTAAACAGTATTTTCATCATACTGGTGATGGTTCCCAAGGTTTTAACCCTGCCCATACATTTATTGGTCTGTTTTGTTTTTCAGGGTTTTTTTGTTTAGCTATTTGATTTTATTAAGCTAAACAGAAATTGAAAGATGTGTTTTTGCTTGACATTGAAACCTGTTTAAAAATAAACACCGTTTAAAAATCAATCACTCCATCTCTATTTTATGAACAACAAAAGGACAACAAAAGCCTATTTCAAAACATGTAGTGTGCTTTTTACTTAAAAACATAACCTACATGATCACAAGTGAAGTGGATTAGATTGGATTCACCAAACCCTGTCTAAGGGTGCAACACATCTTGTGCTTGCTGCCCCTTTTCCCTGCAAGCACCCACGCTGTGTGGGGTTATCCCAGCCATCCGTGGGGCTTTGCTGTTCCCAGGACACGCTGCAGATTCCCTGCAGCAGCAGATGGGCTGTGGCTGCAATCACCCTAATGTGGAGCTAATGCCCTGGTAACTGGAGATTTGCCTTAAGCATGTTCTTGTAACATTTCATTGCTTTAATTCTCCATCATTCACCGTATTTTAACTGCAGAGAATTATTTCAGACATTCTGCTCCTCACACACCAAGCTGGGTCTGCAGGAGACTGAATTTGATGCTGAGTACCAGACAGTCCCTCAAGACTCCAGTTCTAAGATCATATTTGGACATTTATCCAGTACATGGAATGGGCACAGAAATGACTAAAACAATTTCTATATGACAGTAGCTGCTCAGGTTCTGCAGCTACACAGAAAGTAATTACTGCTGTTTGAAATCAGGTACTGCCTTCATTTTAAGGATGATGTTTCCATTTCCCAGCTGCTGTGTTCACCAACTCCAGCATGATGCAGCTATCACTGGAGGGATCAACAGTGTGAAATTGCAAGTGCAGCTGAACCTATCCATAAAATCAGGCTCCCACTGCCCACTATTGTTCCCCCATGCTTTCCAGGCAGAGCTGGACCTCAGTTTTCCACAGGAAACACTTGGCATTCTAACAAAACATTCATCTGTTCCACATTCTCGAGTACATAAATACAAACAACGTGTATAATCAGGGGGCAAGAGCTGCAGAAAGCACCTCTCACTTAGGATAGAGCAGGGAGTGTCCAGGCTGAACATTGCACCCTTGTAGGATGCACAACCCTTCATCTCTTCCTCTGACTACACAAAGAAGAACTGCATGCCTAAGGAGTAATTTCCTTTGGTGAAGATGCTTTTATCACCTTACGAGTAGATGGTGACACTGGGAATTAAGAATTTCAGCAGAAGTGTTTCACAGGACTACTTCACTGCAAACTGAGGGGTTTTCTAGCCCTGTAACATCTCTCTGATAATTGTAAGAATGGTTCAGCACAATTGGTGATGATGGTTTGCCTTTCCTGAGTGAGGAGTTCTGGAATTCTAACCACCCATCAAAGGTCACAGATAATTTAATAACTTCCTAAAGTGTTTGTGTGAGCGAGCTGTGAATTCTTTCTGATTCAGCAGCTGATCAGGCTGCAAAGGTTTAATATTCTCTTGGGTGGGTTTTGTGCCATGGCAGATTGACCAGAGGCACGTGAAAGGATTTGTAGGGATGTTTTTTCCCCTCTTCCTCCAAATACCAGGATGCTCACAAACTTGGGCAGATCCTGCCCTCTTTACCACAAGCCTTAACCACTTAACCAACAGTTACAGCTGTGAAAAGCTGCAGGATGAGTTCACTGTGAACGGGAACTGTTGGAGTGATCCTGGCCCCAGTACCATCATTTTCCCACTTGGATTGACTCCTGCAAGTGACAATGGGCTGAGATGCAGATTCATCCCCCAACCATGACCACAGGTCTGGTATTACAGTTTTCTCTTGTCTCAGCTAAAGAGTAACTCCCTCCTGCAAGTGTGCTTCTGTCTGAATTAAACACAGCTCTCCCAATATGACAAATGTCTATTCTCTTCAAAGCTCACCTCGAACAAGAACAACTGACTCTTTGGACTGGATCCACAAAATCCCATGAAACACTATGGTTAGGAACTTCCTCTTCCAAATTTGCAGCTGTAATTTGATTCCTCCTGAAGAAGAGTAAATTATTTTAGTAATCATCACCTTTTGTAAAAAAAAAATTTAAAACTGTACATGCATAAATTCATGTATGTTCCCCTCAGATAAATTCCTTCCTTCTACCTGACCTTTGAAATAAGACAGCAGATCCCTGTACTACTCCTTAAATTTACAGTTTGATTTATGTAGGAGGAAGGTCCCAGCTCTGCATCAGATAACTCTGGAGTCTGAGCACAAGAAACAAGGGGAAAGCCATTTAAACTGATCCTGGAAATTATTCTGACATACTCAGTGAGGGAAGTGCATGGAAATAGGGGAAGAATAAATATTTCAGGGCTCATCATGCCATGATACACTTTAAATCTCCAGTACTAAAGGCCTATGATACTAACATCAATTTATACCCCCTTGCCAATTGAAGTTTTAGTCCAACTCATGTCATGCTTTACAAACACTCCCCTTTAGAGCCCTAAATATCAAATACATACAATCTGTTGTGCAGGTTTCAGTGTAGCAGCAACAACTGGAGATAGCAGCTGCCATCACTAAGTCTGAGAGCACTTGGCTGAAGCACACCCTGGGGATGTGTGACCTCAAGGACTGGCACAACCAGGGTACACAACTGCAAATACAACTGGGCAGTGTCAGGAGCTCTCAGCTGAACACAGTGACAAATTTTCTTTGCTAATACAACATTTTCCTCCATAATGCTGTTTAGCAGCATTAGTTCTGATCACTAGCAAAGGAATCATGTAAGGAATAATATTAAAGCAAAACTACGACAATTTTAAGTGCCCATTTTGTGTAATAAATAAGCAAACCATGAGGACTGCTGCCATACTTGGACTGTGCCCTGTTGAGGATGCATTCCTTCCACACACGGTGCACCATACGGTTGTGAAATTTGGGAGTAATCTTGCTTGATTTCTTTGGACTGTGGACACTGACTGTCCCTTCCTGCACAGCTGGATGGCTGATGCTGCTCTGAGAGCAGCCACTTTCTCCTGCAAGAGAAATGAAGCAATAATGTCAGAACTGTTCTTCAAACCCACAGTTGATGTTTTTCCTGGAAGTCTCTTAGCAGGCTGCTGGCTACACAGATGTGCACATGCCCTGGGAAATGCTCAGAGCACCCTTACAGAGCACATTTCAAAGCAATGCCTCCTTCGAGGTAACAAGGGTGGCACTGGGCTGTACCACAGACATGGGCAATGCACTTGTGCAGGTACTGCACCTCAGGTGATGGGACAGACTCTGTGTATTACACACAGCTATATGTATACATAAAAATATACTCCCTAACAAATGGAGGTACTTTAGATAGCCCCTATAGCCCTGGATTGAATCATTAAGAAATAGTGCAGACAGAGCTTTTTCACAATTATCCTCAACATTAAACTTGAATTTATATAGTCTTTGGTGAGCTGCTTTAAAGATAAAGCTTATTATAATATAATAAAAGCATCTATTAAGGAAAATAATAATTTATGCAGACTATTTCAAAGCAAGGATCAGTTCTTTATAGTCAATATTAAACCTTACTGAGGAAATTAATGGATCACTGATGCTTTCCTACAGACACAGCCTGGGAGAGCTGGGGGTGCTCACCTGGAGAAGAAAAGGCTCCAGGGAGAGCTCAGAGCCCCTTGCAGGGCCTGAAGGGGCTCCAGGAGAGCTGGAGAGGGACTGGGGACAAGGCATGGAGGGACAGGACACAGGGAATGGCTTCCCACTGCCAGAGGGCAGGGCTGGATGGGATCTTGGGCAGGAATTGTTCCCTGGGAGGGTGGGCAGGCCCTGGCACAGGGTGCCCAGAGCAGCTGTGGCTGCCCCTGGATCCCTGGCAGTGCCCAAGGCCAGGTTGGACATTGGGGCTGGGAGCAGCCTGGGACAGTGGGAGGTGTCCCTGCCCACGGCAGGGGTGAAATGGGATGAGTTTTAAGGTCCCCTCCAACCCAAATCACTCTGGGATTCTGTTCCATTTCTTTATAACATGCTTGAGTTGAAATACCAGAATTAAAACTTGCTTTGGTGAGATTTTCCAGTTGAGATCTACATCACTACAGAAATTTCCACCTTATCACCAGTAGATACACTATTAACACAGCATGTGATACTGTCAGTACATATTTTCTGTATGATTATCAAAGAGATAACAAATGAAGATATCACTTCAGCATGTTTGAGGGCCTGAAAACTCTCTGCACTCCATTCCTTCCTGTGAGGCAGAAGCCTTTACCCACCACTGTGTGAGCAGGCCCTTCCCCTCCTGCCCTGCAGTGTTTGTGTGCAGCTCCACTCAACCCCAGCACACCCACCCTGCCGAGCCCGAGCTGCAGCAGCAGAGGGAGCTTTGGGGCCGTGTGACCCGGGCACGGAGTGCCTGCTCTGGGCTGCTGCTGAACAGCCAGGAGGGATGTGCTGCATTTTCACAAGGTCACACCAGGGTACAGAACACTTCGTCCTCCTGCCTGATGCAATCCAAGCAGCCTCAAGTGTGAGGTGCTGAAGGGACTCTGCTGCACAGCACTGCAGCTAACAGGGACTCACTCCTGCTGCTTGCCACCAGGTGACAACTTCTGAAATGGTGCATGAGCTTCCTAACCCCTGCATCTTCATTCTCCACATTATGTAATTCTTTCTCCAGCTGGACCTTCCCTGCTTATCTTTCTGTAAAGTCAAACCCCCAAATCCCTGGACATGCTGAGGCTTGTGTCTCTAACTGTGTATTTCACTGGCTTTCAAAGGTTCTCTGGCAGTGGGAACTTGACAGATGATCAAAAAAACAGGTCAGAACTTCAGAATTGGCAAATGTGCCCTCCTTTGGAGGAGGAATGTGTGTATACAGACAAACACCACGTGCACACAGAGGCATCACATGCATCAACAGCTGGAGGAAAACAAGGAAAAGTCTGATGGGAATGGAAGGACAGGAGGCATGAGAGGATAACCAAGGAACCAGGGCTTTCAAGTTACACTGGGGTGCATTAATTGTTGCCTTCTATAATTATGCAATATTTTTATACTATACAGTACAGCAATAGACAGTGTGAGCCAGAACTGCACAGCAGGCAAAACCACTTTGTTCTCACACACTGACACTGATTTTTATCCATGAACATCCCTGACACAGTCCTGGAGCACACACAGATACCTCTGTCAGGTAATGGTACAATGAGTGGAGGACACAGCAGCCCCCCACCAGAGGCTACCACACATCCCCCCTGTGGTCCAGACTGGTTCCACTGGTGAAGCCATTCCCCAGTTCCAGCCAGAACTTGTTTTGTTACATACTTTAGACACAACCATGGCAAATATGATTAAAAGAGAACTGAAGAGATCATCTAGTCCAGTACTTGCTATAAAGCTGGATCAACATATTTAACTGATCTATATAACTATGTCTTAAAAACAACCTTACAAAATGCTCCCACCAAACCCATCACCCCTCTGCTAATGGAACTTCTGTAGCTTTCCAACAGCAAATTCATTCCAACATTTCATTATCCTTCCTCAGAGCAAGTTTTCCTCCTGCTAGTTAAACTAGTTTAACCTAGTTTTGCTTTGCTCCAGTTTAGATTCATTACATACTGGTTGCACAGAAAAGCCCATTCTTTGCCTTCAAATTCCACTTCCCTAGACTAAACCACCTCAATCCTGTTCATCTTTTCCTGAAGGTCCTGTTTGCAAAATCCAGGATCACTCTCACTGTCCTTTCCTGGACTGCAGCCAGTTTGTCCACATCTTTAAGTGCTCAAAACTGGACATGGCACTAAACCCACATTTTCAGTAGTATTGGGCAGAACCAAAGCATTATTCCCATGCCTCACACTAATCCAGTTTATGGATCCCATTAGTGATTCTGGACTGCATGGCACATTTTCCCAATCCACTTCTCCAGTTTTTCAAGGTCTTTTAAAATGGTTTTGATAAAAAAAGAATCCTTTCATTGTTTGCTGGAGAGGCACCCCTCTAATACAAATTCATACTGCTCTCAAACAATAGCAGAGATCAAACAGAAGCCGTGACTGCCACATTGGACAACATGAACACTTTTATATAAATGACAGTTTATAAATATTCAAAAATAGAATCCCCCTTATGATACTGTACAAGTTTAACAGGGTTCTGAAAAAATTAAAGATACAATAGCACATTAAAATATGCATCAATACTTGAATAGAGATTGTTATTTAAATGTTGATTGTCTTGCTTCAGTAGTTATTAATTAGCTTTTTGCTTATTTTAACTATCAGTTCCTTTGAAAAACACAACTCCAAGTGTATTTACATCTCACATTCTGATTTATTAGCAGTAAATACTAAATACTTTGATTGTCTTCATCTATAGGCTCTAGTCATGGACAAGTGGATCCAGACAAGTTTTCCTTGGCTTTGCATCAAGGTTCAAAGGTTGGACTTGATGATCTTAGAGGTCTTTTCCAACCTCAATGACTCTGTGATTCCAACACTGACCCTGTTGATGTGACAGAATTATCCCATGAAGGCTAAGCTTGGGAGCTCCTCAGTGAGGGTATAACAAGGGTTCTTTAGCCCCACCTGGCTGCACAGTCCCACAGAAACCTGGAGGGTTTTGTGTCTTTGACACTTCTATTGCACTGTGAAATTGGACAAGTGCTGCCAGCAAGTTCAAAACAGCTCCAAGTTTGAGCAGAACCCAGTGGTGAGAGGTTTGTGTGCTCCTTTGCAGCACTGCACACAGATGCACCCACAGAAAAGGGAGCTGCACCCAATTCACTCCAGTTTGTGTGAAGGGGTGTTCACAGCACTGGCTTTCCTTTAGCACAGACCTACAAATCCTCCACTGCCTGCCTTTCCCCTGCCCTGTTCACACAATCCTCAGGAGCTGACCCACGGTCTGACTCCATTGCCCAGCCCACTGCTTACCCATAACAGCCTGCTCTGGAGAGGTGGGGGGAGTCAGGGGCATCCCACAGGTACTGGCAGGATCCTTCATGCTTCCAAGCCCCTGCTGCCCCACATTTATATGGCCTGCAGCACTGGCAGTGTTCTGTGACACGGGGATGTCACTCTGGGAGATGAGAACAAAGGCTGAAGGATACACCATCCTTACACCCCCTGCAGAGAGATGGAAAAGCACAAGTCTTAAACACACCTGATAATATCCAGCTACTTCCACTTGTTTTCAATGCCAAATTGACAAAACTTATTATCTGAAATACAAAGAGCTAAGGAATTTCCATGCTAATATACACCCAGCCCTCTGTAACCAGTACAGAGCTGAAAGGAGTAGCTCAATCCAGTGAATAATGGCATGTGGGATACAGGGAGTACAAAAGCTTGAGGCAACAGAACTACTCAGATGTTCCAGTGTCAAGAGAGCTACAAGAGAATATAGGAAAATTATAATGGCTGTTTCTGATTAATTAGATTTTTTTTTTTTCCAAATCATGAGGAGGAAAATAATCCTTCAGGCAGAATATTGAAACTTACCAACAATGACTTCTACTGCCACAGGGAAATCGTTGTCATATCCCAGCTCTTCCTCCTCTTTCATGCCTTCCTTTTTCTTCAGCACCATGGGGTAGAAGTACTGCCACTCCTCCATCAGCTTCCGAGTGGCGGGGTCTGACATCTTGTAGGACTGGCCTGTGAGGGTCCCGTTCAACCCATAAGGACTCACCAGCACTGCAACACAAACAGAGCCCTGAAGGACCCCCAGCACTGCAACACAAACAGAGCCCTGAAGGACCCACAGCACTGCAACACAAACAGAGCCCTGAAGGACCCACAGCACTGCAGCACAAACAGAGCCCTAAAGGACCCATGGCACTGCAGCACAAACAGAGCCCTGAAGGACCCCCAGCACTGCAGGACAGCAAACAGAGCCCTGAAGGACCCCCAGCACTGCAGGATAACAAACAGAGCCCTGAAGGACCCCCAGCACTGCAGGATAACAAACAGAGCCCTGAAGGACCCCCAGCACTGCAGGACAGCAAACAGAGCCCTGAAGGACCCACAGCACTGCAGGACAGCAAACAGAGCCCTGAAGGACCCACAGCACTGCAGGACAGCAAACAGAGCCCTGAAGGACCCACAGCACTGCAGCACAAACAGAGCCCTGAAGGACCCCCAGCACTGCAGGACAGCAAACAGAGCCCTGAAGGACCCCCAGCACTGCAGGACAGCAAACAGAGCCCTGAAGGACCCACAGCACTGCAGGACAGCAAACAGAGCCCTGAAGGACCCACAGCACTGCAGGAGAGCAAACAGAGCCCTGAAGGACCCCCAGCACTGCAGACAGCAGAGCCCTGAAGGACCCCCAGCACTGCAGGACAACAAACAGAGCCCTGAAGGACCCCCAGCACTGCAGGATAACAAACAGAGCCCTGAAGGACCCACAGCACTGCAGCACAAACAGAGCCCTGCAGGACCCCCAGCACTGCAGGACAGCAAACAGAGCCCTGAAGGACCCCCAGCACTGCAGGATAACAAACAGAGCCCTGAAGGACCCCCAGCACTGCAACATAAACAGAGCCCTGAAGGACCCCCAGCACTGCAGCACAAACAGAGCCCTGAAGGACCCACAGCACTGCAGCACAAACAGAGCCCTGAAGGACCCACAGCACTGCAACACAAACAGAGCCCTGAAGGACCCCCAGCACTGCAGGACAGCAGAGCCCTGAAGGACCCCCAGCACTGCAACACAAACAGAGCCCTGAAGGACCCATGGCACTGCAGGACAGCAAACAGAGCCCTGAAGGACCCACAGCACTGCAACACAAACAGAGCCCTGAAGGACCCCCAGCACTGCAGGGCAGCAAACAGAGCCCTGAAGGACCCCCAGCACTGCAGGACAGCAAACAGAGCCCTGAAGGACCCACAGCACTGCAGGAGAGCACAAACAGAGCCCTGAAGGACCCACAGCACTGCAGGACAGCAAACAGAGCCCTGAAGGACCCACAGCACTGCAGCACAAACAGAGCCCTGAAGGACCCCCAGCACTGCAGGACAGCAAAGAGCTGCCCCACAGCAGGGCTGCTCCAGCTGTGGGTCAGCAGTGTCTGCCTGCAGAATGAAGGATGCCCTGCAGGGAAAGCCACTGCAACAGCCAGTACAGGTGTGAACCCAAACCTCCAGCACTGCACAGCCCCTTCTGAGCTAACACAGGACCCTGGGGCAGCTTGGGTTCATAATTTCCACAGTGAATGAATTTCCTGCCATCCCTCAGTGAAACAGCACTGAGGGACGAGCACTCACACAAAGAACAGAGCACAGGAACATTTGAGACGTCTCAGCATTAAGGAGAGGTAACACACAAAGAAGAGTCACAACAAATACAGAAAACTACTTGCTTAACAACAAGTATTTCTATTCTGACTCAACTTTGCTTTTAGTTGTATTTGATTTGAGTCATGAATTCAGCTCACTGAAATAAAATGTATGATTGAAGTGTCTGAGCCTCTGTCAAAGCTTTACATTTAGACACAAAATGTTTTTCAATAAAGCTTCTATAAATTAACATCTCGATAACTGATCATTTCATGTGTCTCTGGGTGTTTTTTTACTCTATGTTGAACTTTACAAAGATTTCTTGCTTTAATTGCTTTGAAATTATAATTTCAGACTGTAGTAAAGACAGTGTAATTCAACGACTCAAAATTCTTAAAAGTGTTTTTCTTTTTTTTTTTTTTTGTAGAGCANCTGGAGAAGCATCCCCAAGGTCTGTGTCCCTGGAGAAGCATCCCCCAGGTCTGTGTCCCGGAAGCCGTACCTTGGAAGGGCGAGGGGGAGGACTGGGCCATCTGGATGTGCTCCTCAGTGATCAGGTAGATGGGCTGGTGCTGAGCAATCTCCACACTCGTGCACACGTTGCTCTCCCCGTGCAGGAAGAACGTGAAGGCACACGACAAGTGCTCGCTGCAGCAGAGGGGAGACAAAAGGAAACATTTAGCCCTGTTCATGGGCTCCAGGAGGGAAACTCAGAGCCGTGGAGGCCAAGCACACACCTTCTGGTCCTGTCCTGAGGCTCACTGCCTGGCTGATAACCACATGACAGAGGGATCTGTCACCAAATAATTGACAATATTGGCAATTGTCTCATAGATGTGTTTTCCTACTTCTTTCACTCAACAAATTCATTACAAATTAATGGGATTTTAACCAGGATTCAAGCACTAAAAATTGGGGTCTTCAGAAATTCTTTGAAGTTTACCCCATAATGAGGTCCAGCTGAAAAGGAATAACAAGGGAATAGGAAAGATGTTTGCCTAACACCTCATGAAAATCTTGATTAAAAAATATAAAAGCACATGAATATTACAGAAGGTTGTCAACAACCTAGGGTGAACCATGGATTTGCCACTGCTGACCAAACTTAGCTTGAAATGAATGGTACTGAAAATGTTTTCACTTTATTCTGCCCATAGAGTGACTCCCATCACAGCTCACTATTTGCTTAAATATTCCTTGCTACAAAGCCACAAAAAAAAAAAAAGAAAACAAAGCACATTTCATGTTTTTATTATCATTTTAATCAACTAAGAACATACAGAGCTGCAGTAAGTGTGCAGACTTTTCTGTCCAATTCAAGAGCTGTGCACAGCTTTATGGGTGTTGGCTTTGGCACTGGGCCAGCCTTAATGGGACCTGTGTTTGAGTGAGACACAGCTCTCACTGCCTGCCCCAAGAAAGAAACCAGAGGTAACTTCAACCACTTCACTTTAGTGTTGAAGTCAACCAACTGCTCTACTGCTGCTGCCAGTTGTTTCTAAACAAAGGCACTGATGGTCTGGAACAGGGAGCTGCTCTAATCTCACTAAATCTGAGTGATTCCACATATTGGGCACAATAACTTGTCATCCTCTACCCCAAGTTACTCTTCTGTGAGCCTCAAATCCTATCACAAAAACAGACCAGAAGGAAAAATTCAGCTGACAAAAATCTGGAGGGAAAAGGTTACTGAAATGACAGGTAACAGCTATAATTCCCTGGTGCTGGCATCCACAATTCTGAAGTACTTTGTAACAATAATTCTACTAAATAAAAGGTTTCCTTATGTTTCAATTTTCACAAAGGAAAGAAATTTCACTATCCTCAGTGCCAAAGAAGTAAATTGATCATTAAGTTACACTGCAGGGGGAAGGGAAGGAACAGGACATGGGACAAAATGGGTCAGACTCCAGGTATTTATTTCTATCCTGCCCCCAAGAAGAGAAGCAAATCAATTAATGTAATAAAACCCCCTGAACAATGGATTTCTGCACATACAAGAAATACAAAATTACAGCCAAGTCCAATTATTTAATCAGAGCCCATTAGTTTTCTTACACAGGGTGAACACCTTTAATGTAAAGAAGGTTTTAATAAATAAAATGCCCATGAGAAATCTGGTGTAAGAGCAAGTGAGGATAATGTCTGCAGAGAGTTCACGTGCAGCAGGGCAGCATCTCCAAAGCAGAGAGCAAAGCTGTTTGCTAAGCAGGGATTTTCAACTCCTGTCTTTAGGATACGACACAGAACCACTCTGGATTCTGTAAGCTTCCCACAGGATTTAACTGTGGGTCTTTGCTTGGCTGCCATTGAACTGAAGGGAAAAAATTGGGACAGCCAGGGACCCTTTCAAGTGCCTTGCAAAGTGGTCTGGCATGAGCAAATGTGCAGTCTTACACAACACTCACAGCTACCCAGAGACACTGTGAGAGTAAGGAATACACCAAATCAGACCTTGGAACACAAAAGTTGTGTTTGTTTTTGGAAGGAAGGCAGTGCATGCCATGAACTTTCAACTGAGAACCACCTAGCACCAAAATTAGTAATCAAGACCAGAAAATTAGATAGCCTCAGACTAAAGAGTGTAGACAAACAGTTATTGGGGGGAAAGGTATACAAATACAGTATCAGCCCATTTCTCTTCCCTGAATGCCAGATTAAGGAATAACAGTGATGAATGCTACTGCTCATGCCCAGCAATGAGGACTTCAGCAGTGAAAGATGGAACATTTGTAACAATGGATCCACATTAAATCAGGTGCAGCTCTAGGACAAGAACAGCAAAGCTTGGCCAGTCCAGCAGTGCTTTCCTTCAGACCAGAGCTGGTGGAGCTGCTGGCACAAGCCCCTCTGCCCAGCAGGTCTGACTCCAGCCAGACCCCGTGTCCTGCTGCCCTCCCTGGCTCCCCCACAGCTTTGCCAGGCACTGACACACAAGTTAAGCTCCCTCTGGTGCCAGTCATTGCCATAAGCTCAGCTTTCAAGACCAAAAATAATAAAGATAAGGCCTGGGGACTTCCTGCAGTCCCCATCAGCTCCTGGCAGGCTCTGGGTAAAAGGTTTCCCTCAGTAACAAATAAGAATTTGATTTGAGCACAGGCTGCTGGGCTGTGTCCCACTCTGGCATGTGCTCCCAGCCTCCTGACATTCCTGTCTGCAGAACAGCTCACACCATTCCTGAAATACCAGCCCAAAGAAATCACTCTGGCTACGAATGTGAGCCAGATCTTGGAATAACATCCAAGTGGAGAAACCTCACCCACCTCCAAGCAGCCAGCCCTTCATACAGCCCCAGCACAAGGCTTTACCTGAGCCACCTCTGAGCTCCACTGTACATCCAACCTATTCCCATCAAATAAAGCTCCAAAACACACAAATGGTTCAGGTCCTCACTAGAGTTTTCCAACATTATCAATATCCAATTTTCCTACCAGATCCACTACTCTTTGCACCAACAAAAAGCTGAACACAAAATGCAAATCAGACCAGGGTTCTGCAAAACATTCAGCACCATGTTCAGACTGATTTTTTTGTTTTACTTACATTTATTTCAAGCCAGTTCAAAACCTGAAGCCGACAGGTTTTTGAGAAGCTGCTCTACTATCTCTGCAGCTTTTTAAACATCCTCATTTCTGTACTCTTTCTGGTCAGATGATAAAACTATCAGAAACTACCAAAAAGGCACATGCAATGGCTTCCAAAGTCTCTCCCTACTCCCCAAAGTCTGTTGGAACACCTCACACTGCCAGCTCAGGACAATAATACAAATGTTGCTAATTCTGCCCAGCTGTGCTGTACATTCACTTTGCACACATTAATGAATTACACCAGGCACTAAGGGCAGTCAGAGGCATGGTTTGAGTCAATGCTCTGACCCAGAGAGGAGGAAGAAGGACAAAAGTGTGGCAGTAAGGTGACATCCTGAGCAAGCCACCAGCCATTCCTGACCCTAGTGAGGGAATACAAAGTACCATATATTACCTACAAAAAATTCCAAATCAGAAACCTGGACCAGACTGAAGCATCCAATGCATCAGAAAGTTGGGGGCATTTAAAATTGTTTATGCCTTGGGTATGGTGTAAAGTGAAAATGCTCAGCCATGTGCCTGTGAACTTAGCTTGTAATGTATTTCAGCTGGATTAACTCAGTATTAACCCTATTAGGATCTACCCTACCAGTTAAGAGTCTGAGGTTTGAATTTCTTCCTTTTCTGGCTTTTTTCAGGCATACAGCCAGTGCCACCAGAGACAGTGGCAGCTGCAGCAGTTTTCCATGGGAAACTCTCAACACAAACTTAAGCAAGATCTCTTCTTTTCATCTTATTTTATAAAAATTATTTTAAAGAGTGCAAATCTGTAACAGTACTCTGGTGACACTATGCAGGCACTGGGGTTTTTTTGCTTTTTTTTTCTTTTTCAGAAACCTTCCTTTGCCTTCCAGATGCCTGACAGCTGCCTTGGTTAGGATACATCTTCCCCACTGGAATGTATAGAACATACACAGTATATCTTTTATTTCCAACTCTGGCTGCATTAAGGCTGAGGTGGGAAAAATGCTGAGCACTGTGGCCTTCAGCCAGCAGAACACTTTGGCACACACCTTCAACAATATTGCCACTATATTCACTGAGACCTATGTGCTAAAAATAAAACAACTGTTTCAATAAAAGGCATCTATTAACAGAAATACAGAGAAATAGCAATGTCACATAACCTTTTGTAACAAAAGATCTGTGTCCTTTTAACTATTGCAGGGATTTTTTTCTCTAGTACATAAAAATCCAGCTTTCACTTTGGCACTTCTCACCTGCAGCTGACATTAACTGTCTTTCAGGTGTTTCCTCTGGGATCTCAATTACCTCAAATAACTTCTGAGATGCCTAAATGCACCTTAATACCTTGGCAATGTAGTATTTAGGACTTCCCATAACCTTTACGAATGCCAATTCCTCAGTTACTAGAAATGACTTATAGGAAACAACTTTACATTAAATTTACTTACATATAAAAATCAGATGAGGATGATGAAAACCTGACTACACTGAAACTCCACAACATTGGCAGAGAAAGGAGAACACCTGATGGATTCAGGTGTTGTTTTCATTTGTTGGGAGGTTTATACAAATACCCAGTGGAACCTGTATTATTCTGGATTCAAACTGTACATGAAAAAAATGCCAAACACTGCAATTCCTAACAGACTTTGGAATGTGTGTACTCATGTATATCCTTATACAAAGTCAAACTGCACCCCACAGATTTCAAAATACACCATAAATGTGGAAATCAAAGCTGCCAGTAACAATTACTTTGGGATTTGGGGACGGAGATGCTACAAAAAACCTTAATTGAACACAACCAAGTTTTCTCCTTATTAGAGAGATATTAAAACAATAGTTTTATGGTATGAATGTTGTCATTATTATTTTAAGGACTTGAAACCATTCCCTGAAAACCCCTTGGTGCCATGCAGTGCACAGTGTCTAAGCTTGCTTTGTCCCAGGCACTGCAACCTCCTCTGACACACCTGGAAAGTGCAGTGGGGAGCCAGATGCCAGGCCTGACACTAAAGGTTCCTTAGAAAAACACAGTGAAAATTTAAGAATCCTATATTTGTACATACCAGTTCTATTTTTAGAACAATTTCAGGGGTGAGCATTTTTTAAATACTTATTTCTCCACAGAGGAGCTTCAGCTCCCATCCCCTGCCCTCCAGGCTGCTGGCCACCTCTTGTTTCTCCTTTGCTTTCTTTATAAGCAATTGTCCATAAAGCCACTGACTGTGTACAATTAATTATATTTTATGACCAATAAATTGTATGGCTGCTCTAATTCTCCTCAAAATTAAGGCTGGGATCTGAAAGCCCTCAAGTTGCAGCTACCCCAAAATAGCTTCAGAGTCTGATGTCAGAAAAGAGGCAGCAGCAAAGGCACAGGCATTAGGAAAACAGTCAAATCACTTGTTTGATGTGGATTACAAAAAAGAGGGCATGGAAAGGCAAACTTGAAACAGAAGAGTAAGTGAGAGCAAATTACTTAATTTCCTTTAAAGTTGCTAAAGCAACAGGACAGGAGCAGGTCACAGTGGGGTCTGGGCAGGAGATGGCAGCACCTGGACACCCCTACAGTCAATAACTCTCCAACACCACAGTACAGAAACAGTCCAGTATGAAAATCACCTCTTTTTAAGTAGTCTGGAAATAAATATCCCCAGCAAAGCCTGAATTTGAACAAGCTCCCATCCTGCAAAGCCTGAATTTGAACAAGCTCCCACAAAGGGAAGAGAAGAAAGGCTGCCTCCTTTTCTGCTCGAGAAGGCAGAGCCTCAGTGCCAGGGCAGAGTGGCCTTAGAGGTGCCACTGGCCAGCCAAGGCACTGCCCTGAGCTGAGGGGAGCGATGCACTCCCTCCCAGAGTGCCCAGATCCTCCAGGACACCCCACGGGCCAGGGAGGAGCTGCAGAGCCCTGCCAGGCCGCTGTGGCAGCGGGGAAAGCTTCCTCACAGACACCAGGAGAGCAGAGGGGCACTGGAACAGCACACAAAAAAGGCCAGGCCATGTTCAGGCCCTTGGGGGAAATCACACATTCAGAACCACACCTAAACCTAGGAGGAAAGCATTTCCATGCATGAGACAAGTCCAGAGCTCTCTGGACACCACAGCCTCCTGACAGCACACAGCCCCCACATCTGCACCAGTTTGGGACCCCACAGCCAGATTCTCTCTGCTGTGGCCCAGACACAGACCCACACTGAAACATGGAAACACCAACCTGGAGCCTGCAGGGTGCTCTGTCACTCCACACATAAATCCTGAGAAGCAAGGACCCCCTGCCCCACTGGATCCAGCACTCTCTGTGCTGGACACTACCCTGCAGCTGGAGCTTGTCCCAAGGCTAACAAACACCCAGCTGAACCCAGGTGGAGCAATTATTGCACTGTATCACAGCACCTGAAACAACTTTACCTCAGGTGAACACACTGCTGGCTCATGAGCAAGGGAAACTGATGCCTGCTTACACATCTCTGCCCAAAGTCGCTAAATTTTGTATGGCACAGAGCAAGAACAGGGGAGGCCAAGCTGCAGATAAAATCATATTGCTTTGGCATTGACTCCTCGTCTCTTGATTTTGTTCTCTCTTTCTCTTCCCCATCTCGAAGAAATAAAAATAAGAGGGGAGAAGAGAACATCAGTTCCCAGAATTACCAGGTCTTTAATAATAGTATCTTCAGTCCATATGTTGTCTCACATATTCTGTTGGGTTCTTTTTTAAATGTATGAGATGCACACACAGAAACTTTGTGTATGTATTACTTGCCTTTAATGTTTTTCCAGCGGTGAACAGTTTCTCAATGCAGCAAGCATTTAGATAACATTATCTAAACACTTGCTGTGTTACAGACTACTTATCTCAACACTGCCTGGGTTGTCACCAGCAAAGCCCTTGCCAAGGCCAGCACAGCCTCACCATGGGGATTCCCTCCCTGATCCCAGCTCCCAGCCTGCCCTGTGTGCAATGTATGCACAGTGTGAGCTGCCAGCTGGGGACACCGGGGTTCTTCTCCCAGTGGATCCACCAGTCTGCAGCGTGACAGGGAAAGAACAGCAGCACCTGCACAGGGCCAGGGGAAATGCTGCACATCCCATCAGCCCGTTCTGAGCAGTAATTTCCTTGCAGGATCAGTAGGAACAAGACCCATATCAAGTCTGTGCTGGAGGCAAGGTCACATCCAGAGTCCATAACCTTCGATGGGAACCCGGGACAAACTGCTCCCAGTTCCTGCCGGGCTTATCCCGATGTCTCGGGCTGGGAGAGCTCCACGTCTGGGTTTGTTGGAGATGGACTGGAGCGTTTACAGCACAGAACAGACTGGCTGTGAGTAAATGACACGGTGACAGTGCTGAGGAGGAGTTTGCACGGCAGGGAAGCAGAGCTCTGCCCCACAGCTCCTGCTGGGAGGAACAGGTTCTGCAGCAACAGCCATCCCATGCTGGCCCTGGAAACTACACCCAGAAATAATCCCACTTTGACAGTGCACTGGAGCAGTGTTTGATGCCTGGTTCTGTTTTTATTAATAGACAATTTAACTGTATAAGGAGCTCCTCCAGTGTACTGACACTGAGTGATTCCCTTCCACGTACAACTGGAGTAGTTTTATTCCTGTGATCCTCAGTGAAGTACTACACCATAACACGTGAAAATCTCCCACAAACATTCACAATAAACCCTTATTTTTCTATATCAAGTAAGTTTTGTGTGTTGAACATGGAAGTTTATTGATTTATTATTAGCTGCATAAAATGTGACTTGTCAAAATAGGCTGGTTTAGAATTGTTTTCCACAATTTTTAAGATGAACAGAAGTCACTCCCAGACTGTTGATGGTTATTGAAGAAATAATCCAAAATAACATCCTGAATAACTAAACCAGGCAGCAGGGCTGCCATGACCACTGCAATGTATTTCTTTTCTCTACATTCAGGGACAAATCCTGCTCTTGATATCAGTTAATCCCAAAGACAACAGAGCAAGAAGGAAGGCAAGTCCCTGCACCAAGGATAGCATTTACCCTCATCCCATACACGCCAAAATATGGGGCAATGACAGATGGCACCAAAGGTTGCTCAGTACTTCTGGAGTATGAAAATAAACCAGTTAGAGTATGAAGATGCTGGCTTTTGGGTTTCACACTGAAAGCTCAACCGATTCCAAAGACCTGTGCAGGATTCCTGCCCTGGAAATGGGCTGGGATCCCTCTCCAGGGGGATCATCACCAGCAGATCAAAGCAATCCAGCAGTGCTGCCCAGCAGGTGAGGAGCATGTGCATCCTCCCTCCTCTGAAGTCAGGAACACTTAGGGCATGTCAGCTCAGAAAACCCTGTCTGCAGTAGATGAACAGAGGTCGTAGGGTAGATAAACAGAGCACATCAACAGAGGCAGTTTGTCTGCAGTGCAAATTCAGATCACTTAAAATTTTATGTGCTAACTTATCTTTTTCAAATAAAATCTGATTTTTACTAAATCTAATCAATACCAGATAAAACTGGCCAAACCCAAAGAGTCTCCTGGATCTCTAAAATTCCTGCAGTGAAATCCCAGTGAACACTGCTCCCCTGGCAGAGGGATGGTGAGTGATGCAGTCAGCACTGTACCACACTGTGTAGCTCGAGGCACTGGGGATTACTGAGGCCATCCTTTGTTACTTTTGTGCTACACTTCAGAGCAGGGCTGATTTAGAACTACCACTATTTTGAATTATTTACTATGTCAGTACCAAAAGTGATTCTGCAAGTTTATTATATTCATTATGAATTAAAATTCATTGTGATGAGACACTGGATCCTGCCCTATTTAGAAAACATAGACATTGTTGAGACCATATTTCTACTGTAATACAGGATATAGACTTTAAAATACAATATAAATGCATACTAAAAAAGAAACATGGATGTTATTAAAGTTATTTTCAGGTTAATGCCAAAACAAACACATATTTTCCACTGGAAATTCTGAGCTTTTTAAGATATATGTCCTTAAAAATCAGGAACTTGCTTATATCTGTAGCAGCATTACCAGGTATTCTAAAAACAATAGTACCAGCTGGTGAAAACTACAAAATGGATTATAATTAACTAGAAGATTGTCAGAATAGATGCAATATTTCTAGCTTTAGCATACTCAAAATACCAACACATCAGGAAAAATTGCACATAAAGCTTCTAAAATCCCTGCTGTTATCACCCTCCTGCCATCTCTCTGTCTGAAGCACTGAGTTTCCACACAGGGTCTGAAATGGGTCCTTTGGAAAATCCATTTCCATCAAAGATCTGATACTCTTTCAAACAGGAATGCAGGCAGATAAGCTCCTGTATTCAATGTGCCCCAGAACTTATTCATGGCACATGAATAAGTTACATGTTAGTTACATGTGGAATCTCCCCAAAAGCTCTCTTTTTGTGCTGTTAGTCTCAGCATTTCTTAAATACCAACCAGGCCTCAGAACTGTCATGAGCAGTTGTGCTCTGGAGATCAGGACTGAAAAAAATCCTTTTGAATATTAATAACCCCAAACTCCAGCACAAGCCTGACGAGCTCTGATGGAGGCTCGCCAACCAAATATTGCCATTTTTTTCCAGCCTAAGGCATAAACTGACCTTTCCTTAACAACTCGGCCCTGCAAAGTTTAAATGCTGAGTTCCCTGAATTGAAGCTTTCTGTGGCAGTTTTGTCACAGACAACACAGCTATCAGTTGCTCTGGCTCACAACTCCAGCTGTATGGGTGACTGGCAGAGCCAAAATGATTTGTCTGTGGGTCACAGACCCAAACAGAACTGAAGCTTTGGAAAAAGGCTTCCCCCTACCCCTCATAAAGTGGGTAAAAATATTATCCTTTCTTTTAAGATTTGTGTTGCACACTGGCCATCAGAGGACAATTAACTTTATCCAAATTAAGTCAGCCCAGTTTTCAGTCTCACACCCAAACTGCAGTAGTTGTGTGTGAAGTCAGTGATGAAATCACGTTCAGCAGAGAAATAAAAAGGCTATTTAACACTCAGGTATGGGGGAATATCAAACCACATTTATATTGGGAGCTTCATTTCCATAAATTAATGCTGCTCTAGGAGTAACGCCACAAGTCATTAGTGATCCCTCAGTAATTGCTTAGACAATTCCTTATTTTAATATGGCCTTGTAGCATAGATTCACTCAAAGCCACAGCTGAGTTTGTTACCTAACAACTTTGCTCTGTGCTCTACTGGATTCAAAACTGCACATTAAAGAAGAGCATCAACGTGGGAAAACACGGAAATTTATTTGTAACAACTTATCAAAAATTACCTAAAGTCTGTCTTGATTTATATGACAATTAGCTCTGAAAGCCAGAAATTCAATGCATCTGATAACCAGTTTTGGTTTGAAATGGCTCTGATCTCGGTAGCCACTTGTGAGACAAGACTGCTCTAACAGCCCCTGTGACCTGAAGGAGCACTGGGAGTGGATAAGCAGTGCTGTGTGTGCTTTATAGGGCTACTCGTGCAGTCGGAAAGGTCACGTTATTTGTTTATGTAACACACGTGGTGTTCTTACAAATAACAGCTCTGAGTTCCTCAGTAACCAAACATTCCCCCACGTGGGAACACCGAGCTGGAACAACCACCCAGCGCTCTGCAAACCAGGCAAGGGAGACCTAAAAAAGTTCACAATGTGGGAACAAAACCAGTTTCGATGCCCTACGAGAACCCAGAATAACAGGTATGAGGTACAAGGGGAAATAATATGTGAACATCAGATGATTTCTCAGACTGCTCACAGCATGGGGAAAAACTGAAGCACACACTGCCACTTACTCCTGCTTGTTTAAATTAGGGAGGGGCTGTGTTATCCAAAATCTCCCAAGATATCAGATAGTTCTTCCCAAATCCTAAAAACGGAGCTCAAAAATAATGAAAACTAAAATCTCATAAAAGAAAAGACAGGTGTTTCTTATACCCAAAGAACCTGATTTTGTCACAAGCAGCCAGGCTTCCCTCTCTCCCTGCTCTAGGAGTAAGTTAAGCAGCACCAGCATGGTGACACGGTGCACAGTAACTCACAAAAATGAACACACACCACAATTCAGTGCTCTCTCCCAACTGGAATTCCTGCAGTCTCAGTCTCAGGGATGCTCTCCAGACGTGCACACAGGCTCGCTGTCACCACAGTCGGCAGCCAGAGCTCAACCAGGGCGCGTCCTTTCCACGCCTGAGCCATTCCAATAAAGCCCAGCCTGCCACAGGCTCCTCCTCTGCTCTGCAAGGCCGGCACTGCCTTGTTTCTGCTGCCGCTAATGTAGGTTAATGCACCCTTCTCCCCTCGCCCCACGGAGGCTGAGTGCTATTATCCAAAGCAGCATTATATTAGATTAAGGCCATTCAGAAAGGAGATTCCTGGGAAAAAAACAGCAAACCGAACGTCCATTTCTTGTTGTCATTAAGTTCACTGCACATGAAATTAAATCTATCGGTTCCATTCACAAAGCAACTACATCAGCAGGGGGAACTGTGGTTACCCAGTTTGCTCAACACACAAATAAGAGGAAGAATATTGTTCTCAAAATCTCAAAACTATTAATGCAGTTTTGATTTGTGCTGCTTACTGTGGGCTCCTCAAGGGAAAAGGAGAAGTAAAGCATTAGATTGTGAGTTTTACGTCACAGATTCACAGAGCCTTAAAAAGAAACTCAGACTCTCCAGGCATCAAATCCCTGTGCCCACTTTCAGTGTGAGCAAAGTTTAGTTTTTCCAGCAGGTGAACACCAGCCCTGCTCTCAGAACGTGGGAGCTTCTGACCATCTCACATCCATTGAAAAATGGCAGCTGCAAAAGGATTTGTAAGTGCTGCAAGACTTGATCCTCCTCTAAGTTAATTGCTTCCCACAACCCAAATCTTCTGATATCTTTACATGATTCTAAATCTGTAATAATAACCCAGCATTTTCGATTACAGAACATGAAGAGAGATGAATCCTGATGGAGAGATTCATTATTCCCAGGATTTGCAGCTGAACCTTAAATGTGGCAGAACAACAGCACTACTGCAAAATGGAAGAAAATCATGTTCAACCTCTACACCTTGATAAAATTAAACGAAAAGCCAAAACCCAACCCATAAAATACCCCCCAAAATGACAAAGCAAATCCAAGTGCCTGATTCTCTCCACATTTCCTCGCACAGCACACCTTGCTCAAGCACCAAGCACAAAATGCCCTTCACACATCTACTGAAGAGCACAAGGTTTAATGAGCTACACGGAACAGAGGGAAAGTTTTAAGAGACCAGACCCTCATTTTACAGCATGGTCTCAGAGAAAATTTGTTCTCCTTTGCTGTATGGTGTGTAAAAGAGCCTGCAAAGGCTGTAAACACCTCCTAATACACTGAAATTCGTGCTGCTAGCCTGCTGCCAGCTGTCCTTTAGGAGGATGGCTGCACAAACTTATTTCACATGCGTCCATTATGCAGCATGATCACAATTAATGGAATAAATTTTATGATTCAAAACAAATTAAGCAACATGTAGAAAATTCTAAAACCATGAAAAATGCATTAATTTATTCATTGCCATGCATTTGTGATCTTTCCACTTTCGGAATACAGTTTAATTGACTTGTTTAGAGACCAATTAATCCCTTTACATTTAAGTCAATCACTGAATCCTCTCCAAATAATTTAGCTCCTACATGCTGCCTCCCATTTGATGTCCCTGGAGAGTGACTGCAGCTGAAACAGGTGGCACATAAATCACATTTAGGAATGGAGAAAGAACAGCACTAGCAGGGACATGTAGCATTAGAGATGCACAATTCAGTTAACCATGTTCTGTCTCTGGTCTCCACTACTCCAGCTCCCAATCACGTCCCAAAAGTTTGGGGGATTTTAAATGACAACTACAGCTCACACATAATTATTTTAATTTTTGTTAGTTTCTAGTCCTCACCTACCTACTGCTCTTCATTTCTTTGCAAGGCACATGGAAATAATTCAGTGTCAAAGATAGGGAGAGGTGGGCTTGTCACCAAGGAAATCATTCCTCAGGTGTGGAACAGAGGTATTGGACACCAAACCAGTAACCTCCAGCAACAAAATCTTAAGAGGACGGAAAAATCAAAACATATTGAGGTTTTTTGCCTATTAAAAGCACTGACAATCTCACCAGTAGTGGAATGGGACAGAACATTTTATTTTCCCACAAAATAACACCTTAAAGGGTATCAGAATGAATGTAGGATTTCTCTATTTGAACAATAAAATAGATCTGAAAATGAGCCAAGGACTTCACCCCTTCTATAAGGTGCTCAACCAAGCAAAAAGCTTGAAAAGCAAAATTATTTCAAATAAGCTAAGAACAGCTCCTGAAACCATGTGAGGGTCAAGTAGAAAGTAAAGAAAAGTATTATTTTTGTACATCAATCCTGACTGTTGGATTTTAAACATTTACACAGATACATGATAAACAAGTTATCTGAAACCTAAAGAAAGTATGATCCAAGAACACAATTCAAGAAAAATCATGAGAAGGAAAAATAGTTTCATGTCAAATGCAAGATTTCATGTTTTCAGTTCCACCAAGTAATCTTATAATAGAAATTATTTTCTCCCTGGTTTTCCTCTTGAATTAAGAACAAGTTTCTGTCTGAAAATGAAAAGAAAAAAAAAAAAACAAACCCCACCAGAAAAACATTTCTGCAGTGAGAAGTATTTTATAGAAATGCCTGAAATACCAATTCTGTGTCTTGGTAGGACTGAAACTCCAGCCAGTGCCATGAGTGAAGCAGACAGAGCTGTGGTGCCCAGCACACACCCACCATGGCACATTGCCACAGAGAGACCCCCAGAGAAAAGGGAAACCAGGACCTTTATCCATCCTCCATCTCCAGCAGCTCCCAGTTTCTCCACTGTGAGACCTGTGGGAGCTTTGTGCAAGCCCTCAGTGAGCCCAGCCTTGGTGAGCACAGTGCCTGAGCCCTGGCCTGAGCTGCCATCCGAGTGCTGACCCAGCTCCCTGCCAGGCCAATCCACTCCTGAGGCAGGAATGTGCCACAGCCATCGCTTCGGGCTGAATTCTCACCCACGGACAGAAACAAAACCCTTCAAACTCCCAGGCCTGTTCTGGGGTGCTGCCTGTGCTGCTGGCACAGGTTGGTTTGCTGCTCAGAATGACTTCAACCCAAACATGGAAACCAAATGAAACAAAAGCTGGATCAGCCTATTGAGTCCCAGGCAGGAATGGCACTGCTCTGCCATGTGTACACAGCTCCCCACACGTGTAATGCTGAGCACTGTGCAAACCCCAGGGAAGTAGGAAAAAGGGGGCAGTTTGCCCTGATCTTCCAAGCAGCCTCAGCAGACCCAGCACGGGAAGGGCCACAAGGAAAAGCTGAGCTCCATGAACTCAGCTGTTAAAAGGTAAAGCAGCCATGCTTACATGGACTCCACAGTGTTCAAACAGTACAAGTTCACAAAACATCTCTGACAACCCCTAAAACTTCATTATTTCTAACAGGTCACTGAGATTTGGCAGGATTTTCCTCAAGGTCAGAAATATTCTCTTCATGCTTTCAATTAAATACTGTTAAATTTTGACTGAGTTACAGGGTGAAGGAAAAATAAATAACCACTTCCCATTTCTGGTTCTTCCTCCCCCAGCCTGGTCATTTGACAGGCTGCCAAAATTTCTGAGCGTTCAAACTCCAGTGTGTGCTACAGCTATGACTGTCACTATCCTACTCCTGAAGGTTCCAGGAACAGAGCAAACACTGAGTTACCAGTGGACCTGGGGGAGAAGGGAAATGAGTTAGACTGAAATCACAGTGATACCCCTCAGTGTAGTCTGCAGCTTCAGGATCCAAGTTCTTCCTGTCTAGCCCAGAGAAGCTGTCTCACACTGTAATTAATAAATGGAACCACAAGAAAAGGAGCTGTACACCCATTTCCTCTCGTTCTTTAACATCAGTGAGAGTCTCTGGTGTCTCTTCAAACGTCTCTGTGTTAGCACATCCTCTCCTCGGTGCTGGGGACAACTGTGCAGCATCACCCCATCCTCAGTCTGCTCTCCCAGGAGATTTACCAGCCCTGAGCTGTCTGCATCCACCTCTGCTCCAAAGGGAAGACAGCTGAGAGCAGAAAACAGAAATTTCTTGGTAACACGGAATTGCTCTTTTTTTCCAGCCCAGGCACCTGAAGACAGGCAGAGTCTTCAAAATACTGTGTTTACCTGACCTGTGAAAGGGAAGGTGGCTTCCTTTTCAAAATATTCTGGTAAATGGTGGGACTGCTCAGCAGCCTGATCTCTATCAGGAAACACGAGCAGGTTTTTGAAGGTGTGAGCACAACAGGCTGCATAATCTCAGCACTGTTCCCACAGGGATGCCAGGCCTCTGTACACAGGCCTGGCTCAGGCTCCCTTGTTTCAGCACATTCACCTGCTGCAGGAGATACACTGACAAGTCCAGAAAAAAGGACATGTAATGCCCGAGAGCAGGAGAGCAGAGAGGAAAGGTTATTTACAGTGAGAGGGCTTTTGTGTGGAATAGGTTGGTAATGCTAAGATTGAGGATGAATGAAGAATATGCAAATTATTTCACTTCTTCCTCAGTACCCAGGCTGTGCCCACCCAATCTAAGCATCAGCGAAACAAAAGACTTCTTTGTGGATGCTCAGAGACCTATTCAAAAATCCCAGAGCAAAATGAGATGTTTCAGGTGCTGCAGAAGGTCTTGAGAAGCAGAGATATCATTATTTACTGATGGCAATGGTTACATCACACAAAAAGGTACCACTGAGATCCTTTATTCGGCCTCAAAAGCTTCCCTGACCTCACTGTCCTGGCAATGGCAGAACTCGCCTAGGGACACGTCCTCATCAAGAGAATGGCAGAAAGGTCAAGGCCACACTTGCATTTCATTCTAGAATTGAAATCTAGCATGTAAGAGGCAATTGTTCCCCCCAAATCCACAGACTGAATTGAAGAGCAAACTTCAAAATGGCCAAAACAACAAAAAGAAATGCTTAAAAGTGCTACAAACATCATTCTGAAAAAAAAGTATTTTCTTAGTACTGATTTGCTTTTAAATTGTTTTTAAAGGAATTAATCAGAAAGGGAAGATTATCTTAGTAGTCCAACTGAGAAAAAACATCTGAATGGCTCTGACATTTTTGGGGGAGGCAGAAAACACAAACTGTAAAATAGGCTAAGGAGACACAGAACAAAGGAAAATATTGAACTTGTAAAGTGTGTTTCTTTTTAGATGGGGGAAAATCAAGATCCTGGATTATTCTGGAAAGTGGAGTACACTAGTTTTGTTTGGGGGGGGTTACTGTGGGGTTTTTTGAGGTATAGATAGCGTGAATTAGATTCAGGGTCAGTCAAGTGTTTGCTGCAAAGAAAATCACAAGAGTGCTTCACATCCAAGAGCAGGGGATGTGTCATGAGCTATAAAAGATCTGCTGCATTCCTGCTGGGAACTCTGCTTGTTCCACACACCGTTCCTACAGTTATGTCTTATTTTGTTACTCCCTCAAAGAACAGACTGCAGAAAGCACACCCTGGGAACTGCACCTTCCTCTTTGGCAGAGGAGACAAAATAAACAATCCCACTGCAGCACCTCTTGTGTCACTGATGGAATTGCCTGTTTGTATTTTAAACAGCACTGGCATAACAGAAATTAAAAGTGCTCTTAAATAACAGTGTACTCCAGTAAGCCCATCAATAGTGTAAACAAAACATTTTGAATGTCTTAAATCAATATTTAGCAATGAAATCCTTCTCACATACCTACACAGAGCAGAGAAATGCCACTTCCAACTATTAGTAATTTGCAACTTCCTATATCCTGCAACAAATCCACATAATGGAAGCATGAAGAAAAATACTACTGCTCCTGGATGAGAAAAGCTGGAGACAAATCAGTTTAAAGAAAGCACCTGAACAACTGGCTCAAGAGAAGTTTTCTAAGAAACAACATATCCTATTTTAGCAAAGAAAGAAATGAAGGTTCTGCCATTATTCTACATTCAACAAAATGACTGCAACTCTAGGAGTGAAAAAGGTAAAACAAATACAAGACTCCAAAATTTCTCATTAAAATGCTACAGTAAGCAATGAAGCAAAATACCCAAATGGAAGAAAAAGTTTTCTTGTTCCCTCTCATCCTGTCAGCTTCAAGGACAAAATCCCAAAGGAGATGCAGGAAATCACTCTTTAGATCCATCCATAAAGTGACATTCCTGTGGTTTAACTGCACCAAGGCAGAAATAGTGGCATTGGTGAAGGAAACTCTTTAGGATGTGGCCAACACTGCAGACAGAACACACACAAGCAATAATCACAGGGTTTTGCTTGCACTTGATTCCCACTGCAGCACTGGCTGGCAGCGCTGCCCAGCTGACAAGACAAGGCTGTCACCTCTCAGGTGTCCCTGTGACTTAAAGATTGGCCCAACCCAACAAGCAGATAAAAATCGGTTTCTTCATTAGTTTTCACTGGAGCAGGGCTCCACAAGAGTCAAATCCTGCCCATGGAAGAGAAAAGGCTGAATACATGAATGAACTCAAAGAATTTCTGCAAAAACAGAGGATTGGTACTTTAATGTGAGAAATGAGAGCCTTGAAGGGCAGGCTGGATCATTAAAAGACTGGAGCAGGGAAAGGAAATTGATTTACATTCTCATCTCATCAATGCAACTTCTGCTCAAACACAACCACTTTGACTTAAGCACTCAACTCTATCTACATTTCTCAATGAAATGAAGTTTATTAAACAACTTCATAAAGCCCACAGAGAACTCAAATGAAAAAAAACAAACCAAGGAGCAGCACAGTTATGATCTTGAGGAAGCAAAAGATCACACACCATGTCCCAAGTGCAAACTACAAGAAGCAGCAGTGCAGCAGCCTGAAGTTATTAAATGTTATTGTGCTTTAACCAGCAGCAACAGAATTTGACAGGAATCACCCAAACTTCAAAAAGAAAGAAAAGTCCCCATCCTCAACACAACCCCCCAGCTACATTAACCAGAGGCAAGAGGGATTTTACACCCTCTTGGTACTCCAGTGGCCAAAAGATCCAAGTCCCTACATTTCTTATGCATTCTGTGAACTACATCTTCCCTCTTTCAGACACTGTTACTTAAGGCATTTTTAAGACAGGCTTCCAGAGGAAAAATCATTCCCTGCAAATACCAAAGAACACAGTTCTTATGTAAAAATTGAGTGTAAAGTTATCATTCATTAATATTAAAACCCATCAAGTGAGAGGTTTTGTCACACTGGCCAATAATCCTTAAGTGACAGAAGTTGTGAATATTTTCTATTTGTCCAGCCAGCAATTTGCAACAAATATCAGCAATGAGACAATTTGTTTCTGTCAGTGTGTCTGAATCACCCAGAAACTGCTAACAATACATAAAAAGCTACACTTCTGTATTTTACACAAATGGAACTTTCAACAGGTATCTGCTAGAAGAAGACACATTTCCACGACAGAAATGAAATCACGTGTTTGTGAAAATGCATGACATGTTCGTATGTAAGAATTAACTTTAGTCACACAGTCAGCTTCAAAGGGAGATCTGCCTCCAAAATCCTGCAGGAATCTCCTGTCATTTTACCCCACAGGAGTAGGGCATAAATTCTGCAATGGCTGGAAACTGCCAGCTGAATGTGCCATGGATCCTTCCACAAGGAAATCTGAGTGCATAGTGATGGAACACGATATTTTTATTTCAATCACACAACCAGTCCTGCACCAAGCTTCCAGGGAAGCTGTTCTTTCTGGGACTCCTAATAATATCCAGAGTGACTTGAGAGATTCATAAGCAGCTCCTCTCATTCCAGACTTCTTGTCACTTCTGACTCATTTCACTGATTTCTTCTTGGGGAAAAAAGCCCCAGCAAACATTAAGAGAACAAATACAATGACCCAGCTTAAGCTGAGATGAGCACGGAACACTTTGAGAGGATTTTCAGGTGTAAAAATCCTAACAAAGCACAGCCAACCCTGGAGAAGATTTGCTGATGTAAGGAGCAGAGCTTCAACCCCTCTTCTCACAGACACAACGATCCAGCCCCACTGGAAATGAATTTGGAAATGAACCCAAGAGTTCACTTTTTTTGTTAATACAGCTTCTCAAGAGCTGCTTTAAACTGTCTGAATACAATATCTTGTGCAAATTTAAACTACACCAGCATCAGATAGGTTTGGTGGTTTTCATGTCTTCATAAATTCTAAATAAAGTGAGATTTTTCAGTAGTCCTGCTTGTTGGGTCACTACAGTCACCACCTGAGGTGGGAAGGGTGAGCTGCTGCTGAAAACAAGACATCTGTCTTAGGGTTTTAAATGCCTTGTCTGTAAAAATATACATACACTGATCACACAGAGTACAGGTGAACTGTGAGGATAAGGTCAGCCAAGTGAAAAAACTGGATTCCATACAGCTTGGTTTTCTCTTAGCCGATCAATACCAAGATTCTTAAAGCACCTAAAACCACGTGTCTCTTGAGAACTTTGTAGTTAACTGTGTTTTTCCTCACAATTTTTCCTTCTATAACATAAAGGCTGATGATAAGTAGTGCAATAGCAATCTAAGCTAGCCCTGAAATTTCCATTTCTAAACCTCTCTCCATAAAGCGGAAAGGATTTCAATTTTCCAGCAGCCATGGGAATTCAGAGGAGCAGGGAGGAGGGAAATAATTTCAGATAGATGCCAAATTTTATCACACGTAGAAGTCTGAAAGAAATCTAAATCTAGGAAAATTATTTAGAAAGAAGGCACAGTCTGGTTTTGTATAAAACTACATAGATTTAATACCAAGGTAAGACAGTGCCAGCAAATGGCTTTAGCAGGTTCTGTTTTCCTTGTGTTGGGATCAATTCATGAGCTGAGCACGGGGGAAGACTTCCTTCAGGGTTGAAAGGGTAATTTAGTTTCTATGGTCCATTAATTTCTTGGCTTCTTTCCCTAGCCTGCTCATTAGTGTGAAGTGCGGTGACAAGGTTTAGAATATGGAAGTTGAAACAGCACCAACAAAATTCCTTCACACAATGATTGCAAAACATCTATCAGAATCAGCAGGGCTTTGAGATTTTTTGACCTAGAATTCAGACTGGTGGCCTGCATCAATAACCATTTCTACCTTTAAAAATGGCACCAAGGCAGTTAATGACATTATTCATGGCTCCTCACAATTTTCCATCAGCATTTGCTGCAACAGCCTCCAAACAGACAAACTAGTTTTACTTCAGCTGAATTAGTAACAGATGGAGGAGATGCATTACCCTCAATCACAAGGTTAAACAGATAATTATGAAAAAACACCCGCAAGTCTCCGATATTATCTGATCCTATTAATGTTGCAGGCGACAGAGTAACACCGAGCCGAGCAGCGGAAGCAGCAGAATTATTTAGGTCACTTGAAGAAAACAGATTTCTCACTGATTTCTTTTTTCCAGTAGCACAGACTGCGAGTGAAGCAGCCAAATTTGGCAGCATGGAGGCAGAGAGAAACCTGGGTGCGAGTTCCAGACTCCCAGGAGAAGCTCCTGCTCTGCAGCAGCACAAATCTGGATTAAACAGCACCAGGATCTGACCCTTCCCTTCCAGAGGGCAGGACAAAGAAGAGGTTTATGTTTCATTCTGCTGGCCTGTGCAAGCAAACCCTGTCCTACACCTTTGTATTTTCTATCTGTCACTGCAAACAAGTTCCAGCCATTCCCACATGGAATTAAGTGGTTAAAAAAGGATAAACATATTAAAGCACAAAGGCTAGAAAAAAATTTAGAACTGTCCTTCAGGTTATTCCCACCCTGTACTTCAGGGCAAGAGTGTTCATTTTCTTTTTGAAACTTGCAGTAAAAAAAAAGGTAAAGCCTCAGAAATTAATAGTTCTTTTATTAGGGCCCACCTTAAATCTCAATATTTAAAACAGACTCTCAGCAGAATAAAGGAAAAGTCTGAGTAAAAACAGACATACATTAAAAAAAAGTTGAATTCAACCACTTCCTGGGGCTTGGCTGCTTCACTGACAGCACTTGATGAAAGTACATAAACTTGACTAATTCCTGCAACCCAAGATGTCCATTCTAGAAGTTCCTGCAAGATGCACCATTCCTGACACCCCTGGGTGGGTGCAAAGCCCACTCCACTCCTGGAGAAAGTGGAACAGAACTGTGCCTGCTTTTTCCTCAGGGGAGGTTTCTGTAACTGCCTGGAGGTCAATCCTGTGTCACTGCTCCACACAACACTTCAGTACACCTGACTGAGGAGAGGCAGGTAGTAAATAAGAACTCTGCAGTGGGATAATTTATTTCCCTCAAAAAGAATCAGACTAGGTAGTTCCTGTCCTCCTTTCAACAACAAACACTCTCCCAATATTAAAATGGCCTGGGTGGAACAGCTCAGCTCACATTTTTCAACCATTAGGGAATGTTTTCCTAATGCTCCTGTTGAAAGACAAAATTTTAATAAAAACTGTTAAGATTCTTCAGATGCTACTATCTGTTAAGAAGACTAGGTTGGAACAAGTAGCAGACAAGAAAAATCTAAATATTGACTTAAAACTATGTTACCTGGCCACAAAATTGACATGCAAAATTAAGCTCCTGAAAATACAACTACATATCTGAAGTGCTCCTTGAAATGCCAGCTCCGTTGTGTGCACTCTGCCAGCCAAGTAATCCCATGGAATCAATGAGAAAAAAGAAATAACACAATGGGAGGAGACCAAGGCATTTCTAAATATACATCCAGAGATACATGCACAGCCATCTCTCAGCAATCTCAAATAATCACCAGGACAAAATCTAAAGGTCACGTGGGGAGGAGGAGGGAGGAAGCAGCAAACTCCCTTCGTCCTGGGAGGAAACCCAGCCAAATACCCCATGTATTTTGGAACCTCATGTCATGGGGGGAAGTTTCAAGTGTGCAGAGGTGCATGGCAGGTATCAGATGAATTAATCACTAAACCACATGAATATAAGCATTTAGCACAGCACATAAGGGCAGGAATACACAGTTCCTGTTTCTAAATGCGTTGGTACAGCAGGAGGGGGTTTATTAATACCCACTCAGGATTGCTGAAGTGCTTTGCAAGGGGAAGTCCAGCAGTGAATTAAGCACTGGTTAGATGCTGGTTAAGCCCTCCCATCACACAATCTTCTATCCCAAACACAGCTACCACCTCCCTCAGGACAGAGGCCAAAAGTTGCCCAATTTTAAACAGCCATGGTTCCACATTCAGATCAGAAAGCTGGAGGATCCCTGGCAGCAGACTGGGCCAGGGAAAGAATCTCTTTGAAGCTGCTCATGAGTTTGGAATGTACAAATGAAGACTGTATGTACCCTAATTCAGCCAGACAGGGAAGGCAGGACAGAGCTTTAAACAATCATGTGGTTCCAATGGCTTCACTGGAATGTGATAGTCTGAAATTATGTGCAGTTCAAGTGTTTTTTAAATAAGACCTTGAAGGAATCCAACTGCAGGGAAGGAGGCAGAGCACTATTAAAGCAGCAGGCATCACACACAATCCTCTGTACCTGAGGGTGCAGCTGAGCCACCCAAACTGCAGCTGTGAGCTCCTGCCTTCCCCCAGCTCAGAACTCCCTCCACCCATGGGTGCTGGGGAGGAGTCCACCCCCGAGCCCTGGGCACTGCCCTCACCAGTTCACTTGTCACTGCTCACGGGGTTCCCCTCAAACCTACTGCAACACTTCTGTATTTCCAAGAAACTCAAAAACCTAAACAGGGGTTAAGTATTCCTTTGGTCTATGACTTTTAACATTTTAGGACAGGTCATTTGTTGTGTTTGGGGTTGGTTTATAGTTGAAAATATCAGGTTTTAGGGTGTACGGGTACAGTAGGTTGGGGTTTTCCAGCATACCTAAATGAGTAACCCCAATGGAACTGTTGTCATGCAAAATGAACTGAGTGAAGTGCTCACCACATATGGATCTTAAAGCAATTCCATTAGGCTTAGGAAATTTAAATTAATTCTAATTGCTGTTATTTCAGTTTTTATAGAAAAATTTCAACAGAAAAAACATTCATTTATTCAACTACAAAACAGAAAAGCAGCTCTGTATAAGCATTTTGGTTTTCAACTAAAAATATCTGAAAATTATTCTCCTTAACTAAAACCCCAGTTAAAAACAAGAGCAGCAACACATATCTATCTATAGCTATGCACAGATGATGTAATGTGTGTGCATGTGCAGCAAGGATCCTACAGGCACAGTCCAGCATCCGCAGGCAGCACATTTTTGGACTGCTTTTACAGTTTATTTCAGTATAAAGGGCCTCTAAACTAATAAACAAAGCAAAAAACCAAGGGGTTGTTAAAAAGATAATCACATGCAGATGTGCCATTTGTATCAAGGCAGAACTTGAATCTCATTTGATCAGAGCCATTCTTTGGAGCATGGAAAGAGCCATCTCCCAGCTAGAAAAGCCATTATCACAGGAAATCCTCTGACTTCACTGACAACACGGATAAAAGCACCTCACAGAGGGTCAGGTTTGCATGGTCAGCAAAAAAGAAAGTAAAACCAGCTTTCCACTCCCCCTTCTCCTGGGAAGGCTGAATATTAGGCTATTAGGTAGTCAGATACATTATTTTATAGCTTGCAAAGCCCCTGGGTAATAAAGAATGAGTGCAACTGCCACAGGCAGCTTTACAGGAAATTGTGTGAAACAATGACAGATGCTCCAGAATTGTTTCAAAACAAGAAAGCCAAGAAGAGCCGTGTGTCAGCTCAGGGGTTTTGCCCACAAACCATATTCTCTAACATGCTGACAGAAACTGTGTGCATAAAAATTCTGTTTGGGATTATGTGCACATGCTCACAAGCAGCCCCATGAATGCAGAGTTAAATAATTCTATCCATAATGAAACATTTCAACAAATAAGCATTTCTACTGCCACTCTCAGAAACAGGTGGATAAGCCTCACTTATTTAACAAGAATTACTTGAGAATCTACAATGGAAAGTAAACAGGAGTGACAAAATTAAAGCTTTCATATAGAGCTTTCAAAAAAAGTTGAACTACTGGTCAAAAAACCTACTCAGGCATTTAAAATACCAAATCTCACAAACTCTCAGTTGGATTTAATATCCTTTACTCACTGAACACAGGACTTACATCACCAACCAACTTCAGAGCTAGATTTTAAAAGCAGGTGGTTGCTGTTAGGTGGAAAAAGACACCAAGCAGGACCTTGAAGAAACAAATGCCCAATTCCCACTGACAGAAACATGAAGTAGGTGCCTAATGGTGCCAGCCAACCCTCCAAGCAGCTACCTGGACATTAAATCACACAGATGCTATTAACTGCCTCCAAACACAAGATTTTTAACTACAATATAAAAATCTCTTACAAATTTTGGAACAGCAGCAGAGAAATGATTCTTTCACCCAGGCCAGGTGGCAGTCTGCTGCTTTTGGCAGAATGACACTGATAGTATTTTGCAGTGCCATCTGACTGTTTAATAAATAGGGCTGCTTCTCTGTGATCTCCTGGTTGGTTTGTGTGTGTAACTAACCACATCTTTGTCTTGCTTAATACATGTTTACATTTCCAGCATGCTTTTTACTATAAACTGCTTTAATCTATTTATTTGGTTTAACATGCTACCAATGCAGTACATAAAAATCAACTCATCTGGCTTTTATGGAGACTTTTAGAAAAAGTAATAATATTTAAAAGCTTAACAGTAAAATCACATCAATAAAGTCAGCTCAGTACTTTTTCAGACAAAGCAGTGGAATTCCAGTGCAGGATGTGTCTGCAAAGAGAGGTGAAATTACTGCAGCACTGCCAACTGTGTAAGTACTTGACTTTGGTTGTGATTCTCATTGTTTATTAACATTTACAGAAAATATTGTTACTTTTAAAAGACTTTGATCCAAATTATTTCTTCATATTTTCAGCATCTTCACTTAAAGAATATTGCTGAACCTCCTTAAAAAACTTCTGAAACTCTTGAAGTGTGAACCAACTGTATCCCCAAAGCTCTTGTAACCTTTCATGGTGAGGACAGAACATCCCCTGGCTCCAGAGGTGGTGAAGCCAACCTTGTGGTGGTGCAAACTTCCTTGTTTAATCTCTGGAGATGTACAGCAAGGAAATGGTGTGCTCAGCTTTATTAGAGCAGTTCAGAACAAAACAGGGAGCAGATTGCAAAAATCCACCTCCAAGTAGCAGACAGGTCACAGAGCACGTCAGTGCCACAAAGCACACTGCCAGAAAAGCAGAGAGGCATCAGGACAGCCTAAAATAAAGCACTGCTATTTTTAGTTCTTTGTTACTGTTGATTGCACTGTACCAGAAATAGATTCTAAAATAAGTATGGAGGTTTGGTGGAGACTTTATTGGTCCATCTGTTCTCCAGGAAACTTCAATTTTTACTGTAATATCACACAAATATACGAAGGTGTCCTTAAATATAAACATATAATCAAAAGAATTTTCAGGAAAACACACCATAAACCAAAGTCAGTCCAGTCTCAAAACAGAGGTTTGCAGTTTGCAACTTGAGCAAAACAAAACCCCACCAAACTAACACTCTTATTTCAAGATCTCTATTGTGACAGTGTATTGTAAAAGGATTGACTGGTTTATTTTTCAACTCAAAGTAAATCATCTCCACTCATGCAAAACCATCATTCAAAATTGGAACATTAAATAGATTTCTCTTTTTATACTCTTGAACTGGTAATTTACATCCAAAATGAATCTTCAAAGATCATAAATGCTATATAAAGGGAAATGGAAATGCAGTTGAAATTACCAGTGTGTGTGTGTGACACGACTGGGAACAATCACGGATTTGTGAGAAGAGTGGCCTTAAGAATAATGAAGTACAACAGCAAATCCTGGTACACTGCACCCTTTATTACATAAAACAGCCTCTACAACAGAAGAAGAGAGATTTGGTGTCACTGACAGTGTTATCTCCTGTAAATAAAATGAATGTGTGATGCACAGGGGAATGGGCAATCAAACTCACTGGCCAGAAGAACTTCTCAATCAGCTGGTTCACAATATTTAATTCCTTCATTTAGAACAGCATTTTCTGTGCTAACTTCCATCAGTGAGATACTTATTTCTCTGTTTATTTCTACCATCAATACAAGTGCTACAGGTTTGGACTGAACTGTATAAAACAGGTCTGGGTGGGCAGTTCATAAAGTGCTCCAGCTTACTTTAATTAGTTCTTTTAATTCTCTCACTTACACAAACACAACAGCTTCTTAAGAGCCTCTCCTGAGATCACTTAGCCCTCTTTGATTTCTTCCAGCATTGAGACACAGTCCTTGACTTAACTTCACATTTAAAAGAGATGTCACAATTATTAAGGCTAAATAATGAGAATTAAAAGAAGGCAAACAGCACAGAAACAAATTCTGCTCTGATTATGATACTGGACAACTATGAAAACTAGAATTCAAGGCAAAGAACTGTAGTACAACTTCAGAGGAGTCAGAGACTGGATGAAGGGAAAGAAAAAAAAAAAACAATAGGGAAAAACCTCCCCACCAAAACCCCCCACAAATTAAATATAAATAAACATAAAGAAAAGGAACAGGAGGCAAAAATAATAGTAATTCCATACAAAGATCATAAGGAGCTTTCACTGTGAAGGAGATAAACTGAGTAGGGAGAGAGCAGATGTGTACTAAAATCAAAAGGCTCGAGACAAAAAAGGATAAAGAGAGTTACATTCTCTCCTTCACACAGGAAGTAGGAGCCCTAAGAGTACACTAATAAATGAAAAAATTAAACCAAAAATCCCAACCTTTTTTCCACCCATTGCATAGATGAGCTATGGTATTAATTATCAACAAGTATTTACGCAGGCTAAAATTCTGTGTGGGTTCAAACTCAATTAAATGCACAAAAGAAAAACTCATCAACAGTTGTTAAACACAAAAAATATGTCAAGTTGTATTGTCAAAACCAGCAGGAACTTGACCGAGTGTACAGAAAAATAACTGAATTCCTGGCATGATCTGAAGAGTCTTCCCTGAGCTGTCCCACTTCTGACCACTGCTGGAGACAATTTTTATGGTAAGGGATTATTTAGGAGGAGGATCTGGGTATATTTCCTTTTAAGAAATTAGAAGCACATAATCGCAGGCAGCTTCCTGAAATGCCCAGAGTAACTGTATTACACTGATTTTTATCTGACTTGGGCAAATGCTACATCTGTCTCATGGCTGGGGCCAAAGTAGGCAGAATCTGATACTCTTCAGGCAACGTTTCCACTCCTTCCTCAATTAAATCTTTTCTAGGAATTGGGCAGGGCAGTAAATAATTTCCCTGTATGTCCCTGTCCTAGGGAGCTGCTCTCCAAAATGTCAGATCTAAACATGGTTTCAGCAACACTGTGTGCACACAGTCGTGCTTCTACATAATCTGAAAACTAGTAAAGAGAGAATTCTGTACATTAGACATCCAGTGCCATATTTTAGACTATTGGATCCTTCAACGAGGAAAAAAAGGAAGATATTTTAATGTTCTTCCTTCAGTTCTTCTCTATCAGCTTTCCAGTCAGCAGATGGAAATTATATAATTAGAGGTACTGACATCATCATCCAAAAAACACTTGCAGTTCCCCGTGTTTTTAACAGCTGGTAACATGAAGAGACTAAAAAGAGGTGAGATCCTGCAATGTAATGTTTGCAGCTTGCTTTCCTCAGGAGACAGAAAACCCCCTTGGCTGGTAGGAAATTCAATCTACCCCTGCATTACCACCTTTGTCCTTCGAGATTCTTCTCCCCACAGCCCTGCCATACCAGCAGACATCCTGGCCTCACTCTGCCATGTCACATCAGCAGTCGTGGGACCATGTTTTGGAAGTCCCTGAATCCTTCACACAGGCACCCACAGCTCCCACTTCTCTCGGAATGCCTTTCCCCTCCCACTCCCCCAGGGAGGACACTCCAAAAATTGCCACCCTGACAGTCAGACTGACAGGAAATCAGGGGAAGGCAGCTGCCCTCCATGCAAGTTTCAATTTTCCCAAATATCCCAGTGTCTAGCAGTGCATAGCTGTGCTTAAAGATCGCCATCGTTACACAATGCACCGTGAGAAAACTGCTTTCCAGTCCAAATCTGGACTGGTTCTCAGAAATGCACAGCAAACTTGAACAACAAGGCAAGAAGAAAGGAAGGAAAAGGGGGAAAGTCTAGTCCTGCAGGAAGAAAATATCTTGCAAGTCTCACACAGGAGAGTTTCACACAGGCATTGCTAAATGCAGGGATGCACGAGGAATTCCTGTCGGGTTTTTCCTTACAGATCACCAAGCATCAAACAGCACTGCCACAGGCAGGGCCTGGGACCACAGGACACTTCACCTGCAACTCCCTCGGCCAGTGAACCCTGACCAAAATACTCACTGAGGCAACTCTGCCTACACAGTGTCAGGATGAGCCTCTTCCCTGTGTGATGCAAACTCTGTAACACACATGAGCTAGCTCAAAAGCAGGACTTCCCATCCTCAAGAGCAGGATCCACATCCAAGCCTTGTAACAGCAAATCTGAGAGGTGTCACTGCAGCAGGAGCCAGGACCCCGCGTTTTGGCACAGAGAAAAGCCATGGGCTGAGCCCTGCAGTAGGTGGCAGCACCAAGCACAGCAAAGTTAGTTTGGCAATGCTGGAAGAGTATTTTGCTGGGCACCTGGAAAAAAGGTCTGCTCCTTAGGAATTACCCACTCTTGGCTTTATTATCAGGGTAGAGTTGAGAGACTAAATGCAGTCTGATTTATTACAGCTACCTTTTATGCTTATTGATTTCTCAGAAAGAAAACTTGACATAAATGCACACGGTGCTGTGACTGTGAAGCAGAGACTGCCCACATGTGGGTCTGTGCTACCTTGAGGGAATCCAGCCAGCTCAGACCCACATACTGCTAGAGATTCCAGTTCTTGTTTCCAAAATGCTATCCACTCACTTGTCCTGGATTTCTCAACTTCCTAAGTGCACATACTCAGAGTATACAAAGTCACTTCTCTGCCCAAGTAAGAGCACTTGAGAGCTGCCCAGCATTCAGGATTGAGAAAGGACCTGCTCCACACGTGCTCCTCACCCTGCCCCTGGCCACACATAACCTGGGCAGAGTTCACACTGAAGGAACAAGGTGTGCTCTGCAACTCCGAGCTGGAGAAGAGGCTTTTTCCTGAAAATTTGCCCTCAAAGAGCAAAATGCTTCAACAATTCACCCCAAACTCCCGGGCTGAGGGAGGTATGGCAGCAATGAATGACACATCTGTTGCCAGAACCCCTCCCTCCCTCCCCATCCTGCCCCACTCTTTCCAATGAAAAAGCAATTTTTAACCATATGAGATTTCTCAAAGAGGAAAAGTAAAAGCCCTGTCACCAGTCAGTACTTCTGGCTACAGCTCAGAGAGAGCATCCAAGAATAACAGCCAGTGGCTTCTTAATGTACTTTACGAATCCAACTCTGCCCAGTTTGTCCCACCAAACATAACTGCTCCAACTGCAGCTCCTCCTGTCCTAGAGAGGTTTAAAAATAAATATTGCTGAGCTCAGGACAGAGTTTGGTTACAGTGATTATGCATGAGAAGAGAACAAGCCATTGGAAGCAAACAGAAGGGAGAAGCAGTAGTGAGCATTACTCCTGTCCTCTCACCAACAGACTGAACTATAATTCAGTACTTTGCTTTCTCAGTTGCCAAGAGAGTTCACAAATGGTGATGCATTTTAAGATGAATCTGCTGTGTATTTATTTGTATCAGCAGACTGGTCCTCTGCAATATTCACTTCAGCCTTGGAAAGGCTGGCCTACAGCTCCCTGTTCATTGTTCACAGGTTTGTGTTATAGGCCCACCCAGAAGAATTGGTTTATACAGCCTTATTTAGGTTATATAGAATATATCAAGTATTGATTCAAGTTTGCTGTCTTCTAAACCAGCAGTAAATTTATACCAAAGCTACTTTAAAGCTGTGCCATTATCCCAAATCTGACCTTTTAGTAAGTTAAAACACTACAAGCATTCAGGAGATTAATACAGCTTTTGCTCAACTTTATAAATGGTTCCAGACAATTAGTGTTTAAAAATAAGCATTTCCATAACATTTTTTTTTCTGCATAGCATTCACAAAATAGTCCATTTATATCCTATCATTTGAGGATTTCTTAAAGAAGAGACCAGGTTGCACAACACCTAATGGATCAAGTGGTATTGCACAAAAATCACATTATTTTGCAGTATTTAAAGGACTTGTTCTACCCCCTGCCATGGCAGGGACACCTCCCACTGTCCCAGGCTGCTCCCAGCCCCAATGTCCAGCCTGGCCTTGGGCACTGCCAGGGATCCAGGGGCAGCCACAGCTGCTCTGGGCACCCTGTGCCAGTGCCTGCCCACCCTCCCAGGGAACAATTCCTTCCTAACATTTAATTTAAACCTCCTCTCTTTCAGTTTAAAACCATTCTCCCGTCACCATTTTAGTTTGAGTCTTCAGAAAATAAAGATTTGCAAAAATTTTTAAGGGAACAAGTCTTAGAAAACAGACTTTAACAATAAATAACCTACATAACTGTTATGAAACAAAGCTTTATTTCAAGATTAAGTTATTTTAAAGAGGTATAAAAGTGTCAGAAAGATAAATGAAAAAGGTATTATTGTTGACAGAAATAATTCAATGGAATTGCTTTCAACTGAAGTTTTCTCTCTTATTTTTGGAGAGAGATTTAAGATTTTTTTTTTCCTTTGGACACCAATTTTGTTTGTGAATATGAGAAAGCGTATTTGCTTCTGAAATGGACTGAAAATAAACCCCACAGTGGCACTATTTTTGCAGAACTCACAAGGCCATATATGAGGATTTTAAATCAGTCTAATTCCCAAATGCATCCTGATTTTCAGACACCCAGGCAAGCCATTCTCTGTTGCTCCTGGAGGTCCCTGCAGCACAGGGAGCAGAGCTGCACTGCACCCACAATTAGTTTGGAATACTTAAATCTGTTGCAACTCTAAGGCCCTCTAAATATCTACAGAAGCCCTTAAGTCAATTCATTACTGATACAGTAAGTGACAACACTTGTGTTTGGCAGACAGTGCAACTGGGAGCCCTGACAAATCTCATTAACAGCACATCAGGGGCACTTAGTTTATCCTTTACACACAGTGCCAGTACTGAGTGTATAATGAGAAAAGGAGCTTAAACTTTAGTGGGACTGCACTAATTGGTCACCAAGTCCTGATTAAGCCAGGCTTCATATATAATTACTGAAGTTCAAGTATCTGACACAAATGTATCCAAAAACACTTAATGAAGACATTCAGTCACTTCTAAACTACGCAAATAAAAATAAGGCATGAAAAAGAAAAGAAACAGAGAAATAGGCAGGCAACTCTTCTTTACTTGAACTACTTGCCTTTTGTATACTCCTTGTCCAAAATATTTCAATCATTTAAATAACTATATTTTAAAAGTTATAAAAGTGTGAAAATAATCTCTAAATTACATTAAATAATGCAAACATACAGGCACTCCAGTAACCTTATATATACATATAAATAGCTGTGTATTTAAATAACGTTGCCCAGAAAAAATAACTGCAAGAGAAGATTTTACAACATCCAGAAGTTAAAGATTACCAGATCAGCATTTGTAAAATTTGTAAATTTACATTAATTAAATCAGCAAAAAAGATCCTTAACTTCAAAACTGTACAGACAACTCTTCTGTGTTATTAACTGGAATCCACAAAAGTATGTGCCAGCACATCCCCCCAAATGGTAAAAGAGGAAACACATGGAAACATATACCCTAACACACATATCCTGTATATCCTCTGTATATCCTGGCTTCCTCAAAATCCTACAAGGAGGTGGTAGTTACAAACACACACTGAAAATAGATGGATTCCGAGTATTTCAGAGGGAAAAAGGCAGTCCAAAGTCTCTGGCATCTCACAAACATCAGACTGTGATACTCTGTGACAGCACCCTGAATGTCTGTCCTGGCTCAAGCACAGCCCAGGAATAGAGGGTGCCTTTGGAAGCAGCAGGCACGACGGAATTCTTCCTTCTCAGGACAGAAAGCAATGAGAATTGTGCTACCAATTCATTTCAGACTCGGGGATGTTGGTCAGGAGTATCTGTCTCCTGTGTGGGAAGTTCACAAAGGAGCCAAACAGCTGCGGTTTACAAAGATGCTTTTACAAGAGTGCCACATCAGATTATTCTGAGCACCCATCCTACTGCACACCCGGCTGCCTCAGGTTGGGAATTCCTGCGACAGGAGGGACCCCAGTCTGCTGCTGGCTGCCAGACACATGGGCACTCCACACACACCGCGCTGCCCTTGTGCAAGTGTGCAAGTGTGCAAGTGTGCAAGTGCCCCAGCAGCTGCAGCACTGACAGAGCGCTGCTCCCAGACCAGCAGGTCACTGCAGGAACAGAACCTCACACGGGTGCACTCGTGGAGAAGCCATTTCTACCTCACTTCTGTCACCGAAACACAAGCTGTGACAGGACCGGACAGCCCCAGCACAGCCGCCATCCCCCACGCTGCTTCGGCTGAGCGGGCCGGCTCAGGTCCGTGCCCTCAGCAAACAGCAGGGTAAGACACTGCACAGCACCCCGGAATTGGCTCGATGGGGACGTGCAGCTCCAGTGACATCTCACCAATGACCCCATGCAGGGAGCCCTTCTATTGTTCCCAGGACGTTATCCTGATTGGCAAGGGCAAGGAATCTCAAGAATCGGTGCCTGTGGTCGCTTTGCCGCTGTGTTTTTCATGGTTTTAGCCAGGAAAGGAGATGAAAAGGCCGGGCCCTTAGGCTGGGGCCGGCAGCCCTCGGTGGGAGCTGTCCCTGCCCGGCTCCAGCTGCTCGGTTCCACTCCTGAAGGACACCACACAAAGCCTGGCCCCACGCCCTGACGCACAGCTGGGCACAGCCACTGCAAACTGGGTCACACATTTCATACAGCCACGAGAATTTTACAGCATGCCCCAGCACGGGTCTTACCAGCTTTTAGAAAATACTGATTTAGTATTTTCATTATTAAATTAAAAAAAAAAAAAAAAAGACAACGGAAAAGCTATAAATTAAGGAGTATTTGTTACGTAGAAGGTTACTTTGGTGATAAAGCACATGAACATTGAGACTTTTAGTCCAAAATGCTTTTTTCCTGCACAGTGTGCTAACATTTTCAATCAAGAATTTAACATAAAAGATCCCAAGAATACAAATACATAAAATAATCCAAGACTACCAGTAGCATGTATCAGAATAGATAATAATTATTGAAAAGGTATTGCTTGAATAGCATTTTCCCCGATGATCTTAATAGTGTCCTTAAGTAACCCTAAGCTGTTAATAATATTTTGCTGTTTTGCCTATACAATATATGTTATATTTATTAGTTGTATTAGATTAATATACTTGAATTAAATGGTATTAAATTACTTAAAAAGTCTATAAACGTAAGCATGTTGATATCAAGAACACCTTGATATACTTCCAGCTTTTGCCTGAAAAATGCATGTTTACAAACACATTAATTTTAAAATCTCTATTGCAGAACTATTCCTTCAGTTAAAATATGAATGCAGCCCATATTACATATTACACAATATTTCAGAGTAAGTAAGAGTTAATTCAGCTTTAGCACACACAAGATTACCAATTAAAATAACACCAGCCACAGATACAATACACCTGCTTTGGTGCATGGTTTTACCGAAACTGTAAGTAATCCTCAGAAGAAACTCAGCAAAGATGAACATAACATTTCAGAACTTAAATCTTGAAAATATGAAAATATTTCTCTGGGAACTAAGCCTCTTAAACTGAAATAGAAAAGCTTATTTTTACAGAGGTAGGAAGAATTATTGGAAAATACGCGGTATTTCCTATTACTCTGTATTTCTATCACATTTATTTTGACAAGTCAGGAATATGAACACATTATTTAAAATTAAGTCAGATTGATTTTTATTATTTTCCTGCCTAGTCTTTCCTCATTTATAATGGTGTTGGCAATACTGTACATATATATTACTATAGCATCACTAGACACCATTTTCAAGAAACATATACGATCACATTACTGAAATGTTTAAGATGGTTAAAATACAAGTACACAAATGTACAGAATTAAAATAATTTATAAGACTTCTTTTTCTCAAAGCCAAGGAAATAAAACCTCCTCACTGCATCACAGCAAACTGTGCATGCACAATCAGTTACTTTTTCTCAGCCGAGGAATTCAAATCCACATAAAAAATTCAAGAAATCCCTTCAACTTATTTTACTGCTTTACTGCACGATGTCACCACATAATGAAACACCTGAGTGCCATTTGCCACAAGACTTTATCTGTGCCAGGAGCAAAGCTCCGTGTGGGATTCAGCCAAGGTGCTCCAGTGCTTCCAGTAGTTCTCAACTGCTCCTGGCACAGCAGTTCCTCTCCAGGGCTCCCCAAACCTGATGTTTGCATGTGAAGACCTGACTGGCAGGAGCTCCTGGCATGGCACAAAGCAACAACGCTCAGTGTCAAGTCTGGTATCACTGCTTTAGGTATTCCTCACATGAGTCCCATGGCTACTGCCAGGAAAGTGAAGGCAATGATGATTTCAGTGATCTGAGAGAGGAAGCAGCGCTCTAAATGTCTGCAGTGCTCAGGTTGTGATGGCACTAATTAATGTCCAGGTTTGCCACTCACAAAGAAGTGAGCAGCTATTGAGCAACACTGGCTGTGGATGCACTGACTGGGCTCTGTTACAGAGGGAAAAGCCCCTGGACTGGGTCTGCAGGGGGAGAGCTGACCTGGGAACGCTCTGGGTCTTTATTGAGATACCCATGCACTCCTAACTCAGCGCTTCCTGTGCTCCAGCACATTGCATGAGGTTGTCAGGGACAGCCAGAAACCTGTTTGGGAACTGCAATCCCCGAGCTGCACGTCCCCACAGCCTGACTGCAATCCCACTGCCCCATCCATGCTGGGTCACAGAGGGCACAGGGGCTGCCTAAACCCCATTCCTACCTGTCAGCCTTCTCACCGAGTAATGAGCTCCAATTCTAAATATTCTACTGATGGAGTAGTTTTCTTCTTATGGCTAAGAAAACCCAGCACACTTCTGGAAGAGGGGATGACCCATAAATTATTTAAGTTACAAAAAGCAATGATTATTTTTTCACATGTTCTTTACATTGAATTTAATTAAAAACAGCTGAACAACTTAAGCTGCTCATACAGTTCAAAACAAACTGATTTTCCCCCTATTTCCTACACACCAAGAAAACAATCAGCAAACATTCTCACATAAGACAGTCATCATTTTTTTCAGTAAGTTGTTTAACACTTCATTGTGGTGCTTTCAAAACAAACAAAAAAAACCCATATAGACTGTGAGAATGAATTTTTATCCCCCAGTGAAAGCCACTACCAATGCTTTGGATCAGACAAGTTCTGTGAACTCCAAACATACCCATCTCCTTTAGAAAGCTGTGTAGAAAAATTATCAAGTTTGCCATTTCCCATCAGTAGCATGAAACCTATTTTAAACACACTGCTGTAGTATGACAATAAAATGTGTAGAATTATTTAGGAAGTGACACATAATACTGAAGATATTTGGGAAAGGAAACCCACAAGTTCTGCACTAAATTTCCTGTCAAAAGCATCTGGTCTGCACTGAAAGCAAAACAAAACACAAGCGTACAGGGATCTGTCTGCAATTCCCTCTGCTGTCCCCTCAGCCCTCCTGGAAGAGCTCACCCTGCACTCAGCTCTCAGCACTGCCTGGAAAGGCAGCCCAGGCCCTCTGTTGTTCCGAGGCCTCCCCCTCTCATCTCAGCATAAGTAGGTCACGGTCACTGCCATGCTCCACTTCATCTTTGACTTCATTCTGAAATCACCGCCCTCCCACCCTTCTCCTTTAATGCCATTCAGAAAAACCACAGGCCCTGAAGGAATTTACTCCTTGAAAGCCAGACCATGACTTTTAACTCCTTCCCTGTTCATTTATTCCCAGCCCAGGACTTCTGAGTGTATTCCTGAAATGGCATTAGTAACTCTGGCCACTGGAAACTTGAGATGAATAACTCTGCCACAAGTTAAAAAGTACAACAGCAGATTTTTGAGATGCTTCTATTTCTTTAGCAGAATGACACCTGCTGGCTTCCACCATTCAAGGGGGGATGTAGCCATCCAGATCTCTTTCCACACTCAGGGAGAACAGAGCAGGTGTTTTCAACAAGGATTGCCTGTTCCCTCTGATCACTGTACACACATGCAACTTATTTCTATTACTTTATATAATAACACGGTTTTAAGTAATATCTTCTAAAATGCCATTTTTTTGTTATGAAGGTTTTATACTAAAATACCTAAATACCCTCAGTTGGCCTCTTCTTCCTGCAACTGTTCCTTATTGCTTTATCTAGAACAACCTGCTGTTAGAGCAAGAGCTCCACAAAGAATTTATCTGGAATTAACATAAATCAATTTGTGAAGATAGCTTTTTGTGCTATGCTGAGAAAGCAAGCTTAAAAGATTAAATAAGAGGTGTCTGGACAGATTAGTCCCCAAAGCTTCTGCTGCTTGTTGCTACTGTGCACAATTGACTCTACTGTCCACTTTTGCAGTTTTTTCTGCAGTCTTCCAGTAAGATCAGTTAATTCAATGATATATTTATAGAAGAAAATTAATAACCTGAAACAACACAAAACCTATTTCAAATTAGACATAATCATTATTGCTAAATAAACACTTTTGTAATTGTGCATATCCAAAGGATCTATAGGGACAAGAACTTGATAAAAATAAACAGAGAAACCTATACCAACCCCTCCCAACAGCAACAAACATTATCTTCTTCAAATCAAGAGTGCACCCTCCGACCCTAAAATCCTCAGTGTCACATGGAATATTTCAAACACAAACTGAGTTCAACATGAACTCGGGTTTTGTGACATCTTCCAGGCCAGATGTATGTGCAGACTGCACTTCTGTTTACAAATGCAACTATCCCCCACAGAGCCCTCACTGTGCAGGTTGATTTGGTGTGACACACATGTAAATCAGACACGGGACTTATTAATCTGTCAGAATTCTAAGGTGATATTACCTCCCACGCCAGTGCTGCTGCTTTTTTTGACAGACATCATCTACTGTATCACATGCTTAATTTATTAAATTGATACACACCAGGAACAGTCAGGAGACTCACAAGCACATTTAATCTGAGCACTCAGGCTCCAGTGACGTGGATAAAACAAACAGCTTTTGCTGAAAGGAGCTGCCTCTCTTTTCCAGAAACTGGAATTGACCCTTACTTACGTCACTTTAGGGAATTAATCTTCCAGAAAATTAAGCTGATGTTGGTATGATCAGAAAAGCAGCAGAGAAAACACAAGGGAGAAAGGTGGTTACGCAGAGCCAGGACAGAGGAAGGTATGGAAAAACCTGGACCTTTCCATGGCTCCTTGCCAGACATCGATGTGAAATCAAAGGTTACACACACACAGTGTCAGCCACAAAGTAAACAGTAACAAAACAGATAACTCCAGGCTACATTAACACTTTCAGGTTTTAGAAAGGAGACAAATCCATCTTTAATTCCTGCATTCTCTCAAAACCAAATGCTGTTTGTAAGCAGCTGGTTTACACCAAGACTGCTACAGAAGGAAGCCAATGGTTTGTGGCATTGCACTGTAACATTTCTGCAGCTAACCCTGCAGTGAGACCAAGATGAGAGGGAGAAGAAGACAGGTCTGATGTGCAGGATGATTTCCACCTGTCCCCACCCTGCCATCAGATGCTGTGTGACTGCAGCTACACTGGCTGGATGAAGAAGTTGCCACCCCAGTTCATCTCCACTGCTCATTACCTTCAAATCTCCCAGCATAACTGCGTGTTTAGTCACTTCCTAACCCAGTTCTGTCAAAATGATTCCCGTTAGAAAATCTGTGTTTCAGCTTAACTCAGATTATTTTTGACAGAACTTGTTTAGCGGATGACTATAAATGCAAGTACCAGAAGATCTGAGAACATTGTAACCTTTAGAGCTCAGAGAGGAAATAGCAGCGAGCAGTGAAACCAGCTACCCCATTCCATGGCTGTGTGGCTGTGGGAGAAGCACATTAATCACTCCTATAGGTCTGACTTGTCAGCCTGCCTGAGCAGGGAAAGCTGTGTATCGAGGGTGGTATCTTTAAAGAAAATAAATCAGGAAATCTATGGACTACTTATTTTACTGTTTAAAATGTCAGGTTGGGGTTTAGTGTCCAGAAATTGAAATAATTCACTATAACTGCCTGCAATTCTGTTCTATAATGAGAGGAACAGGCAGATGCTGCTCAAAATATATTAATAAATGTGACATTTCTGTATAGCTAATGGATAAATACCAACCTCGCCTTCTTATCTTAAATTACTGTAACAAGGCCTGAAAACTTACCTAATTGCTTTCTATGTGTTACTGATGTGAACACAGTGCCTGTGTTTTCACTTGTTACATGGCAATAAAAGAGGGAAAACTACCACCAAAATGCAGCATCAAATTACCATCACACAATACACAACACTGACAGGAGCAGGACTTTATGTAGAGATCCCCTTACCTTTTATTAACAGGCTTCTCATCCTTGTCATAAGGCCTTATGAACCATTTCCCAATTCTTACGAAGTTTTTATCCATCAGGCATCTAGAAAACAATTACAGCAACAATTACTGGTTACATCTTAAGGAGTAATTAAAAGGAGTCTTTGAAGACAGTGACCCTGAGGAATTAGGCAGCTGAATTTCCATCAGATTGAAATAGAAGTTTGTAGCTTTGGGGTTCCACTTTCTGTTTTCCCACATCCCTCACAGAGAATCCCTGTCCCTTCTCATGACATTGTCACTGATGCTGAACTTCACAAGTGCATTTTCCCTTTATCTTTGCCACAACCTTTTCCACTCTGGGCTACTCTTTTTGCTGAATGATCCATCTTTCTGTTTTTCACACTCCTCTTCTTGAACAAAGGCCATTCATTAATATTGATTCTTTTCTATTCAGTCTTTCAGATTTCAGATGATAAAAGAATATGCATTCCTTTATTTTTGGTACATATGTGCTATAGTACAGGAGTGACAGAAAATTGCATTACGTAAATATTAACAATGATTCAATTTTCCCTTCACATGATCCCCAGCATGATTTCAGGTGCTGAAACTCTCATAATTACTGCTTCCTCTGTCAGAAAACCTGACTCCATCCAATATACTCCCACATCACCAAAATTAGAGCAGTAAGTTCCATTTTCTGTGGTCCCTTTGAAAGCCCACTGTTTCTTTTTAAAAACTTCATATTCCTCTCTAAAAAAAAAAAATACAAACAGTGAGGATGCAAAGTGATCAATACCCAATTTAAATGGACAAATTAGGGAGTGCCCAATGCCTTTCCAGGTCCACCTGTACACATGAATCACAGGAGCAATTTGCCAACCCTGAGTATGCCTCATACATTAAACACATACTCAAATATGCTGCCCATGGGACCACACACAGAAATTCATAATTAAGGCATATTTTTCACTAAGGTAAATAATATGCTTCAAAAATTCTGAAAAACTGGTTACTTGTTGCTAGTGGTTTATACACTATTTGCAAGTAATATGCAAGCCTTGCCCATACATTTGACATCTATTCATTATTTTTTATTTAGATGAAAGAAATAGATTTTTCCGCCCTTCTAAGTTTTCCAACAGTTTATAGCAGCTGCTAGAGATTAGCCAAAACAAAGGGAAAAAAATAAAAATCACATGAAACTTTCTGCGCAAGTATATTCTGCAAGGTTCAGAAAAGTTGTGTGATCTACACTTCAAAAGCATACCTAGAAGACACAGATAGGAAATGGACGACTGACAACATAGATACTAATATGCTCCTAATTTTTCTGTATAAACCTGGCAGGGTTTTCCAAAGTTAAAGCTGAAGAAAATTCTATGAGCATTTTCTAAAGTAAAGAAAAAAGAAAACAGTTCTGTTGAATAACCAATATCTTAAACTGAGTATGAAAGCTAAGCCAGCAGAGATCTAAAGACATTGGGGGGGGGGGGGGAGGGAAAGCTTCAGCAACTATTTCCCTAGGAAATACTTGCTATTAGTCTGTCAGTGCCAGCATGTTCTATACAAATAAAAGGAAGTCTGTGAAGTTCTCATCAGATCCCTAAAGAAAATAACCTGTAGTAACAAAAAAATGTAATAAACTCTTCCCATCACACACAGTTCAATGCCGTGTGTCACACTGCCGTGTCTCACCACAGCAGGATTAACTGCCTCAAACTAATGCTGCTTTCCTAGAAAAAAAGTCTTCATGGGAAGATTTGTCCTTAAAAATCAGTCAACCCTCCATGCTAAACTAAATCATGGGTTATTTAAAGGATAATCCTATATAAAATCAGAGCCATGCCTGCAGCAGCACGGATCTCAGATGCAGCCAGGTGGGCAGTTAATGATAGTATGGTTATTTTTGCTGTATAAGCACTAAAGGTAACTAGTCTTTCACAGTGAGCTGTAACAATGGCCTTGTGTAAAAAAAAAAAAAAAAAAAAGCCAATAAATGGTAATAAAAAGCAGTTATTTAATGATATAAGGATGAAACACCCCACAGGCCCTGGCTCCTCTCCCTCCTCAGGGCTGGGCGATCCCTCCCTCAGCAGTGCAGCTGTTCCAGCACTTCGCTGGCACCTGACCTCCTGTATTTCTGATTTTTCCATGAAAAAATGACCTGCCAAGGGCACACCAATCGTTACGAAACAACACCGTAATATTCTGAATAGTCATCCCTCAGATCTTGTAATGTTTTCTATATTGCCAATTTACATAAACTGATCATTAGTGTGGGTACTGAGGGGGGAAAAATAAATAAAAAAAAAAAAAAAAAAAAAAAACCAAAACAAAAAAAAACAAAAAAAACCACAAAAAAAAACCTTCCCCCCCCCAATCAGCTGTGTAAAGGCCGTTCTTCGTGCCTTTGGCAGGGTTACCCAAAAGCAGACGATCCTCCTCCCTCCGTGCCCCGCGCTGTCCCCACAGGTGCCTCGGGCTCCTCCATGAGGGAGCTCCCCCCTCACGGCTCCCCTTCCCGCCATTTCCTTCCCGCCACGGCCGATCCTCCTCAGCCTCCGGCAGAACAAACCCGAAATAAACCCCAAACCCACCAAACTGCAACCGCCGGCCCCAGCCCCGGCACTGATGGGCCGATCCTCCTCAGCCTCCGGCAGAACAAACCCGAAATAAACCCCAAACCCACCAAACCGCAACCGCCGGCCCCAGCCCCGGCACTGATGGGCCAGCAACGGATTCGAGCCTTCTGCTTTATTAATGGGGCTTTTCCCAAACACCGGCTAAAATACGGCCTGAAAGTGCTGTTTAATAAAGCCTGCACACTTGTTGCTATTACTTTAAATAAAGTAATTATGATGTTAAGTTCAGATTTGGTACGGCAGGCAAAAAAATTTATATAAAAAGTGAGTAACTTCAAGTAAATTCAGCTAGGATACTGTAAAAATTGTCATCAGGAGAGCAGTGAGAAGGCAAGGGACAGTACTGTGGAACAACAGCTTATCTGACATTAATCATACCAGCTTACTGTGACATTTAATCATACCAGCTTATCGTGACATGAATTGTTTCGGTTTATCAGGACATGAATTGAGGCTCTCAGCAAACACCTGAGGTGTGTCCACCAACTACTGCTGAAAGGAAAAGGCTTTCCAGTCACAGCTGGACAGAACAGTCCTGCGGACTCTGCCAACTGTTTTCAATTAAGTTATATTAATTTAAAAAAAAATTAAATTTATTTCACAAGTTTAAAGAGGTCCAAAGAATAAAATTAGCCACTTTAAACTTTAAAGTCAGCTGGCTGGGTACCACAGATTAATAAATACATATCAAATTAATTTTCCCTTTTATTCTATAAAGCTACAAAAGCACTAACGAACATTCTAGACTTGGAATTCAATTTTTATACTTTTATTCATTCCAAGTAGCCTACAACGTTTATAAAAATCCCCTAAAGAGACGGATGGGATAGAAAACAGAGAATACAACAACTAATCCTTGTACCTGTGGACATGCACACAGGTAACACGGTCACCCTATGGAAACACAGCCTCAGGAACATAATACAACCTCATTACCAGTAAATCTACATCAAAGTAAACAGGACACTAAACGAGACAAGATCAAAGCGTTTTCCATTTGCTTATTTTCTGAAAGAAAAAATATCCAAGGCTGCATTCTGCAAAATTACTGCAACACAAAGGTGTATTCTATTTTGATGTTGTTGTTATTATCATTATTAGAACGTCAGAGAAAGTGGGAACAGTCTAATGACAATTTAATTCTGAGAAGACATCCAAATTTGTAAGAAGAACTAGGATGTAATACAGGAAGGTGACGATGACCTGAAAAACTGCAGAAACAGAAAGAATAAAATTATATAGCCCAAGATGCCATGTCCCACTCTACAGGTCTAAGAACAAGATAATCTTCAGTAATCTTAAGAGTTGATAGCTGGATTAAGAAGAAAAAGGTGAGTGTAATAACTTTGCAGACAAGTCCTATATATACATAGATATACATATAAATATATATATAATATGTCTCATCAGAGCCAGGAACTGCTAAGCTTCATCCTGAACATTGCACACAAATGTAGACAAATTGGAACATGCACGTAACCAGGATGATTGGGCAAAGAGAATTAAGAGCTTTTAAGAGCTTTTTCATCAAGGCACTGAAGGTCAGATACAATTACCCTCTCTCAGCACCTCAAGAAGGTGAAAACTTCTCTTTTTTTTGGCTTTTAAAACAGCTCCTTAGCAAAAATCCGAGCAGAAATATGTACCAACATTATTGTTTGTATGAGTGTTTAATTAGTTGACACAGCATTTTATGACAAATTACTCAGTCTAAATCTGAAAAAAATATAGCTTAAGATCCATAAGAATATAAATGCTCTATAGGTACCCTGTACAATTTTAAGTATCAAATGAAATATTTGAGAGCACTAGAGTTTTTCTTACCTTTCCAGAAGATTATGAATTGCTTTGAAGAGCAGGGTCCTACACTCATAGGAAAGTCCATTCTCCCAGAATCCTTCTTCCACCACTACAAAAACATAAAATGCCAACATGCTCAGAATAGGAAAATACAAGCATTTATCCAAAACATATCTTCAACAGCTTTAATTTTCAAAGTAACATGTATCATTAAACTATTTCAGCTATTACCTCCGTTGCCCAAGTAGCTTTAATCTTTACTTGCTGCAGACGCAGCCTTTGAATTAAAAAAACAAAAAAAACAAAAAAAAAAAAAACAACCAAAACCAACACAAAAGCATAAAAGTAACCCCATTTGTTTGTAGCATTCAATATTCAAGTACAAGGGTGAGGAATGCACGATCATTCTTTGCCACCACTGCTGAGAGATCCTTTAAAACTTAACCACAGATGCCGACAATCAAGAAACAAAGTGAATCATTAGAGGTGTAAAATCAATTTACATAACTGAAACAACATGAAACAACTCCTCTGAACCTCTCGCTGTCACACTCAGGTGCAATTCCTTCCTCGTACTGACTGTAACTATCGCAGTTTTAGCAACACACAGCAGATTTTATACCAAATAAAAACTGTACACTCAGTACCGAACTGCAGAGATTTTAGAGTTAAAAAAAGTAAGTCTAATTATCTCTCCTAGTAGAGTGCAGCCTGAATTAGTCACCTGAAGGACAGACAACTTCAAAAATATCTGCTGTCCTCACTCGTGGCTTTTGGGTGCATAAACTACCAGGAGTAGCGCTATTTCTGGTATGCCTGTACCAGATTCTAAATCTTACTCAGCTAGAAGACGCAGAGTGAAAACAGATGATTAAACAACTTTTTCAACGAGTAAGGATTTGTTAATTGTCTGAGTTCTGTCATTTCAATTTCACAGGAGTAGTCGGCAGATCTTCAGAAGTGCAAACACAGAATTCCACCGCACGTTAAGCACTGAATACTTCACACCCCTCCTTGGCCAATTCGCAGGACGAGACCTCGCAGCAGCAGCGCGGCTATCGCAGGATGATTATCTCAGTACAGTTTACAACCACGTTTAAAGCAAGCTCTAAGGAGTTTGTGCTCCATGGAAAACACTGATATTGCCAGCAACCTTCAAAGCCCCGAGCCACTGTTCTGCTGTAACTCACAGACTCAGACAAGAAAACGCACATTGTTTGCATGAGCAGTGTTGTGATATGCTGGTGCTGGTAACAGAGCCTCTCTCCTCGTGCAGAATGGAAAAGCCAGGTTTTAGTCCCTAAATCACCTCAGCGGACAGCGGAAGACTTGCCGGGAGAATGGAGCCAGCCCCGGGCACAAGCGGCAGCCAAGGAGCTTTCCCTCGGAAAGCACTGCAGGCCCTGTAATGCCTGCAGGCCCTCCCTGACACCGAGGATGTGACGGGCCATGGCTATTTACTGCACAGAACTCCGCATGGCCTCGGGTTTCACGGGTAAAACGCGGAGCTTAAGGAGCTCAGAACCCCCCTGCATGTTCACAACGATTGATGTATAAATTCTCAACAGCTCCGAACTACTGAAGCCCCAGAAGCTGCAAGGCAGGCACAGTCTTGCACTTAAAAATGACATAATCCTTAAATATATGAAACGTTACAGATTACACTATGAGAGATCACACCTGCATGAAAATTCAGTATTTAAATTAAAAAATGAAATTTTTCGACAGCATCATGAAGTTGACAGAACCTGTAAAAGTCAAACTAAATTCACTCTTACACAGCAGTGAGCTCTTCTCCAGTTTCACCCCATCCTAGGCTGTCAAATGAACTGCCAGTATTGCCCCTGCTTTAGGAACTTCATGCAAAATAGGGGAGACAAGAATCAGTTCCATGATTTTACAGGAAGGTTCCCACCACCAGTTCTGAAGTTCTCAGTCCTAACTCCCTACCTACTCCCAGGTACACAAAGCAGACTAACAGGACCCTGTCACAGCTTACATCACCTCTCAGAACTATTCAGTATAGAATGATTTTGCCATTTCAGAAGAATTAAGATCAGATCACACTGCTTTACACTGTGAAATGTAATATTCTGTAGAGTTGGAATGATTTTAATCCCAATTTTTTTTTGTGACTGGACATCACCTGCATTCTTTTTCCCTGCTCAGCTTCCCAGGCTACTCCAGCCTGCTATTCCTCCACAATCCCAGACACAAAACACTCCCCAGCCCAGCAGGAGGGATGGGATGAGGGAATGGAAACTGGCAGCACTCCCCCTCCCTACCCACCACCACAGCTGCATCCATGGCTATCCTGCACTCAGCAGAAGGAATGGCTGGGAGGAATGTGTCCAAAATCCTAGGAAAAGCAGGGAAAAGCAATGTTAACCTCACAGCCAAGTCCCGAGGGTCAAGTGTGCCATGAGATCAGACTGCCTGAGGAGCAGCAGGGGAGTGGCACAGGGAAAAGGGGAAAGTCTGGAGTGGTATCAACCCTCAATATTCTAATTTTCCAAACTGCCTTTCTTAGTACATGGAATTCACATAAATGATATATGAAATGGAAATAAAATTACTTCCCTATTAAATTTAACTATATCATAAGACATTGCCATAACCATTTTCCTATAATAAATGCCTTTAATTCCCAGATATATTAAAACACTATACTTACTGTAATTATCTCTAATGCTTCTTTATCCTACTAAAAAAGTACATCTCACAATTAAGAGCATGTACATATGTCTGATGCCATAAAAATGAGGAGGAAAAATTAGAAGTGCAGCATTTCACTTCCTCTTTGCTCTTTGGCTTCCTGATCCAGACTCCAAAACAAAAGTGCTGAAATGACTGGAGCAAGTTACAACTTCAAGATTCATATAGTGACCAATAAAAAAGTTTGGCAAAACACTAAAAATTAGATTATTCCTGTAAATTCCAAAGTTCCTGACACTTATAATTTAACTAGATTTTAAGTTTTGAGGAGTATTTTAAGTTCCTTATAGCAAAATGAAGTCTAGGAAATAATTGTTGGTCTCTGTGTGACGATTTCTAATGCTTTTAACACCGAGCACGTTCAGCTCCAGCCCCCCCCAGCTTTCCCATGCTGCTGCCAGCACGTCCAGGCAGAGCCAGCAGGACACAGGGGCTGCACAGGTTCCCAACCACGGGAACACCCCCGGCCTGTCCTGGAGGCGTTCCTGGTACTTCAGCTGAAATATTTCTCTTTAGACCCATCAAATGTGCCACTGAACAACAGCTGGGAAAGCCATCTTCCAAAGCAGAGAACTTCCAGGTGGAGAACCCTGCAAAGATGGAATGTTTTAGTAAGAGAAAACACAAGAGAGCACAAACTTCCTTTTCCTCCCTGGAAGTCAGAGCAGAGGATAAGAGTTTGGAGAGGCAGCAAAGCAGAGGGGACAAACTGTGGGTCATTGCTGGCCAGGCCGTGGGGGACACAGCCATGGCCAGTGTGATCCCTGAGTGCAGCAATCCCGTCCTGGGGAGGTGGCAGGCTGGGTGACACCTCCAGAGCCCCAGCTCCTCCTCACCAGAGGGCCCTGCCAGGTGACAGCTCCTGCACTGGGACAGCTCCGTGTACCCCGAGCTCTGTGTACATCCATTTCTGTAAACATTAACTACCCTGTCCAAGCCTCTGCACACTCCAGGGATGGATGACACCTGGGAGTGGCTTTTACTTTATTTTAACAGGCAGCCCATCCCCTTCTCACTGCCCTGCAACAGAGGGAGAACTTCACCACTTCATTTCTCAGCAAAAGAAGCAACTGCTTACCTCTAGTTATGTTTTGTTTGGGTTTTTTTTTAAATTAAATCATCTCCCAAAATAAACTATTAAGTCTATTAATACTCTGTCTCTAAAAATCTATATCCTCAGAAAAAAAAATTATCAATAGCAGAAAATCCAAAGCAAGAAAGAAATGTAATTGACACTTACAATGGATTACAATGGAGGTGTTAATCTCACTGCTGGTGTTCAAAAAGAATGGGAATTAATCAACAGCCTTCATAAATAAAGGCATTTTAAGGCGTTTGTTATGATTTTGTTTGCATAGGTTCAAAAAACGAATAAAATGTTTGTGCTGATTTTTATGTTTATTCTTGCAGATCAGATGTTAAAAGAATGAAAGGCAACTACAAAAATTTAGACTTACATGGGAAATTTATAATTTAAAGATAAATTAATGAGCAGCTTAGTTGGCTTGGGGTCTTTTTTATTTTCAAGTCATAGATATTAGGGTCTTCAAAGTGTCCAATGATTTTTATGAAGCCAGCCATATTCTCCAAAAAAAAAAAAAAAAAAAGATCCATTATAAAAATTTCAAGGAGAGAAGTCACAGCAAAATATCAAAGCAAATACTTCAATAATTTTAGGTCTCCCAGCAGAGATACTGGAAAGATAATAAGATCTCTGTTCTGCTTCAGTGGTCAAACTGACATATTTTACTTAAAAGAAATGTAGGAAGGAAGGAGAGGAGGCAAGTCGAGGCTGTGCCGGCACTGCAGACAGTTATACCTTTAAGAAATCCAGCCACCCACATTTTAATAATTCAGGTCACACTGCCTTGTGCAGTTTAAAAGCAGAATTAGTTTCAAAGAATACATATTTCCTCAGAGCTATGTTACATATTTCCTTTTAATGTATCATATTGCAGCAACAGCTGAAATGAACGTCTAGACATCAAAAACAAGGCTTTATTCCCACCTACTGCTTTTTTACCTCAGGCATCAGAGCTAATGAAACCCATTATCCAGAACACTGCCCTCAGTTACCACATTGGCCACTGCAAATATGAAAAAACACTCTGGGACAGCACCAGTTATTCAGCCATTAAAATTACTGAAAATCAATTTCTTGCTGCACACTGCAGAAATACTGATAGATTAAAGCAGGACACATGGGACAAGGAGATTACTTCCAGGGAAGATTACTGTGTCAAACTGCTGAGGACGGGGACTTAGGCAGCTCCTCAGGATTCACATGCAGAGCAGCACATGCTCCCTCTTAGCCTTTGATATTTTGCCTCCTCGTTGCCATGAAATACGAAGGATGTGGGGCTTTTTCTGTGTTTTCAAAACACATGGCTAAACAACTCCAACAAAATCAGACATAAAATTACTAAAAGTAAGCATTTAATTTTTCATCTGTATTTTTATTAACATGCCCTTAAAACAATATTTCAAAAGCCAACGAGCATTTTGAAGCATCATTTCTCCTAAAAAATTGAGTTAAGAGAGTAACAACACAATGCAATGGTACATTAATTCTGAAAAACTATATTATACCCATAAAAATCCAATTAAAGACAACGCCATTGATCGATCATTGCTATGCTGCCATTGATCACCTTGTAAAATCTGTGTTTGAAGTCATTAGTGATTAAATTGACTTATTACTAAATCAGATTCAACCCACTTAGAGATCTAATTTCCTCATGCTGGTTATGATCGTAGGGAAATTGTGCTGCTCACTCGTACAGGCCCGAGAATCCATCTTGGCTCCCTTCCCCGAGTCAGCTCATCATAAAATGAACCAAAACAGTGGAAACGCTCCCCAGAATGATTCATTTGTGTTCTCCTATTTCCAAACAGAGGGAATATTCACTGGACATGCACAGAAGCATTTCCAATCCCCGTCCTTTCTAGGTATCCTTGGCTGCTTACCGGAAAATCAGAATATTAATGGAGACCATGGCTGGAGATTGCGGCTCAGGCACGACCTGAGTTTGCATCTCAACACACCGCAATTTTCGATATAAAAACCAACACTTGCAAGCAGAGTTGACTATGAAACTAAAATTGTTGCACTTCAGAAGGATAAATAAAACCTTCAAAGGCAACAGCTGTTGAATATCACAGGAATATTCCGAGGCTTTAATTGTTGCGCATTGAAACAGAAATTAGCATAATAGCTATTTATTGAAAAACAGATGGTAGGTAACTATCTGCACTTAGATTGTGTTAGCACTACTTAAAGTATTACTTTTATCGCTTCCTCAGTCCCGGTAGGCACAGAGTTGTTTTTTTATAAAATACACATTAAATGTTACATCCTCTCCCTGGCCCACACACTCCCATTCCTGTGCTCCTGCACGGCCCTGCTGCCTTCCACCCGAGCACACCACAGCCAGATCCTCACAGGGACGGTTTCTCAGCAGCTCGGTTAACCAAAATTATTATCTCTGAAATCAGGACGAGCATTTCTGTGCAATTACAGCTCGAGTCTGCTCCCTCTGTAGGAATGCAGATGAGCTGTGCAGAGAGCTCCTGAGACAGGAGGGATTCCAAATCAAACCATGCATTTGCTGTGTGGTTTTTGCTTTGAATGCTACCATCACCAGAAAGAGTAAAAGGAACAGAAATAAGGCACAATTTTATGTGGTTTATACAGTTTCCCAGAGCAAAGCAGCAAGCTGTCTGCAATGGGAAACCTGCTCTCACGTGCCAGAAAATCCCCCCAATCCCTGATTTATGCTGCTTCATTTGTCCCTCCATGTGTTTAAGCAGTCTGATTTCCAAGCCACTTTATATTTCTCTGCAGAGGTATTTCCTATAAAAGCATAACCTGACCATAGTGAGAAGGAACTAAAGGTTTGGGGACATTCTCACCATCATTTCCTTAAATGCTCCAAGCTAAGGATGCCACTAGGAAAGAAGTATTTTCTTAACTTTACTCCTGGGAGTTTCCAGAATTTCCTCTCACATTTCTGAACTTTTTGTTTTCCATTATCTCTTCAACTCTTTGGTATAAAGACATTAAAGGTAGTTTGTCAGAAGAACACAAAAGCAACCTGAAAAACTTTGAAGGAAAATACAATTTTAAAAAGTATTACTATGCTTTCCTAATCCTAGAAACAACCTGTACTCTCCAAACTTGATTTGCTCTCTTCTTTCCCCTTCCAAATCTCCCAAGTTTTCGTCATTTCCATCTCCAGCCACCACCTGGGCCTTGCAGCCAGAGCGACCCTCATTCCACACATGGGCTGCCAGCCCCACTTCTGCCTTCTGATCTTTCTGGGTTCAAAGAAAATGGAATTCCTGCAGTGGATGTGCAGCAGGGAGACCTTCCTGTGCACCAACAACGTCATGAGAAGGAGGACTTGTACTTTTCCTGTCCAAACACAACTGGTGTTTACTGGCACTGACGGGACACTGCGTTGCCTGTTCCCAGAGCTCTGCTGGATGTGAGGGAATGTGCGAGGGAATGGCCGGAGACATCGGAGTTCAGCCATCCCCGAGTAACACAGGGCTTGCTCTGAGGGAAAATGCCGTCCGTACTAATCCCTACTTGGAAAGCGAAAGGAACCCGGAGTGTTCCCTCACCTCCCAAGTATGCGGGACGTCACTGCCGGAGCACGGCTCCGTGCGGAGCGCGGCACCGGGCCGAGCTCTGCCGGCGGTTCCACCCTCACGCTCTGCAGTGCCTGCGGCCCTCCTCGTTCCCCTTCCCAACCCCAGGCACCGCCGTGCCTGCCGGTGGTCCATCCCCACAGCCGCAGGAGCTCCGGCGGCATCCCCGGGCGATCCCGGGGGCCTGCCCGGCCACGGGGAACGGGACACGAGTGCGGCGCTGGGGCCGCTCCCGCCGCCGGCCGGGCCTGAGGGCAGCGGCCCGAGCGCCCTTCCCCGGCGGAGGGGCCCGGGCAGCTCCTCTCGCTGCTCTCCGCTGTGCTGCGGCCGCCACAGCCTTTGACTCATCTCCTCTCATGGCAGCTGGACCAAAGACAAGATCTGCAGCACACCCAAGGAGACATTTATGGAGAAATCCCGGCTGTAACGTGCCCAGTGTCCCCAGGCCCCCGAGCTCTGCTTCCGCCCGGCCGGGCTCTGCTCCGAGGGACAGAAACTGGGGGTATTTCCATCTCAGCTGTATGCTGATTCAACCAAGGCAATATTTGCGTTTCCAGCAGCTAAAATTTGAGTTTACCCTTCTGCATAAAAATTAAGAATTGTGTCTGTTTTTCCTCAGCTCACACTCGCTTTTGGTCCTGTGTCCTTGCAGCCCCCAGGCTCCTATTTTCTTAACTTTTTTTTTCCCCTACCTAATGGTTATAGAAATAACAATTTTCATTAAAAAATCTTACTTTCCTTAACTTACTTGTAATGCTATATTGTGAGAAAAAAAGATTTGAATTTAAGTAAGAGATGCAGGAAATATTTTTGGAGCAGTTTCCCACGTTAAATATACATCATGTGCCCCACACAAAACAGCCAAAGGTTGTAAGTATGAACTACTACACTAATTCCATTATACATGGAACATATTAGATAAGTCCTCTTCATGTTACTGTTTGAAAGCAGGAAAAGATGTGAATAAACATATTTTTTCTAGGTTATACATACTTTCAAAATAATGTTTTAAAGCTTATTTTACTACTTGTTTTCCTACCTCCCTGCTGGAATTCATTATATCTTACACAGAAGTAAACGACAAAATTGACTTTTCAATTTGTTTACTCAAAAACTTCCTGCAGTAAAAGCTGAAGGACACAAAAAACCCAAACCCCAACCAACAATCACCAAAAACACAAATAAAAACTAAGAATTAGCATCATGCAAACCCAAATTTAATATTGCTGGCAGATATTTTGAGTAGCAAACTTAAGCAAAAGTCCTGTCCAACCCAAACCATAACATGATCCTGTAGGTCTTTCCAGACATGACCTTCAGCTTGTAATTGTTATCAATTAGAAAATAAATTTAAGCTTACAATGCTTATATACTTCAGAAATAGAGGGTGAGGCTTGAGCAATAACATCAGTGCAAAAATGGTTATGGTCAGACATGCTAGAAAATAAAATACTTTGAAAAAATACTTTCGAAGGAAAAATTTAAAGATTCTCAGTTTTGCAACAATTTTGGAAATAAAAAAAACGGAAAATGCATCTTAAGTTGAGTTATGAAGAAGAGCGTAAATGAAGTATCTTTTTATAAATGTGCCTGTGAGAACCTTTTCCCTCATATCCTCGTCTTTTTGGAGAGGCCAGGATCCTTCCAAAACCACAGGCACAGAATAAAAACGCAGAACAGACTTCAAAGACAGAACAAGCATATTTTTGTCATTTTGTTTGTTCTTTACTCCTCACAAAACATGCCAAAATACTTTGTGCTCTTCTGTAAGCAAATGTTTACTGGAGTTTGCTGCTACTTGAACGGAAGCAAAAGCGAAATAACAGTTTTGTGTTGAGTTCTGCCAGCGAAGGGGCTGAGCTGGAGGCAGCAGAATGTCAAGCAGGTTTTTAAGCAGGTTTTTAAATCTATTTTTGTCCTCTGAGGAAGCCAGCAGAGGGAGCTGGCTGGGACCCGGTCTGGGCTCATCACCCAGGGGCTGCTTTTTCGATTAAGAAAAGGATCTGAGATCACACAGGCTAAAAATAAAACTTCAGGGGGAAAAAACCGACCACATGCAATAATAAACATATTAGAGGAGAGCAGGTTTGGAGTAGGGACAGTTTAAGTGCTCCTTTTAAAATAAAACCGTCCATATGGAACAGTTTTGAAAGCAGAGAAACTTCCTTGAGAAATAGTATCTGGTCAAAGCAGCTGGGATCAAATGTGTGATCCCTTGGGAAAGGCTCCAGAAGATCCCTGAAAATCCTGATGTCCCTTACTTGCAGTGCCTGAACAGGTACTAACCCCAAACAGGCACCCAAACCTCCGTGTAGGAAAACAACCCCTGTCCCTCCCCATCCCTGCCTGTCCAAAGCAGGGAATACTGCAGGTGCTCTTTCAGATGGGGACAGAAAAACAATTTCTTAATCAGCACGTTTTTATTTATCATAATATGTTTATTTACTCCTGTTTATAAACAGAAGGTATTACAGGGGGAAAAAAGTAATGAGGAAGACACAGCAGGGCACTGGGGATGAAAAAAGCAAATTACTGAGGACTGGAGAGCTGTTCTGAAATAGAGGAGTCCTTGGAATTCCATACAGTAACAAACTAAGCTGCAAGATTTTACAGACTTATCTGAGACTCCCAAGTACTCAGCTTTTCTCATAATCTTTAAGACTGAACATAGATGTAGTAATTATTAATTTAAAGCCAGTCCTGCTCTGTAAGATCTCTCCTGTGAGAGTTACTGCAAACAAGAACCCAAGTGAGCAGGACTCCCTTGGGGATGAGCAGGCTCCCCGAGGAACACCCAGGAATAGGAAGTTGTGATTTAACTTTCTATTCAATCAAAAAAAGCGCTGCATCTTCTGACTCCTCTCTACTTGGGACTCCTTCTAAAGATTACTTCCATAAAATCTGAGCCAACTGACCACATTTGACCACTACAAAAGAATTCCCCTTCCCAGGCACCCCCTGTGCTCACTGCTGGAGTTCTTTCCCATATCCATATTTCAGCAGGAGCCATCTCCCTCACTGCTGCTTCTGCAATGCAAATGCAATATGTTGTTCACTTTACAGGCCGTTGCCATGGATATTAATGTGATGTCATAAATTGTTACATCTTCATTGCAGAAACAAAATGAAAGGGCTTGGAAGCAGGAGAAGAATAAGAACGAATCTAACCAAGCATATTTAAGAATAAGCAACTGTTGTACAAATCACAAAGAGAAAAGAGTCACACAAATGTGTATTTTAATTTAGTGTTGTTGAATGCTTCTCTGTGTAAGTGCTTCCTAAAAGATTCCAAATTCCCTATTGAATTTCTTACTGGACTGTTACCTGCACAGTGGGGCAGCAACAGATGGAGCAGCACTTCTGAAATTCAGCTTTTCACCATGGTTGGAAATACATATTTCTGTTAGAAACATCAGTTTCTGAACTCTACTTTCAATTACCAGGCAACCATCCCAGCAATGCCAACGTGCCTTGCCCCTGCTTTTCCTCTCATTCCAGCTACTTTTTGGCTCACCAATTCCATTCGTGGCACATGAGCGATGGCAAGTACTTAATTTTTGAAAAATAGGGGTTGTGGATTGCCCTTAAAAATTATTACCAACAAGTATTCCTGAAGTTCTTCCTCTCCAAGGACTCCAGGAATAAGCAGTAACAAAATGTTCCTTTGCCTTATTAAAAGAGTAGCTAAGATTACAACAAGTTAATCTACTTTATCTGTAGATGTACACACAGAGAAAAGAATTATTTAGCTTAGAGAAAAGCAGAATACAGTACAAAGCACACCCAGTGTTCACAGTCACAGAGGATTTCCCTCATTTTCAATTAGTCAAACTGTCTGGTCTAATCTTTTTCCCAAACAGTTTAGCTTTGCTGAGAGTGGATTTAACTAAGTCGAAAGACACACAGGGAGTGGGGAATGAATGGGCACCTCAGGCTGCCCGGAGCTGCTGCCCTGCCTGGAATTACTGCCTGAGAATGGGATAAACTCAGCGCCCCTCCCCTGCACTGCCACCAAACTGGCACCCCGAGAAGGAGCAGCACTTGGCCAAGGGCAATCCTGCTGCTGACCCTCTCCAGATCGCAGTGCCAGGAAACCCAGGCACCCCTCAGCTCCCCAGCATTTCCTGTGGCAGCTCCAACAGGAAGAAAAGCCTCACACCTGGCCTGCATTTCTGGGGTCTTGGGGCACTTCTGAGTGCCCCCATCCAACAGGGAGGACCTCATCCACTCACAGTGGTCAGGGGCTCCTCCCCTTTCCAAACTCCCTTGAAGTGCACTGGAATGGGCTGGATCCACACCCTTCCATTCAAATCCAGCATCCTGCACTCCCACAGGTCACACAACAGAACAGATCCCATCTTCAAAAAGCCAAGAGAATCTTCCCTGGGCTTGTCTGTGGCTTCTACTTCTGCATTCCACCTAATCAGGAGCCTTAACCTGTTCCTCCAAGCTCTCACCACTTAACTCTCATTCATAATTCATTACATGCCTTTTTTTCCTAGTCCCTACCCATTTAGGGGAGGAGGAATACACATCAATGCTCACCATTCCAATATCTCCAAGACTCAAAAGGCTACTGAATAGCTGAACAAATACAAAACAAAAATAAGTTTCTTGCCATCTTTTAAAGAAAGGTGTTCTGTAACTGCAGCTTTAGTAGTCTGGGAGATGTTCAACCTTCTTGACTTAACCTGTTTAATTCACGTGCTTCTGAGAGCTCCTGCTCCAATAAAGCACCCAGTGAACAGCCCCCCTCCAGTTTAGCCCAGTCCCTCTCACCAGCTGCATTTCTTGGTGATGGCACCATTCCACCGAGTCCAGGGCAGCTGCACTGGTGCATCAGGTGTTTGTTATGGGACAATGGGAACGTCTCAGTCAACACAGCATCACCCGTACTCTGTGTTTCCAATCCTATTTTTAATTCAGGAGCTTAAAGGGCAAAACAGCCTCCAAACCACATCCTCCCAGTCACCCATCCAGCCCTGCCCTCTGGCACTGGGAAGCCATTCCCTGTGTCCTGTCCCTCCATCCCTTGTCCCAAGTCCCCCTGCAGCTCTCCTGGAGCCCCTTCAGGCACTAGAAGGCTGTTATAGGGTCTACAGAGAAACCAAGACTGCAGATCCCCCCTAACTGCTCACCTCAGAAATATTTCTGATTGGAACTGTTTAATTCAATTCCCAGACCCAGTGGGTCCCTATCCTGGGGGAGCCACCCAACACAGAAACTGCCACGTTCCCCTGCTCTGAAGAGTGAAGCAATAGCTGCTCTGTGAGCAGTAACACTGAGGATTTCTTACCCTTGAAGGATTTGCCTCCTACAATCCTACACACTGAAAGTCCAGGGTCAAAGGGCAACAGAAAGTCAAGGAGCCCTACAGGGCAGCCCGAACACTCCACAGCACCCCACTGGAACAGCAGGCACCTCCCTGGGGCCAGACAGGAGCAGGGCCAGCACAGGTGTTGGAGGAACATCTCTGGGATGCAACAAAAAGGGTTCTCATCAAATTCCCCACCCAGAGCACGCTCCTGAGCTGCATCCCCACAGCTGTCCAGGCAAATCCACCCAAGGACAGTGCTCTGCACCCTGCAGCTTCTCAATAAATCAGGAGGGTTCTCTGCATGTAGCCCAGGGGTTCACTGCACAGGAGAACACAAAATGCTATTTCTAAAATAAAAATAATTATAAATTGAGCTTTTATTTTATTAAAAATCCCAATTCTGTTAAAAAATGCAGCTATAAGAAGATTACAGATCAGCCTACCTAATTTCCCCTAATATTTCAGTAAATAACAACCACCTATTTCTGCATCTCCAGGAAAGCCCTTGGCTGTCATGCCAAAGGAGCCCCCCAGAGAACTCTGCACATATTAAATTGGAATGTGGGGTGACCCTGTGAGCCCTGCAAGGACCCAGCACCTCCAGGATCCTGAGCCAGTGTGGCAGGAATCCGTGGGATCATTCCCCAGTGCCAGGGCAAGGCGGGCAAGGAGGGAGGGACCTGCTGCCAGGCTGTGCCAGCTGCCATTTGGAGCCTGCAATGGACATCGTCATTTTGCCTTTCTGTCCACAATTTTGGTGTCAAAACCAAAGCACACACACGGCTCTGTCCCCACAGAGTGCCTGCAACAACCCCGGCTGGCCCTCGTGGAACTAAAATAAGCTGATTTTCCTTCTCTGATAAATCTTGCATTTTACAATGCCTACAGCCAAACCCAAATTCTCACCTACTTACCCCAGAAGCAGCAAGGCCAGACTTAATTGACTTTGTCACACCAGGGATGTAAAAAGCAACTCCTAACTACTGCAAACCATGGCTAAATACAAATCACAGCACTTGAGTCTCAGTGCAAATTAACAGGGTAAAATCCTCCCGTGAAATCCCCCGGCACCGTGGCAGCCCCACTCAGCTCCATCTCTCTGGGCCAAAGAATTTCCCTCACTTGTAACATTTAAACATAATCTGACAGCAAATGAAGCTTCAGCTGAAGATTACTGAAAGGCTGGGTTTGCTTACTTTTCCCCCCTCAAGCAGAATATGAAGCAGCTGGAAACACATCCTCTTGGAAATGTACTCCATCATATATTCTTCATCCTGATAAAGGCTGTTATCAAATACAACTAACAGATCAATGACTGATGCTGCTGACAATTTATTTTCTTTTATTCTTTCCTTCTTGTTTACGTGATACCCCCATAGCCTGTAAGAGGCCTTTGCCTTCAAGCACAAAGCATCACAATTACTCCAGACATTATTTTGCTGGCATAAAACCCCAGCTACAATGCATTTAAATTTCCACAAAACATGTCTGGGTTGTTTAAAGAGGGTAGCAACAGGGAGATAATCCCACTTTAATAACTCTGTGTGTAATTGCTCTGAGCTACCATCTTAAGCTGTCTTACATAAAGCCCAAGCCCCGGGTCACTCCCTGTGCCCCCTACCTTGGCAGCTCAGTTTGTGCCCAGCTGCACCTCCCGACCCAGCTGTGCTCCATCCCCACCTCCCTGAGCTTTCCACATAATCATGGCAGAGATGGGCTCCCACTAAATTAATTCCCAGGATTGTCCCAGGATTTTGCAGAAAGTATCACATGAGAAACAAAATGCATCTTGATTTCACATTTAATAATTAATATTTGTGTTCCGTGGTGCTTTATTTTTATTTCATTGAAGCATTAGCACATTGAAATTATTAATATGCAGTGTTTTTCTAATAACAATTACTAAATAGGATTTAATGTTTAAAGTAACTGCACTACCTCTGTTTTAGTTAAAATACAAAAATAAAGGTCTCTACTGGTGGTATTTAACCTTTATCTCCAAAACTTAACTTTCAGCCATAACAGTGGTGGGTTTTACCTGGGATATCAGAAAGGAATAAAAGTCAGCTCAGTGGGGGTAATTCTTGAAAATTACTGATATTTTTAATTTATGCAAGATTAGAATCAATCAGGTTATGAAAACCTACAAGAACATTGGTAGAAAACATCTAAAGTTCCTATGTTTAGGGAAGAGAAAGAATTTCACCACACTTGAGAATCTTTTCCAAGACAGACCAGTAAGAGCCAGACAAATTATTTAACCAGTCCTTCACTTCCACTGGGATATGTTTCAGCAAGAGATTCACCCTGCAGTGGGAAAACAAGTTGAATGAGCAGTGTTTTACACCTAAAATTCTCCTCATACCCAACAAATTCCCCAGGAATTGTGAGCAAATCTGTAATGCAACAGATCCCTGTTCTCACTGCTGTCACTTTTGTGTTTCTCAGAACTGGTCTGAGTGTCTTTTCCTTGCCAAGACGTCCCCATTGGAATGCTGCATGTATTCTGCAGCTAAAATAAAATACACCCTTCTCAGCTTCCTTTTGATCTCTCTATATTTTAAATGCCTTTCATGTGACATCAGGCACAAATCAGTCCCAAAGACTTCCACGTTCCTGCACCGTGCCCCTTGCTCAGATGCCACAGGACCTGGCAGCCCCTCCTTGCCCCACCCACCCAGAACCCCAGAGATGCTCATTTCCATGAGCACCCAGGTGCCAGGGACTGCCCCCTGCAGCATCCCAGCCCCATGCTTACTTGTAAATAAGCTAATTTTGGTCAAAGTTACACAATTAAATACGCACAAGCTTAACTAAGAGGAAAAAACAAATTGACTTCTCATTTGGCTCATTTTCAAACTCCAGATTAAGAAAGAAGTGCAAGTAACTGGCTTCATCCCATTGCTGTTTAATAACCTCTTATTTTGATGTATCAAAGGAAGATAAGACTCTTGTGTGTGTATATACATACACACATATATACAAATATACATGTACACACACACATATATGCTGAAGAGTCTTATACTCTACATCACTCTTTAAAAACATTAAATAAATTCATTATTCAAAAAAATATTATGGACAGCACCACAGAAGCCTTTAAACACAATTTTTTAAAGAAAATACTTAAGCTGTTAAGTACTCCTAGTGCTAAGGAATTAGCCAAACTCTGAGATATTCACATCAAACCAGTGCACACCAGAACCTTGTCACTGGAAGATGTTCATTTATTCCTGGCTGGCTCCCCAGTGGATACCAGGATACATCTGAATCCAAGTAAGAGAGTGGGAGGGAGGAAGCTCAGAAGCAATTTCAGATCTATCAAAACTGAAATATTACCTCAATACAACATTTTCGCTTTGGGAGCTCTGCAGGAGAGAGCAGCCACCCTGCAGTAACTGTTGCTCTTGGGTGGGGTGTTGTAGCCAGGAACCATCTTCCATAACTGCTGCTGAGCAACTACAGAACTCTGCACACTTGGACGTGCCCTAAAATCTACCAAACACACTGGACACAGCAACTGGGCAGCAGGAGCCAAACAGGGAATTGGACAGGGATAGTCAGTGGCAAATGTAGTGCTGGGAGGGAAGGGAACCAAGGCTGCTGTCCCTCTGCCCCTGAGGCCCCTCTGCTCCAGAGGCAGCACAGGTCAGGCACATCCCACCAGGCACCAGCACAAAGATTTGTGAAACAGCAAAACAAAAGGCACTTGTAATTCTATCTGCAAGGTACAGCTCTCATCTGCATCTCCCAGTTTAACCCAGTTTAACTGGGGGCCATTTTTACAGCAAACTTACTCAGCAGAAAAAGCCCAACCCAAATGTGAGAGGAAGGGCTCAGGCTGAGCACGCTGTCAGAGGGGCACATTTATCTCCTCATGACTGTTAGAGAGGGTTTGCTGTTCATGGATAAGTTATTTATAGCTCATCTGGGCAGCATCCACATCTTTAATTCCATAGCAGCTTCCCTTGCCTTTTGAATTAAAAATTGAACTTTACTCCAACGGATTCTCAAGGGGAAAGCATTAAATGTGCCACATCCTGTTCTTTGTTTCAAAGCAGCAGTGTGAAATAATGTAAAGAGCTCACACAGCCCTGATGATTACTGCATATTTCATTACCACTCCAACACTCTTTGTCCCACTTAGAGCTGCCTACATGCCTTGGGCCATATGGAGCTGGTTAAGCAGGGCCTGTGATTACTACTTGGAAAAATCTACAACAATCATTCTCAGACAATTCTCAGCATTGTGATTACTTAACTGCCATTTTTCTAAACCTAAAAAAGTAATTGACCGTGTCTGGAACGTCAATGAGCCCCAATTTTTCAAAATTTATTAAAAGATGCAACTGATTATATAAATATGACACTCAGCAAGTAACTGAGCAGAGGTGCAATGAATGGGCTGTAGTTATTTTTGCCCATCATTTTTAGTAAGTTTGGGGAAATGAACAACTTCAAAGTCAGAAATGAGTGATCTTTTACAGCCAGCACACATGGCTGGCAGGTGACACACCATTACTTCTGCTGTCTGTGCTGCCTAAAACTTTCAGACAGTTCAGTTTCACTGGATCCCTTTTGGGTAACACAACAAATATAAAATCCACGGATGAATTTGTGGCTGAAACCATTTCAGCTGGAGCCTTACACAGAACTGCCCAGTGACTCCATCCACAGCCCGAGCTCATCCCAGTGTCAGCCCCCTGTGAGTGCAGGCCCCAGACACAGCAGCATCTGCTCCTGCTCTGCACACAGGCCCCCTGCCAGGCCCTTCACTCCCACTGTCCTGATATATTTAATAATGACATCATGGCTGTGCAGTGTCCAGGGAAGGGAGATGCTGTTAATGCTGTAACCCCAGCTGACAATTCTATTTCAGTGTCCCTGCACCTCTACAGGCAATCACTCCGGGGGGTTCATCCCCTGCAGGCTTGCAAAACCTCTCCAGGGGAAGTTTCCAAAGGAGAGGCCTCCCTGCTGCTCACACACACCTTGGCCAGAGAAAAGGGCACACTGAGGGGCACCTGTGAGCAGAAGGAGGGTGGGCTGATCTTTCTGAGGGCTGGCTAATTCCATAAATGAATCCTGATCAGTTCTCAGGACACGCTGAAACCACTCACCCTCCCTCTTCAAGGAGAGCTCGGCCATGGACTTAGGCTGGATGCTGGGAAAAGGTCCTTCCCCCAAAATTATCCAGTAACATTGAATTAATCATTACATTCACCTGCCCAGTGGTTTAATACCACCTAATTTCCACCAGCACATATTCTGCTGTACATCAGCTGCCTCGCAGGGCTTCAGTGCCATTCTGTTACTTCATGGCTTACTCTACTCCCAGGATTAGACTGGATATTGAAAAGCAAAAGTAAAGAATTTTATGCAGAAAAACAACACTTGCAGCATATGCAAAAGCTGGTTGCAGAGCAAGCCCAGAATTAGCTATACAGATATTTTTCCAAGTTTGACAGTTGAGCCTTCTGTGCTTGTCATGCATATGCCACATTAGAAAAATAATGTTCTTATGTAGTAGTGAACACATGTTTATTTAATGGCATCTGCCCAGAGGGATGAGATATTTGCTGGGAGCACTCACAGAACTGTTTCTCTCAACCCAAATCACGTTTGAAATATCTAGGTTAAAACCGATCTGGAATGAGTTGATTTCTGAAAAACAAGACCTTTTTAACTTTCAATAATTCAAACCCAGGATTTTTTTACCCATAGCTGAATTTGCTATGCAGGAAAATATCCCCATCTGATAAGAGGGAGAGGAAATCAAATAAGAATATTTCAAATATTATAACATTTATAAACAGAAAATATGGTTTCACAGAAAATACTGGGAAATTTTATTCTGTCTGTTCCCCACAAAACCACGTTGTCTGTCCTGATCTATGTCTTTGGGTTACAGCCACAGGGAAACAGAAACTAATCCTTCAAATAAAAACAGATTTGCTTGGGTTTGCCTTGCATTTGTGGGAGGGTTTTGTGTGGGTTTGGGTTTTTTCCTTTGGGTGGGGTTTGGTTTTTTTAATAAAGCAATGGAATATTTACGACTTAGGGTGTTTGTTAAAGGAAATCATCAAAATGCAAAAAAGAAAGCTTTTTGTACAAGACTTACTACCTTAAAAGATAAAAAAATACAGGAAACAATGGGTAAGTCTCTAAAAATAAATGAAAATGAAAAAGCCTGTGTTCCATTCCTTCTCCTGTTTCCAACTTGGTGACTTCAGCTGAGTAACTCAATATTTGTGCTTTGGCACCACCATCCATAAAGACCAAACAGAATGAGTTCATTCATCTTAAAAAGACACAAAAGAACCCCATCCATTCCCATCCATGGCTAACACACGTGTAAGAGACTGCAGGCACTCAAAGTGTGATGGCATCATTCACAAAATTAGGAACTAAAGGGATTTTGGTGTCAAACTCAGAGTGAGATCTGACTGAAACACGTGCCAGGGGGGCAGCAGTTCAGGGGACCTGCAGGAAGGGACAAAACACCAGCAATTGTTTCAACCTTTGCATGGAAGGAAGATTAAAATAAACCTTGAAAAGGAAAAATAGATTTAGTTCTTCTTCCCTTCTAATGTTTTTTTAATCTGCTTATGGCAGAGCTCCTTGTGGGGCAGCCTGGCCAGGCAGGCTCAGGGCAGGTGCTGAGGCACATTTTGGGCACAGCATCCAGGGATGCAAAGCAAAGTTTTTCTGAACTTTGGAGAAGCACTTGAGCCTCTGCCCTGTTGCACTGGAGGCCCTCAGGGTATTCCAAGGTGTGCAATTTGCCAGTGTGCCATCCATGCCAGGGCCAGGCTGCCCACAGTTCCAGCACTGGGGTGACCTTCGCTCCCCGGCTCCCACAGCCTGACCCCTCTCAGTATCCCCCTCCTGCCCCTATTTCTCTCCCATTCTTGCATCTCCACTTTTCCCTCAAACTCTTCCATCAGCCTCTACCACGATCTGGCAGCACAGGGACCTCTGGAGAGGTGCAGCCACCAACAGTGACAAAGACTGGGGCAGAAAAGCCCAGCTGGAGGCAGAGGGGAGGAACTGGCCCCTTTTTTGGAAGCAGATCAGACTGAAATTCAGATGATCCTGAAAAGACAGCTGGAGGCATCTCCTCCTAGAGGCAAAAGCAGCCAAGCCTTCCAATAGCACTCAGAACATGGGCTGAGGGGGAAATAATCTAGAAACAGAGAATAAATTGCCTGATCAATTGGTGTTTAATCAGAATTTCTGCTGTATACATGGGTGTTCTTCAGGGCTCACACGCTGTAAACAACACGTCCCTGTCCAGAACATCAAAACAAGCTGCACATGGAACAGCAATTACAAATAAATGTTGTGTTTCTGCAGTGCCTAAAGGGCTTAAAAACAGCTCCCTGAATATCTAAAATATTGTAATTGTGCTTCAGTGGCAAAAAGCTGCAATGCATAAATAACTGCTCTGCAGAGCACCCAGGCAGGCCTAAAAAGGCCATTCTGTGTTAGGACATTTTTAGTGCTTTGTAAGAACAAACTTTGGATTTCTGCTGCTACAACGAGGACAGAAGAGGTCAGGAACTGTTTCCCCCCCTTGCCTGTTTGCTCTGCTTCCTCCTGGGAATGTGACCAGAACTTATGGAGAGCTCAAAGATCTCCCCTGGGACAGGAATTTAGGAACAATTCTTTGTCCTTTTATCAATATTAGAGTGAGGATTTGGGGGTTTCTCTCCACTTTGCACTATTTCCTATCTTTTTATGGGTAAGCTAATAATAAATTGATGATGAGCTCCAAGATCCATCAAGTATTTCAGCTGGGTAGCTGAAGCTGAGATGTTTGTCATCCATTAATTAATCTTTTGGAGGGTTTCAGGGATGAGAGAGAGAAACAATAAGCCACTGAATAAATGGGATTTAATTCCCTTCCCCTCTCATCTTCCATTACTCAGAGCACACTCAGTATGAGGAAAGTCTATTTGACAAGAAGTATCAACATATTAAACACACACAAAAGCCATCCATCCTGCCAGCCCTTCCTGCCGCTGCAGCCACTAGCTGTGATTAATTTACACTAATTTGGAGTTTAAAGAAAGAAGACACTGATAAAATAATGTTTCTCTCACTATTAAAAATATGGAGAAAAACATACAGAAGGCAGGCAGCAATTCAGTGCAGTGTGCCCTGCAAAAGTGAATTTCCAAAGATTAAACCCTGGCTGTTGCCACTGCCACGCTGCACCTGAGCACTGGCAGCATCCCAGGCACTGGCAGGGATGTTTCACCAAGGAAACCCCCTCCCACCCCTGGGTCTCACCTCCCTCAGAGGCCTTTTGCTTTTTTGAACCTTAAGGGAAGCCTTCAGAAGGAAGGAGGACACTGAACCTCTCCTCTGTGCAAGCAAACACGACCATTTCTAAAAATTGCACATTTGTGGTTTAATTTTTTACCTGCACTCAGGAGGTGCTGCTTACTTTTTGTAGCTGTTCCCATTGTTTTTCATGTAATAGGAAAAAAGATCTTAAATGTTTTATCAGGTTAGAGTTGGTCTGGTAACTTATGAATGCCTTATTTGCCGAAAAACAAAACATAATTTCTAATTATTCATTCTCCTTCTGTACCACTCTTCCATCCCAAGGGCCAACCTGATTTTGATAAGAGAGATCATTCAGCAGCACTGCCCACACCCAAAGGCTTGGAGGAGCTGACACCATTAGCTGGGGTATATTCTCTTTCTTGGAGAGCAAAAATAAATGGTTTTTATTTAATTGTGCCTTCCTTGCAGTTTGCTCTAGGAAAAATTACATTATTAGTAAGATCTAAAGTTGTAATCCACACTGCACCACTAAAACACTGGAATCCTTATCAGCTCAGAAGCAAACCAGAACTCCCAGATAAACCCAACTCGAACTCCAAAATGACTTGGATGTGTCTTATCCTTCCACCTACACAATAAATGCAATTATTCCATTATTTTCTGGTATTACATTGATCTGGGTGGTTGTCAGGCAGGGCTGACAGCAAAATCTGCTCCCCCCCTGCAGCCAGCTGTGCACCCAAGGAGCAGCATTAAACCACTCCCAGGGGATGCTAAATTACAGCACAAAAACAAAGCCTCCAATTTTGTATCTCTACCCTTTCCCAGGGGCCACAATTCCAACCTGTCTCTCATAGAGGCACATGCTACTGAAATCAGTTAATGCACAGATGATCTGTGTGTTAACTGGAGGGGCTGAGATCATTTGCACTTTGTGTGTTCTCCTCTACCTCAGCTCATTAAATTCTTTACAGCCATTAATGAGTGCAACAACTGTCTGAACTAAGGGAGAACCATTCCCTATGGATCTCATCTGAAGCACACCTATGGAAAAGAGATAAATCAACAAACAGGAAATCACCACTCCCTTGTGCCAGCACTTCCAGAATTCCTGTAAGTCTGAGGCATCATTGCCCAAATTAAAGTTATTGGCTGCCCTGAGGTTCCACAAACCAGGCACACTTTATTCCACTGCAGTTTCCCAGTGTGACATCAGAGCTACAATGAAAATCTGGGCCCAGGAAACAAACTTGGCACAGAAAACTGAAGCAGAGGGAAAGGAGTGGTCTGAGCCCTGGTGTAAATGTAAATCTAAATGTAAATACTACAGGTGCTCCCTGAGTTTTGTGCTTGTGGGAGGGGAACTGCACTCCAGACACTGCTCACAGTGGGAGTGTTCTGGGAAGAAAATCCAGACATTAAGAAAAGGGACTTTTTAATTATTAATTAATTATCTAATAACCCTTCAGGTTCCAGAACTGTTTGGAGCTGCTCTGTGGCTCACCCCAAAGTGAGTTTCTTACCCTTCCCTCATTCTACAGCAGTTTGAAGTCCAATGCACTGTGCCTGTATAAAGCACAATGAGCTTCTAACCTTTCTTTTAATAAGTAATTTATATGCATGTTATTAATAATAATATTTTCAAACACACACCTTCTCCAACAGCTTTAGGATAACACAAAACACTGGAAACACAGCCCCCCCTCCATGGGAGTTCCCACTGGAGCAGAGTAACAACCAAATCCAACATTTCTTTAGTTATAAATCTCATGCTTTACCCCACAAGCCATTCCAGCTTCCCCCAAGGCACAGAGGGATAGCCAAGTAACCACGGATTTAACAAAAGCTCTCCTAAGCTGTTTTATCTGTTTATCACAGCAAGAGGGATCCAGACCTGAGCCTGGCTGTGTGGGGAGGTTCTGCCCCTCAGAATCAGCCCTGGCACCACCTGCAGAAGGTTTTATTCCCAGAGCAGGAGACCGAGACTGGATCCTGAGCTGAAATCAAGCAGCACTTCAGGTCACAGCTCCAAGTTTCCTTCCACACCAAAAATGATCCAAACAGGTTCTGAGGTTTTCTTATGGCTGCATTCCAGAGTTTATTCAGATCGTGGCTCCAGCTTGCCTGGCCCTCTGACCCTTTCTCTGCCTCTCTAACACCACCAGGGGAATTCCTGCAGGGTTACCTCCAGGAAACCTTTCTTTCACCCTGCCTGGTGCATCTCTTGCTCAGCCTTTCAAAAATCCTCATGTGGACCTACAGCCACCCCAAACATAAATATGGCTCTTTTTAACCCTGACCTCCCTTAAACACTGCACTACATAAACCCAGCCCCCCTCCTCACCTGAATTTGTCTTTAAGGACAAATTAATTACTCCTTAATTTCAGAAACTTTTCCTCACACAGATGTGTGCCAAGCAATCCAACCAGAGCTACCAAACCACTTTTCCTTGGATACTCAACAATCTGTCTGCAAATAAGGAACAAGTTCTGCCCCACAGAAATTGGTGGAAATACCCAACACAACAAAGACACGACTTGGCTGTGCATTAAAAAGATTTATGGTTGTGCTCTCACAACTGAACGTGGACTTGACAGGATGAATTGGCCTTTAAAGATAAGACAGGTTAAAATCCCATTTCTGCCTAATTAGCAACTTCCCCAAGAGCAGGAGCTGGTTTCAGAGCAGAAAATCCCACGAAGGACCTTTACATGATGATAGTTCAGAGGAAATATTTTCCTGAAACAGGAAGCAGATAACATGCTAAAAAAATAGCTCGATTGTATCTCACAAATTATTTGCTCCCTCTTACCAACTTCCTGTCATTTTCTGACCTGTAATTCCAAGGTGGAAAACGAAAGGAGCCCAGGGTCTCACACAAACTCCTCGCCACCACCAGAACAACTCATTAAGAATAAAGGCCCCTCAAAGTACCTTTCTTATTAAAGAAGTTTTATTAGAAATCACCGAACATCCTGATGCTTAAATTCCTCTAGGGAGGAGGAAGGCAGCAGGGAATTAAGGCACCAACAGCATCCACCCTCCACGGGGGAAAGGAGATCTGGCACTGCACACCCATCCCTGCCAGGCAGCAACCAGGTAACCTCCCCCAGACTGCCTCAGGCATTTATAGTTCTGAGGTTTGGCTTGGAATTTTGATGTCTTTTGTATAACCCAGCGTAAAAACCTCTTTTTGTTCAGTTTACATCATCCTGAGTGCTGTACTGCAGGGAATTACAGTTCTAAATTCCACCAGAAAGCCCATTAAAAAGGAAGAAAACAAGAGTGAAAGGACAGAGGGATGGCAAACACTGCACTCACCCTTGCAGGCTGTATTATGGAAGGGGAACAATGCTTTTTGGGATATAAAAAGGGTCAGAGCACAATGCATCACCACCACTGAATGTTCCAAGAGCCCTAAATAGCAAACTGGATGTCTCAGCTCAGAGAACTTTAATTTCTTTAAGACCCTAATCATCCAGGAAAAATGTTCCTGCCTCAGAAAACAAGTGAAATAAAAGGGGGAGGTCCCCCAGTGTGGCACAGAGGGCAGCTGGCAGGGAAATTCTGTTCCTCATATTCATTTGCTCCTTGGGTCCCATCTCTTGACAGCAACCTTGCACCAAGCCAGAGCAGCTTCTGCCCACAGCCCAGCTCTGCATCCACAGCTCTTCTGGCCACGTCACTGCTCGACTGAGGTGGTGGCTTCCAAAAAGCAAAGGAATCACAGAAAAATTTAGCCCAGAAGCCTCCTGAGGCCAAGGCCTGTAACCAAATCAAAAATTAGGTAACGCTGCTCACACAAGTCTGGAGCATCTCCAGGGATGAAGATTCCATGATCTCTCTGGACATCTTGTTCAGTGTTTGAACATCCACCTTGGAAACAAATATTCCGATCCAGAATGGAAATTTCTGCCCATTTAGGTAATTTTTGTGTTGTTTTTCATTTTCCTTGGGCACATTCAGAGCAAGAAGCTGCTTTCCCCTCCTGCTGCCCCTCAGTCCCCCCAGTGAGGGGCTCCCAAGGAACCCAGGGCTCCAGGTGGTCCCAGCAGTGCCCAAGAGTGAGGAATTATTCCCCAGAGCAGCAGGGAATTATCCACAGGGGCACTGCTACTGATCCATATTCAGGTCCTCACCCACCAGGAGCCCAGATCCTTTCCTACCAAAGCTGCTTTGTTGTCCCCAGACTATAAATGGTCACCAGTTTCCACCTCAGGTGCAACATCGGGCATCAAACCCAGGATTAACTCTGGAGAAGGGGTGTTGCTACCCCAGAATTCCAACTGAACCCTCTGGGCAGCTCAGCCTGTGCTCCACTCCAGAGACCAAAACCATCCCAGAAGCCCTGTTTGTCCAAAGTTAACTCCACAAGACAGCAGTGAAATCAGAAATTCCAAGATCTCCATGTCCTGTTGTCCCTTTGAAGACTTTCCAGCTTTTCAAACCAGCCCAGGCCAAAATTGTCCAGTAAGAACAAAACCTTCCATTTAAAAGATGCAAACATATTTGGTACCATGCTCCTGCACTGAACAGATCTCCTTCCACCGTATGGCAAGTTATGTATGCTAATATATGCTAATTAGGCAAGCTAATCCTCTGAGCTGAAAACCTGTTTCAAGAGGAGGTAAACTTCAAAACATTTCTCAAAAAAGCTTCCACTGAAATCCATATTCATTACCTTGCAGGCATGGACATACCACAGCTTGGTACATTTGCAATTGAGCTCGACAGAAACCTGAACCAAGAGCATCCATTTGTCCAGAAGTCATGGAGAAGATGGACTTGTGGAGGAAAAATCCTTTTCTCTTTAAAGAAGAAATCAGACTGCTCCTAAAATATGAAACACTGCCATCCTCCCTAGTGGTAGAAAGTAGGGAAGCTGTGCAGTGTGATTCTCCCAAAGATTATTTTCCAAACCAACACTTCATAAATGTAAGGAATTTGTACCATGACTTCATTAATAGGTGGCACAAACAAGAGATGTCCTGCTCTGAGTGACACAATATTTACTGGATCACTGCAGAGGCTGCTCCCTAAGGAGGCAGCCATGGGAAATCCATCTCCATGGGCACTGTTCACACTCTGGGCTGCAGGAAAAGCCAAGGGAGCGCTGCAGCAGTGGCCAGTGGGTGAGTGTGAGTGTGAGTGTGAGTGTGAGTGTGAGTGTGCCCAATCCCTGATCTCCATGGATACACAGGGAGCTGCACGGGCACATGGCAGAGGAGGCCTTGGAATCGCACAGGTTGTGCAGAAATGAGGAACTGTCACATAAAATCTGGAATCTGTTACCGATCCAACTGTTCCACTTAATCAAAAGCAAAGAGACTTCTAAGAGCTCTCTTGCTACTTCTGACAGCCAATTTCCCAAAGAAAGAGCAACTGTGCTAACAGATCTTAATAATTCACAGGGCCTGGAGAGCTTTTGCTTAAAAAAAAATGGGAGGGAGGGAGGCTTTTCTTTTTGACAAAAACCAGCAAATGGCCTCTTGAAAACAGCAAGAAAAGAGTCTGCCCTGCCTACATGGAGTCTGCAGAGGAGAGGGAGCCAGAGCAGCACCACATTCCTCATTCATTCCCTGGATTTAATGGCTTTTTCATGCCTGGAATGATGAACAACACAGCTGTCTCCAGTGGATTACCTGTCACACAAAGTGCTTACCTCCAGGACTACACCCTCTCTGCTGCTGCTGCTGCAGCCTTTTATGGATGGCATTGTTCAGTCTATGACCTTGTTAGAAATGATTAAAAGAACAACTCCTACCACAGCCGATTAATCTGAATTTAAGCAAAAAAAACCCCAACGCTGGTAAGAGATTTATTTTCTCTCAACAGCAGGAACAGTACATGCTATAACTTCTGTAGGTTATGGGAAACCTCCCAGAACGAGTAATAACCATTGCCTAATTCCTGAAAGAATAACCAATAAAAATGGCTCAAATAGAGGATGATTGAATATTGCCCCTGTCAGAGAAAGCTTTCATGCTCTGATAAAATGAAACTTGCAGAGGAATTTTTCTATAAAACAAACTAAATTTTATTACCAAACAGTAGGAAATTTCTGAAGATATTTGCAATAGAGTATACAGCTCTGAAGAAGTGTTCAACTTTATTCCTCATTATATCAAAACCAGATGTTATTGCAGAAGGAAAGAAAAGCCTAAGTTGGGAGAGGAAAAAAAAAATCCACAGGATCCATAAAATCCCCACAGGTATGCAAGTGATGTCTGACAGCGAAGGTAACGCAGCTGTGCACAGCCACTGGCAATTCCCCAAGCACTTTGATAAGATAATTTCTCAGGACAGGGATTTTTCTATTGCAGATGCTCTTCAGAAGGCACAAGTGGCACTGCTGGCTGAGCTGTGCCCTGCAGCCAGGCACGAGGGGCCGAGGTCCCTGTCCTCAGGTGCCTCCCAGCCCCTCTCCGCGAGGAAGGAGCTCCTGGATCCGGCCTCCCAACAGGAAATGGTCCCAGGCAGCAGATGCTGGCTGGACAAGGCCCATTCCCTGCCAGGAATAACTCTGAAACACTTCAAACAATAACATTTTTACTTTTTTGAGCACTGCCCAAAGGAAAATAAGTACAAAGAGGCCTGGAAATGCTGGTGTGTTCATAGTGCAGAATAAGCTACAACACAACCCACTAACAGCAGTTACCAAAGTCTCCTTCTCACAAAACAGAGTTGTAAAGTTTTGGAAGCAAAAGCAAAAATAACAGGGTAAAAGAGTTTCATGAAAAAATCCATATAGAGAAAACCATTTTTTCAGCTGTTTTATGAAGGAACATTAAGAACATAATAATTATAACAGGAGCACGATAAATGAGGAATCTAAGACTGGCTGACAGTCCATTTTATAGATCAGTGCTAAATGTTTTGTTTGCTTGATTTCTCCCTTGATTTAAAAGCAGAAACATGCCACTGTTCATTTTCTGGCATTTCTGTTCATTTTGTTTTCTTTTACTTCTGCAGAAAGATAAGAGCTCTGTTGCCAAGCCCATAAATCATGAATGACTACACGAATGCCTTCGGGGTCTCCTGCTGTCCACAGGCACTGCAAGCATCTCCTCTGTCCTCTGAAAGGACATAGGCAGAAAAGGTGGGAGGTTACAGGAGGGAAGGAAGCAGGAACATACCCCAAACCTGCCTGCTACAGCTTCTCCCTAAAGAGGAGCACAGCACCACAGCTGAAATATGAGAAATAATTGTCATCAGTCCTACAGGACAGGTGAGGCCAATTAGTTTGATGTCAATATTAAAACCTCATCAGCTAAGCTCAGGAACTGCAGAATTCAGTGGAACTGATGTAGGACATCTCGGAATGGCTCCCCAAATTAATTAGCACTGTGACATTGCAGCCTGAATTTCACAGCTGTCACAGTGCTGAACACGCAGTTCGAAGCTTTCAAGGAAGAAATAGTTAAGCCAAGACTTGCCTGGAGAGCAGGGAGTGCAGAGTGTGCTCCACTGGGGGCACTGGGACTGGAGCTGTGGGGCTCCTGCAGACAGAGCTCAGCCACTGGCACCCAGAGCTGGCAGGCACTGCCCAACAGAGGGCTGAGCTTTGGTGCTCCAGCTCTGCGGAGCTGCCAGCCTTGCCAGGGCTCTGTAAGGGGAAACAAAGTGCCCTTTCCATGAGTTCAGAGCCAGGAGCCCACAACAGGCAGCAGCAAAGGACCCAGCAATTCCAACTCCTTGACAGACTCTGCTGCAGGCACAGGGAAAGGAAGAATTTTGTGCACAGAATCCCAAAGCCAGGCTGACAACTCCATCCTGTACAATTCATCAATTAATTCATCTGCCATTTTCATGTCAGGGATGGAAACCCAACACAAACCACCCCTGGCAGGACACACAGTTCAAACACTTCCACTCCATTTTCCCTGCAAACAAGGCAGGTATTTAATATTTTCACACCCATTTTTAGTTCGTATTTTGTCAGAGAGACAAAAGCAGTTCTGAAACTTGAAAAGTTGAAAGTGTGAGCTAAAGCAGAAGTGAAACAACCTCCAAAAGAAAGGGGTTCCTGTGGGAATGGCAGGGCTGCCAATGCCTGCCCATTCCCACTCAGCCAAACCACTGCAGAGAGTGAATCCAGTCTCAAAGGCAACACAATCCAAGAGCAAAGAGTTTGGTTGATGCACTTGTGGAAAGGCTCTTTACCAGGCCTTTATCAGAAAGTTGTCACTATGGAGCAATTACTCTTCTGCACCAAGCAACACCCACTACATAGAATTTAAATTAAAAATGAAATAATTATACTGTACTTTAATATTATTATTATCATCACTATTATAAATTACTACAGGCTAAAAGAGCTTTTTAGGTAATTTCTCAAAAGAGTTCACGGAATTCAGATATTCACTGCAATTCACAGACAACTGCTTCATCTGGACACCATTAATAATCCAACTTGAACTTATTCTCAACTGCTTCCTATGGAGCTCTGTCAAAAACCTGCTGCATGATGCACTGAGCGTGTTTATTCAACACACCCCATTATTTCCAAACACACCTTCCACTAGTCCAGGCTGTTGTGTCTATGCTAATAAAGTGTATTTTTCAAAGAACCAAATAAGGAGTCTGTAAACAGAGGCTCATAAATAGAAGCAGCAGCACAGGTGATCATTGACTTCTGACATCACAGAAACTATCAGTCTTTTCCACAAAAAAAGGAAATAATCCTTACAATAACGAAAGGCCACAAATTCAAGCTCATTCTCACCACTCGAGGAAGAGCCTGTAAAAGCATTAAAAAGACGAACAGGGGGTTCAAGAGTACTTGAATACCTTTCCAGCCCCAACTGTTCCTGACCCAGCCATCACCATGTCTGAAACTCCCCAAAGCACTGGGGTTTATCCTCAGCTTCACCTCAGCCCCCTCTCCAGAGCACTGAGCACAACTACTGTGAGAGCAGCAAATGTGATTTAACAGCACCAGCTGACCTGTAATGCCATTAATAACAACAGTCAGTCTAATAAAACATTTAATGCCTCCAAACTCTCACATTTTGAGCCCATAAAGGCAGGAGAAAGGCAGATAATTAAACAGCCTTCCTATAAAACCCAGCCCCATCTGGTTGCAGCTCATTTTCCCAACTGTGGGATCATCAAGCATGAGACTCCACTTTTCATAAGGGTAAAGGGAATGGAAAACTGGTTTTGTTGCCTGTGAGCCTTGCAAAAAGGCACTGCCATCCATATGGATACCTGTGCTGGATTCCAGCTCAGCCTGAGCTACAGGTGTGCAATATCCCGAGCTGCAGGAGGGGCAGCTTACAGGGCAGCAGATATTACTTTCTTGGTGCTTATCAAAAACCATCCATAAAGGAGGAATTTTTGCTTCTTATGTTTCCCAAATCCCTGCCTGCATTATTTGATCACAAACAAATCCAACAAAACCTACTCACAGTATGCTTTTAACAGCTCATTTTAGCCTGATTTACATTTTAAAGAGTCCACCTACACATGACCATCTCTGCTAACTCTGAAAGATGATCCAACTGTTTCCATCAAGTCTGTGCCTGTTCAGACTCTTCTTTTCAATTTTAACAGCGAGCAACAGTTAAAAATTCCTAGTAAATTATATCACTGTGTTTGTTCCAGGTGAGCCACTCCAAGTTTTTCCACAAGCAAGACGGAAAGAGCTCAAGAATTTTAAACTGAGAGTGGGTTTAAATGGGATATGGAGAAGGAATTGCTCCCTGGGAGGGTGGGCAGGCCCTGGCACAGGGTGCCCAGAGCAGCTGTGGCTGCCCCTGAATCCCTGGCAGTGCCCAAGGCCAGGTTGGACACTGGGGCTGGGAGCAGCCTGGGACAGTGGGAGGTGTCCCTGGGACAGTGGGAGGTGTCCTTCGCAAGAACAGATTGAAAAGGGATTAGGGATTAGAAGCACGAAGCATTCCAGTTATGGAAGTTAAGAGAGGGTCAAATCCAACAGTCATGTTACACTGCTGCACTGGTTCCCCAAATGTGAGTGATGCAAAGTAGAAATAATCCAATAAATTAGTACATGGCCCCTCCTGCAAACTCAGGAGTGAAAGTAACACTGTGCTCATGTTCATCTCCAGGCCGGATTTTTTTTTTCCCCCAGTGAAATAACAGCAGCAGAATTTAAAGTTTCAAGAAATGATGACAGGGATGCCAGTACCTACAGACACTGCTCTCAGGGCCAGGAAAGCAATTGGCCATGCTTAAAATCCGTAAGAAATGCTTAGCAGACAACATCAATTGCAAAAAATATAAGGACACAGCTGGCAGGGGACAGTATTGCTAGGGCTGCACTAGAAAGGTTCTTCCATGTAACTCCAAGGGCAGTCTGCCCAATGAACCCACACCTCAGCCAGCAGGCCTCACTCTGGTCAAAATCTTCCAGGTGTGTTCAGTAAAATTGGATTTGCTCAAAAGGAAAAGCACTTTTTGTTCTTAAAATACAGGCCCGGGGCAGCAAGGAATTAAGAAGGCAAAGACCATTGTGGAAGGGCCTGGTCGGGGAGAGCAGGATGGATTCACCTTTCTGGAAGTTGCAGCAAATCCAGAGACCACTCTGGAGCAGCTGAAGGCTGGAATGGAGGCTCTGACCAACATGAAATTAAAGAGCACACGAGGGGGGGTGGGTGAGAACTTAGGTCATTAAAAAACAAATCATGAGCCTTATCTCAATCAGGACAG
>JACBWW010000071.1:1350399-1372252 GCA_020086605.1 Lanius collurio
ATATCTGATAAGTCACTACAAGTGTTTCAATGTGCTTTTAATATAGAACAAGGAAATCTATCCTTGTAGGATTTACACACGTGACAACAGACGAGTTTCAGATTTAATTCCACTTCAAAGTTACTGCTCTGAAGGCTCCAGCCTGGAAGCTGGAACACCTTGAGTGCTGTGTCCAGTTCTGAGCTCCTCACTTCAGGAAGGACCTGGAAGGGGCTGGAGCGTGTCCAGGGCAGGGAACGGAGCTGGGAAGGGGCTGGAGCCCCAGGAGGGGCTGAGGGAGCTGGGAAAGGGGCTCAGCCTGGAGCAAAGGAGGCTCAGGGGGGACCTTGTGGCTCTGCACAAGTCCCTGACAGGAGGGGGCTCAGGGGGGGTCGGGCTCTGCTGCCAGGGAACAGGGACAGGAGGAGAGGGAACGGCCTCAGGCTGGGCCAGGGCAGGGGCAGGGTGGGCATCAGCAGGAATTTCTGCATGGCAGGGGTTGTGAAACACTGGAAGGGGCTGCCCATGGAGGTCTGGAGTCCCCATCTCTGCAGGTGTCCAAGGAACACCCGGAGGTGGCACTCGGTGCTCTGGCTGGGGGGGCAGGAACAGGTTGGATTCAGTGACCTTGGAAGTCATTTCCAAACTAAATAATTCCCTGAGTCCATACAATTCTGAAGCAGGCAAATAATGTGTGAGAGGGATGCTCCTGTCTGTGCTATACCCTGCCCCACACTGCACCCAAGCAGGCTCAGCTGGCCATACATCTCCGTGGATTTCCACAGCAGCACCACTGGAAGCAGCACCACATTGTTGTAACCAAGATGTCAGATATAAACAAGCTCCAGAAGCATCACCTACAACTCCCCTCAAATAAAAAGACACTTAAGTCCCATCTACTGCATTTGAAATATTAAATAAACTATATTTCACTAAGAGAAAAGCATATATTATTAAAGCTTTGCTGGGTAAGTAGAAATATTACCCATCCCCTCATTCAAAACAGGTGCCTCATAAAAAATGAATGTCAGTGGAATGGCTCAGGGCAGCACTTGTGAGCCATCTCTTTAATTATACATGATCACAGGGCTACCTGCATGGAACACACCCCAAGGTACTCAGGGCTCCATATCTGTGATTTCACAGGCTCTGGTGCCAAATAAACAATCTGGCAGCCATCAGAGCAGGAAGTTTGGAACAGAAAAACAAATGAAGAGAAATGAATATACCACCACCCAGGACCAAACAGTGCAGGGTACAAGTGGGAGGGACATAAGGGACAACTCAAGCACACCTGATAAACAAAATATTCTGTGTACTTGAAACAAATTTTATCACCAAGTCACCAGAAGGTCTAAAGGTCGCGAGGATTAAAAAATCACTGCAAGAAACCAAGAAACTAGAAGCTGATCCTTATGATTGGCTTGGTTTATTTCTTTTAACTACTGTTATTATTCCAGAACTGGTGAACTTCAGTTGTTTTCTTGCAAGGCACAAAGTGAAAATGGAGGTAAAATTCATGCAGCCTAATGAAATACCTTTTACTTCAGAGAAACTAACTCTTGTCATAGCAACAACACACCACTGAAAAGAAAATAATGCATAGTGGATATGGTCAAACCCAAACAGGATCACAACAGACAGAAGTAGCTTTATCATGTTAAGGCTCCACATTCTGGTGACTCTGAGGACAATCCCAGATGGATAAAGCCCATAGGCACCAACTTATCACTGTCACCTCTGACCCACCTGCCCATTCCTGCCTCCTATTCCACTCACTTGTTGCAACTTGCCTTGGATTATGTTCAAATCCTGCAGCACGACCAAGGAGCAAGTCCTGACCTCACAGATTTACCTGGAGTGCTGTGGAGTTCACCTGACTCTACAGGAGAGGTGGTTTATTTCTTCAGCTATTGCCTTATGTCAGAGCTGGGGTTTTATTATCATCATCATCCTTTGAACTAGAATTTACTCAATTTTTAGAGGTTCTACAAAAATCCAAGTCATGACTACAGGTCTCCTGAGTTCAAGTTTCCCTTCACATCACTCATGGCAAAAAAAGTCAAATTTACAGCAGTTTTGTTTTCCTGGAGGTCTTAAACCACAAATTACAACAAAATCACATTCGGTAGCACATTAAAGCTTTAAATAAAGTCGCTTTTTCATTGGAAAAAACAGCAATAACTGTGGAACAAGGAGTGACTTACTGTGCAGCTCACGGTGGATGACATCGACCAGGTTGGGCTCGTCCCCCCACCAGAATATCCAGAGCTCCTTGCAGTCGGGTTTGACGTCCCGGCGCCACACGCACAGCAGGTTGGCCTGCAGGCAGCGGATGAAGCTGAGCAGGATGGGATCATCCTGGGCTGGAGCTGAAATGATGGGCCCACAGTCCCCATGGCCTTCAAAATTGTACCTACGCCATTTGATGCCCGTGAGTTCAGCCTATGGGAAACAAAAAAGGAAGAAAAGAGTCAGTGGATGGCTTCATAATTTAGTTATATTCATAGTTTGTTTCATTTTCAAGGTTAATTCTTCAATTCAAGTTCAAAAATCCTCCAATTCATATATTTTCCTTTATTCCCTTTCAAGGAAAAAATTTAGAAACAGCAATGAATAAACCTGGCTTACACCTGCATTGAGGTTTCCACCACAACCTGGCTCACTTCTGTTCATTTCTATTCTATTCATTTCCAGCAGCTTCATTCAATTGCTAACCTTATTGTTATCTTATTGTCATCTTACAAGTTAGAAAGGAAAAAACCAAACAGGGAGAGGGAACCAGGCTCATTCCCTACAGGCTGCTCAGTGGCCACACGAGCTCAGTGTCAGCCCTGAAGTTGGCCACTTGAAAGTCACAAACAAAGCACCACAGGACATCAGAAAACCAGTGACTTACTGGAAAAGGTGAAACAATTTCACACTGTGATGTTACAAGTTGACCAAATGGGATTTTTATTTTTATTTTGGCCAAATGAACAAAAGCAGAATAAAGAAAGTTGCCATTTATGGTCTCTCAATCAGACAGAATTCTCTTATTAATCATCAAGGAAGAATAAAAAGAACAGATTTGCTATCCTGTTCATCAGTCCTAAATGCACCCAGACAATTGGGAAAGGTTTTCTTTGGGCACTGCCCAGGCTCCCCAGGGAATGGGCACGGCCCCGAGGCTGCCAGAGCTGCAGGAGCACTTGGACAGAGCTGCCAGGGATGCCCAGGGTGGGGGTGTTGGGGTGTCTGGGCAGGGCCAGGGGCTGGATTGATGATCCTGGCAGGTCCCTTCCAGCTCAGGCTGTTCTGTGATTTGGCAGTTTTCCCCCACTCCCAGTTTGCCCCACCCCTTGTCTCAGCTGCCCAGCACAGGACAGGGAACCCCCCCAGGACAGTCTGGCTGTTCCCCAACACAGCTGGTGTGTGCACACCCTGCTCACACTCAGGGCTTGGGCTCTGCTTTCCAACCCATCACCCGTTCCTGCTGCTGGTCCCTCCACTGCTTCCCTGCAGTGTTGCCCTTCCCTGGCTGCCCAGAAGCAGCGGGGCTCAGCTCCCAAGTGCTCCTCAGGAGCAGCCAGGAGGGCAAACACTGCAGGGCAGCAGCTACAGCTCTGCCAAGAGCTGGCACTGCCAGGGGCACGGGAAAGACCCAGTGCAAACACTGACTGGGGGAATGAATTTGTACTCCTAAAGAAAACCAAAGACTTGCAGTTCATGAATTCCTCTCATTTGCATCACCTGGGTAATGATATTCAACCCCTCCTCCAAAACCCAAATTCCCCATCACACACAGAAGAATTCCCCTTTTCAAGTCCACAAATTTAGTTCATTTACAAGTTTAAACTCTAAAATTTACTTTTGTCCACCACAGTACTTGGAAAGAACTGCCACTGGTTCAGGAGCTGGCTGGTTAACTGCTGAGGAGCTGAAGGTGATGCTCATCAACAACAGAAACAAAAACCCACAAGTATTTCTTGGATCTTGTAAATACATCCTCTGAAACAGTTCCACCTCACTCCTGGATACCACCTGGCACAGCAGGGCTCTGGCCCATGGCTACAGTTCCTGGGACTCTGCCTCAAGGACTATTTCCCCAAACACTGATTAAATTAAAAATTGCCTATTTAATTGTCCTCTGAAGAGGCCTCACCAGGCACATGGCAATACAGCACTGCACTGGGAAGGGGAAAAACCTGTGGAACACTGAACAGCATGGAAATGGGGTTTATTGTTTGCAGGCCCCTAAATCACCAGGCACCTTCAGCTCCACAGGGCAGAGGGGACGCTGCCATCCTGTACCCTGCCAGCAGGACACCAGTCCTGGATTGTCCCAGCTGGAGGCTTCCTACAGCCAGCACTGCGCTCTTGCACTCAGACAGAAATGCTGATCAGCCATCTAAAGGGTTGGGGGACTATGGAAAAGGAAATGGGAAAATACAATACAGGCTGGCCAAGATGCACAGCCCTGTGCCACCTTCCTGGCACAATGAGGGCAAGGGAATGCAGGAGGAAGAGGCAAAATGGAAGGAGAAAAGTTATTTTTTCCACAGTAGGGTGCTGGAATACCTCACACACTAAACAAGAGTCTAAGAGAAAGAGCTCCTCCCAAACATCTACATCTATTCTACGTGGGTCCCCAGCTATTGCTTGGAAAAGGAATGGGCAGAGTTTCTGAAACAGGATAATGAATACAACTATGAACTACAAAACACCAAAAATTAGTGCCAGCACAGGCAACCTGCAAAAAAAATGATGTTAAATACTTGTGCCATAACCAGCTAAGAACATATGCAAAGTCACAAAGAGCATGGAACAGGAAGATGACAAAAACCAAAACCAAAAAAACCCAACTGAACAAAGGACTTTACCCAACTGCAGCACTCACTTGACCTACACAGCAAAAGCCAGAGCTCAGCTGTTTCAAAGAGCAGAGAGGCTCCTGTGGCTTCCTGCCAGCCCAAGGTATCACCCCAACATCCCTCCCAGAGCAGGGATGAAACAGTCAAGGAAAGCACAGCGAAACCAGCAGGGCTGCACCCAACTTAATTCTGCACTAACAAACTCCTGGAGTCTGTAATTCTGTGGACTGTGAGGAATGATAAACTATTAACCTGGATCACTCCAGTGCCCACCCACACAGAGAGAAACTCCTGGAAAAAAGGAGACAAGTCCTGGGGGGTTGGAGTCAGAAGCAGCATTAAATGAGCTCTCACACATCGTTTCCCAGTCCAGGATGCAGAGATGTGGTTCAGCACACCTATTGGGATGTGTCTGTTTCTGTTTAAATTTTTAATAGGTAAGCCCCAATACTAATCCCTCAGAACTTCTGGATTGTGTCCTCATGTTAATTAAAACTGAATTCAAAAGGAGATTTGAATCCTGAAGGGATACACGAGAGAGGACTACACCCAAAACACTTACACACATTCTGTGCCTCTGCTGATGTTCTGTGCAGAGCATTTAACACACCTTAGGGAAAGGATCTGCGTCCGCAGGGGGGTTATTTACATTCATTTCTTTAAGCAAGCCAACAGCCCTGGTTGGAAGATGCCTCCATCTGTAGCAGAGTTTGCACAGACAAGACAAGCAGTGGCCTGTGGTTCTGGGAAGTGCTCTGAAGAGCCAAATGTGGTTCCATTTGTGCTTCATCTGCAGTGAGCACGGGCTGACCCAACACAGCCTCCTCCTCCTCAACCCCAGACACATCTCCACGCCCCAGCATGGATCTACTGGCCATGGAATCGCTGGTGAACGGGATCACTCCACCAATTTAAACAAGGGAAACAAAGAAAGACAAACATTTCCAGGCTCAGCACCCTGACAGCTCATCCTGCAGCCAGGGAATCACCGAGCAGGCACAGGAGAGGAGGGGGAGTGGAGGGGGATCTCCCCTGTCAGGGCCAGCTCCCATCAGATCAAACACAGCCTTTCAGTGCCCCCAGACTGCTGAGCACTGGTGCCAGAGCAGGCCTGGCATGGGTGCCCTCCTGCAGCACTCAGCTGCTGCCCAGACACTCACAGAGCTGGGCTGACTCAAACCCAGAAGGGTTGGATTAAACGACTTTTTCCTCTACTCAGATCAGTCCCCACACCTGATTCATGAAACAGCCACAGAGATGCCTGTACCGGGAAGTCTGAGGACAGCAAAGTGGGTCAGGGAGGGCAGAGCTGCTCTGATTAGTAAAACTGCTGGTTTGAAAGCAGCCTGAAACACTGAGACAGAAACCGAAATTGCCAACCTGAGGACAAAACTGTGAACATGCTGTTTAACTCACAACTGGCTAGAGATGAATGCAGAACAAAGCAGAACTCTTGCCAGGTGATGTAATCTACTGTGTTTCTTGCATCTCTTCCCATATGCACAGTCTTGGCTTATTGCAGTTGCTACAATGTTTTTAAAACTAAAAAGCTTGACAAAAAAAAAAGGAACTTACAAATACTTATTATTATCCAACACTGTTAGCAAATCATGCATTAAATGAGATTTTTGCTTTGGTTTATAAAGGAACGTGTCACGGAGGACTGTGCTGTGAAGGGTTCAACTGCTCAGATAAGAGGGGCTGTTTTGAAATGAAGTTTTTTTCTAAATTCAGCTAACTGCAGTTGGACACAGAACATTTGTGAGACGCCAGTTCTAAATGCACTGGGCCAAGCGTGTAAGGAAACAGAGAAATTGGATCACCAACAGTAATACCCAGACCCTTCACTAGCATTCAACTTCTTACAGAGCAATTCCCAAGACACAAAAAGATCTGTTTGTGATGTCTTCAAAAGCAGCTGTCAGGGTAGAAGAGTTTGTTCAAATTCCACACAGGCATCCAAAACCACCCAAAACATCCCCAAGAAATAGGCATTAATGAAAACAGTGCATTGCCAATGTCTTTACTCAGATGCACGGCCTTAGAGAACATCACAGAGTGCCTTGGAAAGGGACAAACTCAGGTTTCAGTGACCATCATCACACCCTGCAGGGTGAAACAGCCTCAAAAGAGATGAGAGTGTTCAAACCTCTGACCCCCCCTGCACACACAGAGAAAAGCAGAGACACAGAAAGCAAATTAGCACTTTCCTTCACGCCCTGCTGCCCTAAATACAGACACCTCCACATGTACCTGCCCCAGCTCAGGGCTCCAGGACACCATCCACCACTGTGAATTCCTAGGAGCCAGAAAACCTAAGCTCTCATTCCTTTCCCTCCTTCAGGCTTAAATCAGAATAATAGGCAGGCTGGGAGGGTCTTCTGCTGATCTCATCGTGCTCCACTCAGATTGGTAGAGTTTAGGCTGCTAAAAATCACAATTCCTCAGTAACATTTCACAGAGCACGACTCGGTGCTGGCGTGCTCCCAGCAACCCTGAAGATATAATTAGTGCTGGGTAGCCTCTGTGACTGTTTTCCTCTTCTGCAGCCCTTGCAGATGGAACACAAACAAACCCATCTTCCACCTCTTTTTTTATTTCCCATCTCCACCAAATGCTTTTTGGCCTCTGTTTTATGGGAAATGCACAGACCAACTCTAAATTAACTTCTCCAGATCACTTGAGTAATTCCACCAATTTTAATACTCAAAGCTCCCTTGGAGAGATTATCCAATAGTACAGACACAGCAGAAGGAGAAAGACAGAGAGCATCAAAAGTTTGAGAAATTCTTGTATTTGGCCAAACCAAACATAAAGCAGAGTTATTTCTGTACTGCTTTGTGCTTCTCTACATTAAAAACAATGATTAAAACTAGATAAATGTGTTATTTTTCCTGCTTCATATTGTACAGAAAAGTAAGAAAAACTAAGAGTCAGGCTGCAGAGTGTAGATAATCATTACTCTGGTACTTTCAAAATAGGAAGGATATATTTGAAAGGAGGTAAGATCCTACTGTGAGTAAAAGAACCAGGTATCCATCACACAGGCCCTCAGCTCCAACCCTGATTTCTCAAGACTTTCAACATGGCAGCTCACAGGTCATTTCATTTTCCCCACTTCTCCAATTTGAGACAAAACCAAAACCAAGTATAAAAGTACTTCCCAACTGCCTGCCCAAAAGGTGCCACTCAGACAAATTCAGGTCTGCCCAGTGCTTCAAACATGACTTTCTTTAATGGTCTAAAAAGAGATGCAAGCAATGTAAAAAACCAAACCACACCCTCATCACTTCTACAAATACATTTCAGTTAAAGGGAATATAAAAGTTTTCACCACATGTCATTCTAACCAAGAAGATGTTGAGCTGCCATGGGCACATTAGAACATTGTATTTACCAGCCTCTGAAGTTAGGCTCAGTCTAAACAATTTCTCTAATCTAGAATTTTGTTTGCTTCTACGTAGGAGAGTAGTTGCTAAGTATCTTTAGTCTACAATTTATGCTTCAAATTGGAACATAAAGCATGTAAATGCCATATATATGTTTGCCAGTTTTATTAGAGTCTCATCTTGAGAGCTTCATTCAAGTAAGTAGCTATTCTGAAGTCACCAGAGACTCACACTAAGGACTACTCACATGAGTGAAAATCTGCATAAGAAAGCCCTTAGTTCATAGTCCAAGAATTTAAACTGTAGTTAAAGGTGTCGTGGGAATTACACCACCATTTTAATTAAATGCTGTAAGATCTTGCAGACAGACTCAAGATTAGCACCATCTGTTTTGGTTACAGTGTCTCATTTCACTACATCATCCTCACACAGCAACGAAATACCACTGCACACTCCACTCCAGCCATTTAAATACCAGATAAGATTTATGTCATGTTGATACACTTCACCAGGAAGGAAGGACAAAAGGACGAGGACAGTGGGACTGAAAACTACTCTGTGACACCGTGTTGCTTGTGGGGGAGGCAAACACCATCCCCTCTCGCAGTGAAATAAAGTATTTAGTAACATCTGCCTCAGTCCCTGTCAAGTGAATTGAAAGAACAGAGGAGATTGCTTAACTAAAACATTTGTTTTCTTCACAGCTTTACACAGTTTGTACACCCTGAGAGAGGTTCCTATTCCCACAGCACAACTGAGCAGTGCCAGCACCTGCCCACCGACATTCCCCCTCTTTTCTCCCACGTCTGGAGCTCTCTGGGGTTTGAAAACCCACAACAAACTGACCATCTCAGCCCTGTGGAGGCTCCTGAAATCAGATCATTGCCTCAACTACATATTAACATTCTTCTCTTGACGCTTTCCATTTCAGAAAAGCAGGGAATGGTTTGTGTTCCCTTCCCTCAGGGCTTATCCCTTCTGCCCCTGGAAGAGGGAGCGATCACATGGCAGTGCAGAGGCCTTGCATGCACTGAATGAGCTTCAAAAGGACATTTCTGTGAGGCCAAGTACTGCAAGAACTGCACAAAGTCCTCCAAACTTGCTCTGAAATCAAGAATAGACAAAAAACAACACTTTACAAAATAGCTCATTCTGAAATGGGCATCCCATGGCCAACAAAAACACCGTGCCATGGTCTGTGTTTCAGGGCCCAGTGCTCAGCCCCAGCCCTCTTAGTATGCAGCTGAGCAGCAGCAGAATGACATGTTTGACTTTAATCCTCTCCCTGCATAAGCACACAGTCAAGTGGCTGGAAAAAAAGGGATAAAGGGCAGCCACTAACAAGCTTTTAAAAATGAAGGATGAAAAAATTACCTTTTTTTTGGTTGTTATTCCCTTGCTCTTAAAACCAAGGTGAAAGTGAGCACGCCAGTGCGTGCAGCACATGTGCCTGGAACAGCTTTGTGCTGGATAAATCCCTGCACTCCATGCTGCCTCCTTCCCTCATCCCCCTGGAGCAGATTATCAAAATGCTCCTGCTCCAGAGCTGTTTGTGACAAGCAACAGCGTCAGGGCATTTGTGTGTCATCTTTTGTCTTTGCCAAGTCTCAGTGAAGGATTTAGCTGTAACCAAAATCCTATTATCAGATATCTCCCTGATGGACTTCTATACCTGGGAACATCTGAGATCCCATATCACAGTACTGAGGGCCAGAAACCCAAGGCATTTCTAAAATAATACAGTCCACATTATTAAAAGCCACAAACTAACAGCATGAGCTGTTATGCCTAAAAAGTAAACAGCACTGACATAAACGAGGTATTTTTTCCTCTTTCTCCCCAACATCAGGGTGATTCTGCCCATGTGGGAGAGGAAGATTAACTGCTTCTTTCAAAGAAACCAAAGTCAGACCCATCTAAAAAAGAATTTGAGGTGGCAACCAAGTACCACCTTTCCCAGTGGAAAATATGAAAGCACTCCAATACTAATGCTCAAATTTCAGCAGCTCTGGCAGATGCAGGAGTTACCAACAAAGGCTTTTTGAGTGGCAAGCATAAAAGAAAGAGCAATCTGGTTAAAAGGGCCCAAATTACTGATATGGATCCAAACCCTCACAGAATTTCAAGGTTAAATACTAAAGTAGATGACTACAATCAAACACAGCAGAAGGGAAACAAGCACACACTCAAAGGGGAAAAGTGTCTTCTTCCAGTCCACAGCAAAAAAAGGTTGGCAAAACAAAACATGAGAAATGCTTATGAAAGAAACAGAAGGTGACACAGAAATTGAGGCTATTACAATTCACCTGTAGCTCTGCACCTTCATCACAACTGCAGCTCTTGTTTCACAACATCAAAACCAGAATAATTACAGGAATGGTCAAAAAATATATATTCCATACAGTAAAAAAAAGGATTAAGTGTGGTTGGTTTACAAAAGGGTAACTGAGGCTCTCTAGAGAACAGACATGGATTTTCTTCCACATACCAAATTAAATTAGCAGAACACAGATTCAAACCCAAATGAAGTGGCTGAAATTTTTTTATCAGGATAAAAATTTTATGTACTAGTTTAGAAATTGTCTACAAAACATCTACCTGCTTCAAGAAACCTCTCAACCAAATTATTCAAGGTTTAGTCAAGATTATTCAAGGGATTATTTAAGAGATTATTCCAGGGAAGTGCAACTACATCCACTTCAGTAAATCCAGCAGGCCAAACACCAGTCACCACAGAATAGGACACTTGGTGGAATTCCACAAAGCTGTTCCATGCCCTGCCATTTAGCCAGGTACCAAGAGGTACCTTGGAACTCTCATCAGCACACAGAGAGCAGCCAGTGCTCGCCCTCAGAGCTGCCATCCTCAGCCAAGACCCAATGCCCACCAGTAAAGCAGCACCAGCCATTCAGGACTAACTGCACCAACTCTAACAAAATCATTATAAAACAAAAAAAAAGAATTAAAGAGGAAATTTTTAAGAAAATAATTTTGAGTCTTTTGACATGGTTCACCTTCAGTGAAGGTGTTGGTTGGCAAACCTGCAGCCCCTGACCAATGCAGCCAACTCAGAACACGTTCCACACTGGTGCCTGGCTCGGCAGCTCCCCTCCAGTGGCAGGGCTGTAACCCAGTCCAGCCGAGATGGGAAAGGATAACCTGATAACCACAGCTGGAAGCCAAAGGGCTGAGACTCTGCCATCCCTTGAAAAGATACTTTCAAGCCCAAAACATTCAGGACACACTCACGAGGAAACTGAGGGATGGCAGCAGCACTGACCCAGGCCAGCGTGGGAGACTCAGCCAGGCACTTCCCCACACGTGTCCTGCTGGCTCCTGCACCAACACAGCCACACAGAACGGGGGCTGCTGTGCCAGAACCCCATCACCAGGACTGAGACAGGGAAATGGGAAAGCCAATCTGCACAACAAATCACAACAGGCAGCAATCTGGGGTTCAGAGGATGCACAAAACCAACCCATGTCCAAATATCTACCCAGCAAAGCCAGGGCAGCCAACAGTATTTAACAAGGCATGACTGGGCTTGGTTTGGGTGTTTTTATCCAAAAAAACAGAAGAAGTGGACTTGATCTTTTCCAGCCTTAATGATTCTACATGGAATGAGGCTTACCCACGGCAGAGCTGAGCATTTACCCCTGCATGCTGCATGGAAGCACACAATGCCTGGAAGCAAAATGCCATCTCTGAGACGAAAAACAGCAGGAACTGAAGAAATTCTTCTCATGTTACCAAACCCTGGGTTTAGGTAGTGACCCACAGGTCAGGTCACAGACACTATTTTACAGAAAGGCAACTCTGAGTTCTCCATCACTTCATGTTTCTTCACAAAAGTGAATCAAGTATATTTTAACTTCTGAGTAGATGGTTGAGAACAGATAATAAAATGAAAACTACCACTGCAAACTTCAATAGCACACAAAAAAAGCAAATAAAGACGTAACTTGCCAGCAGCCTGAGCATCCCTCCCTTGTTTTCAGACAGGCTGAATGATGAGGTTTGCAAGTCCCCTTCAGGAAGAATCAGACCTGACTGTCTATTTTCCAAATTTAAAAGTCCCTTTCGGAGAAAGCTGGACTACAGAAAAGCACTCCAACACATGAAAAAAATGACAAAAGCAAATCTGCAAGCAAACAAAGGAATCTTCTCTATTCTTCCCTACTTTAACTTTCTTTTCTAGTTTTTTTTTTTAACTGAAGGAGGAAGGAAATGTCAAACGTCAGAGTCATACAATAGACTATCAGATGTTTCCCAAACCAAGTAATCTGACATATGGGCAGAAAAAAACGAGGGGGGAGGGTGGGCTGGAGGAAGTAACAACCCGAGTAAACTTTGGCACAGTGAGTTAAAGAATGCAGTTCCCTTTCTTCCATTACACAAAAAGCTGCACAGACGACTCGGAACATTCCCGTGCCCCACATGTGAGCAGCACAGCAGCCCCCATGGGGTCACAGCTGCGTCTGCCCCTGCCCAGCAAAGCTCGGTTTTAAGCCATGTCCATCCCTGCCTGGCCCAGCAAAGCTTGGTTTGACCCGAGTGCATCCCTGCCTGGCCCAGCAAAGCTTGGTTTGACCCGAGTGCATCCCTGCCTGGCCCAGCAAAGCTCAGTTTGACCCGAGTGCATCCCTGCCTGGCCCAGCAAAGCTTGGTTTGACCCGAGTGCATCCCTGCCTGGCCCAGCAAAGCTTGGTTTGACCCGAGTGCATCCCTGCCTGGCCCAGCAAAGCTTGGTTTGACCCAAGTGCATCCCTGCCCACCTCGCTCCCTTCCCAAAGGGGCCCATCTCGGGCTCCTGCTCTGGGACAGCACAGGAACCCCAGCCCTGGCTCTCCGTGCCCACCCTCACCACTGCCACCCAGCAGGGCCCAGCTTGTCAGGAGCAGCCAAAACCCCTCTTCTGCCCCCACCACGTGCAGAACCCTGGCATCTGAGTCTTCTGCAACATGCTCAGTAGTAAATAAAGCCACTACATGACTGGTCACGCAGATTCACTTTGCCAGCTCTCTCACTGTCATTCCTGCAAGGAGAAGAATCCAGCACCCCCTGCCAGAAGGGAATTATGGAAATTCACAGAGAGTTCCAGTCAAAGTTTTATTAAAATACACATGGAAAATTAAATAACCAGAAACTCTGGGCTAAAACTGAAAGCAGCTCTTTCAGAATAAAGTAATTAAACCAATTAACCTCCCTTCTCAGCAAAGAAATTATTTTTTATAGAAATATTTGACATGGCCACTACAAGATATTCCTGGAATTAATTTTGTGTCTCACCAGAGCGTCTACAAATTCAGTAACATTGTAGACATACATGAAGCAAGACTCATAAAAGTCCAACACTAAGAGATTGCAGATATATTAAGCTAGGTTTGAAAACTTCTTAGTAAACCAGAGACTCCTATAAGTAAAATGTCACGAGTCTATAATGTAAAAAACCAATACATTTTGAAACTTCTCTCATAGCTGTCAGCTATGAATGCATCGTTATCAAAAACTGGAAGTTTGCCAATGCCTGGTCAATAGGTAAAGAAGAGTTTTCCTTTAAATTTTGCTTTCAATCCTCTGTTCTCACAAAATATTGTATTTTATGGGCAAATATGGAGTCATAAGAGCAGGCAACCACAAGGCCCTGACCACAGCACAGCTCTTTTAAAGCTAAGAGATGAATGAAATAAAGTTTTACTGAACAAGCTTTAAATTTCCTTCTCTAAGACACGGATTGTGGTTACAAAGCCACTTTGATCTCCGTTCAATCCACACCACTGCCAAAACGTGGTGGGGAGAGAGGAATGAGGGGAACAGAGCTGCCTTGGGAGAGAGAAGGGGGAAAAGATTTTCACTAGGTCAGCTCCACACGCCAGGCTTCAATGTGAATTTATGAACCTTTCTGGAGTCACCAAGGCATGGAAGAAGAGTGAAGGGGGAGGGAAAATAATGAAAGAGGGGAGGGAAAAAAACCCAAACTTTTTCCCCTGTAACTATAGTTTTCATAAACAAGGATACACTAAGCTGCAACACTGGCTGATTAAAGAAAGCTGAGGTAAGTGCCTCACAAGCAGTGATACAGAAATACATGTGTCATATCTGATTACTTCTGTAATTTTAGAAGCCTGCCCATTTTTCTCCGTTTTCATAAGCTCATTAAATACATTCCTTAATATAGGGACAAGGTCATTGTGTATGTTTGAGCTCATCTGTGTTAGTCACATAAATGTAAATATTGCCTCGGGGCACCTTATACAACAGCACCACACAATAAAATTCCCCATCTCAAAGAAACAAAAGCGAGGATGCCACTAAAAGCTCCAGCCACATTTCCACATGCACTACTGCCATGCTGCTCATGGATTAAGCCACACATGACTCAATGAGAAATAACGTATTTTTACAGATTAAAGTAGAAAGTGAGAGTCAGAATTCACCAAAATTAATCAAAATTCACAGCACAAGCCAACAGAAAGACTGCTTAAATCTTTTACATTTGTGAGTAAAGCAGCTCCTTACTACGTGAGGAAATGCTGAGAACTCCCCTGCTGTGAAGAGCTGAACTTCCTCCCTGTTATCAGAGCGGGTTCTGCCCTGCCCTCGTTATCACGTTGCAGTGCTGGGATCACAGCAATGCACAGCTCTGTAGGAGCGGGGCCACAGCAGCAAAGAAGCCGAGCTGGCAGTGCCAGCGCTGCGGGCCCCGCGCTGGGCGCTCACGCCGCTGCCCTGGGCGCTCACATCGCTGCCCTGGGCGCTCACACCGCTGCCCTGGGCGCTCACACCGCTGCCCCGGGCGCTCACAACGCTGCCCTGGGCGCTCACATCGCTGCCCCGGGCGCTCACAACGCTGCCCTGAGCGCTCACACCGCTGCCTTGGGCGCTCACGGCGCTGGGCACTCACACCGCTGCCCTGAGCGCTCACACCGCTGCCTTGGGCGCTCACGGCGCTGGGCACTCACACCGCTGCCCTGGGCGCTCACACCGCTGCCCTGGGCGCTCACGCCGCTGCCCCGGGCGCTCACGCCGCTGCCCCGGGCGCTCACATCGCTGCCTTGGGCGCTCACGCCGCTGCCCCGGGCGCTCACGCCGCTGCCCCGGGCGCTCACGCCGCTGCCCCGGGCGCTCACATCGCTGCCCTGGGCACAGGGAGCCCGGCACCAGCTTGGGGCCTGTGCTGAGGGCTGCAGAGCAGAGCACTGCAATGAGCTGGTGTCTCTTTAAAGCTACCAGTTGATGTCAGGGAACTCAAGGAAAGAGGAGCTATTTTTAAAGCAATACTTCGAGCTCAGAATGAAAGCAGTGGAACAGCCTGGTCTGAGGAACAAAGATACCCCCATGTAAACACACACTCCTTATAAGCAAATCTTCTGGATTTGGGTTGGGATCTTCTGTTGGAAACACTTGTGCACTTTTAAAACTGGCAAGTTAATACTAAAACAAGCATGCTTTCAGTCAGAGCAGTATTTTTCCTTATTATTTGTGTTACTATGGCACCAACAAGATGCAAATGCCACCGTGCCAGACTCTACACAACGAAGTACACGACTCACCCACAGAACAGTAAATGAACACACACAGACTCCAAAGTTTTGTATAAACTACACTTGTCAGCCTTAACAACAGTGGGAACAGCCCAACCATCCATCCAGTGTTACTGGGTTGTCTAAAGGATCCCCCACAAGCTCAGGAAGAGTGGTTACAGAGGTCTGTGGCCATCAACTGTGACCTCCACAGCTGCGATGGAACACGCAGAAAAAACCAAAGCACTTAAATTCATAATGAGGTGATCCTGGTGTACACTGGAGCCAGCACCCAAGGGAAAAGAGAAAGGCAGAGAGGGAGCAGGTGTAACAGCAGGGAGACAATGAAGGAATGCAGCAAAGGGGCCAACCATTCCAGTCACAGACACGAGAAAAAATTTGTAGGCACATCCCTGCTCCGATCAGAGCAAAGCCCAAACGCTGATAAAAGTGTGCTGCCACAACTAAGGATGCAAAATTGGACTGGTGCACATGAGGACGTGGGTGTAATTCCACAGAGAGATGAAGCAAAGTGGAGCCAACAGGCTCATTCTCACCCAGTGAACAGAAGCTTCAAACCAGCCCAGGTGTTCACCCCATCACAAAGTGCAACAGCCCCCTGACGCTGATGGAGTTTGGTATTTAAAAGCAGTGCATCTGCATACACACATATCCTTTTATGTAATACTTCTGAAAAGTAGAGAGATTAAAAAAATTAAAACAAAATCCATAAAGATTCTTCATCAAATGACCAATGTTACTCAAGTTAAACTCAGCAGATATACCTCATATGCACCACACTTATTTTTTCCACCAAAGATCAAAATCCTCAGTTTCTTTAGATTTTCTTCAAAAGAATTGCATTGTCCAGAAGGAAAATAATAGAAGAAAGAATTAAAAGATCTATCTGTAGATCTTTCTTTACTCTTTCATGTGAGGAAGCGCTCTCAGAAGAAGACGAAAAAATTCAAGATCAAATGAGTCAGGGCAGGGAGGGTGTTTGAGAACTGGGGTTATGATGTCGATTCTGTCTTAAAAATGTAGAAAAATAGGAAAATTTATTTCCAGATAGTGTTACAGTAAATTAAAATTATGGTTCCTAAGGTGTGGTTATCTAGGATTTTTTTTAATACATCAGCCTAATATTTGAGTATTTTCTTTGTTCTGTTGATATTCCCCACAGCTGGCACACCAGCAGAATCACAGTGCCACCAGAATCAGGACACAGTCTCTGAGGGAGGATTCCCAGCCCCAGGACATGTGTACATTCACAAGACACTTGGGATTTCAAGGAAACCTCACTCAAGTATTTCTCAGGGCTTGGGCTCACTTACTCTGAGCTGCAAACCCCACCCCCCTGCCCCCCATATTCTTTGGGAATATTCTGAAAAGGTTGGTTATCCAACAGATCCCTCCATTCCCCTTCCCAAGCTGGGCATGCTGGCTGAATGTCACTGTCCCAATCTCTTTGCAAATCTGGGTCTGTTCTCTTCAAACCCTCGCCCTGGCATGTCCCATTAAGCTGTCAAATACTCTGACAGGACATAATAAAAACCTACCACTGAAGTGATTTAAAACCCGAAATAATCTTTTATTAGCAAGAAGTGAATAAGCTTTCTAATGTCATCTCTCTGCTTCTGCCTTGTTACCTAATAAAACTCAGGATAAGATAACTAGAGAATCAAATACTTTTGCACAACTTGAGAAGTTAATTCCATTTCTTAATTATTTATGCATGTAAATTCACACCTACATAAAATTCCAAACAAGCAAGATATCCACTGTGAGTGCTGTAATATGCAGCTTGCTTGGAGCACTGCATTTATGAAAACACAAGCAAGGACTACTGATTACTTCACTACTACTGTAGGCATTGAGCAATCAACGTTTACTATGAAGTCCTTTACTGACAATTATGCAACACCAAGGAGTATCTCACAGCAGTCTCTGCATGCCATGAAGAACCTTTAGGAGAATAATCCAAATGCCACCTAAAGTTGCTTTAATTCCTTTTATTTTATTACAGAAACATCAACAAAACTCCCTGATCAAATGGGACAACTTCTGTTCCTGGATGTGAACTGCAAAAAGCAACAGTAGTGATGGCCTTTGAACAAACACAATTCCCCCTGCCTGGACCCTTCTGGTGGCTAGTTTCTGCAAGAGACCTCTTCCACAGCAGCTTCTATAACCTGGTCTCCCTTCCCAAGAACACAATCGTGTCTTTTCCAGGATGAAGATTCCTACAGCACCAAATCTTTCTCCCCCATGAAGGCTCCTCTAAATTTCTGACATCCTTGTAATTCCTGACTGTACACTGTCCAGCTCCAGTATATCCAGTGTTATGCAGCTCCACCTCAGTTTCCTGAGACTGACTTGTGCCTTTGGATCCACCATGGCAGCAAAGCTAGACAGTTGAAGAAACATCTTCATGCAAGCCCTCGCTGCCATATGAGTAACCCTTACTCACAGGAAAAGTCAAATTAATTTCAGTAAGACTACTTTTATGATTAAGGATTATTCACAGGAAGACTGCTTGCCAGCTGGGGCTGAAGTTTTAATACAAAGCATATTACCTCAGAACATTTTGTCTCTAAATAGTTATTAGACAGCTCTTAATTAGTATTTAAATAAACTGGCCATTACAATGGCTTATTAAATACTGTTTATCAAAACAGACATTCTTTTCAGAAGCAGCAGCAGACATTTTGACTACAGCAAAAACAGAGCGAGGATAAATATCATTTCTCCTACTGCTGTGCTAGGAGCAGCAAATTCAGACAGAAAGTGTATTTTTAATGAGCAAGGCTATTACACCCAGCAGATTCAACAAGTTATTATTAGGAGTACTCTGATGGCAAAGATGCAAACTGGCCCTTACACCTCCGTGCTGGGAAAGGCTGCACACTCAGAGCAGGACTGGGGGTGTCTTTGTGCAGGCTGGCTGGGGCTTTTTGCCTGACAGAGCACTCCAGCACTGACCCAGCCTGCAGAGCAGCGCTGGATTCCTGCTCTGCTGGCGAGCAGCACACACAGCGGTGCTGCCAAGGGCTGCAGGCCAGAGGGACATTCCATGGAACCCAGCTCTGCCAGCCCAGCACCACCCCCGGCACCCCACAGTCAAAGGCAACTGTAAAACTTCACTTCAGACCGTGCCCTCCCCTCAGGGGACACATTCGGAGGGCACCGAGGGCCTCCACACTTTGTGGACATCACTGATAAAAGAGAATCAGTTACTAAAAGCTTTGAGAAATCAGTTCCCGGTAAAAGATTCAGAAGCAGCAAAGGCTCCTGACCCCTCTAGTGTGTCTACAGTCGACAGGAAAATAGAAATCGTGAATTGTTAAACCAACCCAAATCCACCACAGCAACCAGACAGAGCTGGCACAGAGCTCTGGCTTCTCCAGGGCAGGGAGACAGCATTCCTGCTTCCACAAAACAAATGTCTGTGGCAAGAAATATTATTTAACCATGAACAAACAGTATCATGATAGGCTATAATTATTTCAGAACTGCAATTCTCCAGTCACGAACGTTTCTTGTGATTCACACTCAAAACAAAGCCTGCAGTTGAAAAGCTCCCAACTCCTAATAGCAGAATCAATTTTCCAAATATTTGTAATCTACCTCGCTCCTAAAGAATGAATGGATTCCCACCAACTACTGATTTAGATTTTGTTCTGTTACACAGAAAAAGTAAACGATTAGCAAAAGTTTCTCTAACTACTAATCCAGACTACTGTAGCTTTAACACTTCATAAATTTTGAAATGAATATGACAACCTGAGGTTAAAGGGTCAGTGGTGCTGGCCACATATTTCCAGTCAGTGCTTCTGTTTTCAATATCTTTCATTGATACTTAAATCCCAAAAAACACTAACACAATCTAAAATAAATCTTCCTAGTAGTCTTCACATCTGCTCTATTTTTAAAAAATACTACTACTTTATTCCTTCTTTTCTTTCAGAGCCAGAATACAATAAAAACAGAGTTTCATACACAGCACCACATTAAGGTACAGATACCTCCCACAAAATTACACGGGAGATTAAAGCGTTGCACATTAAAGTCATTATTATTAAAGCCACTTGCAAAAGAATTTCGTTGAACTTATTTCAGTGATGTTACACATTCATTTAAAATTGAACATTTCCCTAGCCTAGTCAGGTGGGGAAAAAAAAACAAAAAACAAAACAACCAAACCACAATAACTATGAAATAGCTTCACTTTATAATTTATGCTAATTGCATTCCAACAATTATTTTTACCAGTGACAGATTTCGCAGATTGCAACTGCAGGAGAAGTTCCGCCTCTCCAAACACACATTCTAGTCTGCATTAATGAACGGGGACTTCACAACTCTGCGAGGAGCAAACCCTCCACTGCCTCCCTCCTACAATCAGATACGATTGTTCCCTTCACGCTTCCAGATTTATTTTCCTCCCTGGCTAAGAGCAGCGAAGTCAAAATCACCATAACAATCCCCCAAATCACCTTTCCACATCTCGATACACAGAGCACTGCTACATATTTATCAATATTACCAAATGCCTTCAAACAGAAACACCGATACAAACTTACATAATGTGACAGTTCAACAAAAAGCCGAAGTAAGAAATGCATGATTCCCACAGAATACCCCGGCTCGTGTCCCAGATTCTTAAAAGGTACGAGCAAAATAAACACCAAATATGTGTAGATTAAAAAAAAAAAAACCCAAAACCTGAGACAAAATAGCAAATATACTATAATAAAGATAAAAAGCATAAAACAAAGAGCTTGATCATTTGCATTTCTAAGTAATTTCCTTTTTTCCCCCTCTCTTAATTTTCATAAGGGAGCTAAAAACAATCTCTTCCGTTCTTTTAGAAGAAGAACATATGCACCCACCTCCAATCCTGGCAGAGCTCTGCTGCGGGGAGGGGGCACCCACCACAAGCCTTTCACACATGCTACCCCCAAAGTTGCATCACAAGGTTTTAACTCCACCACACCACGCACTGATCAAGTCCCTCCTCCCCTCCGACATTATCCCTGTAGCACTGGAAGGCTCCCGATGATCCAGCAGCCCTCTCGCTCACTCAGCTGTTGCCCAGCAAGAAGGGATAATGTTCCTGTGCGTGCCAGATAAAATAAAGCAAGGTATTTCCAAATGACTTTGCCATTACGCATAAATTGTTTTCGTATTTTAAACTGAAATTGCCAATGTATAGCCAGCCAAAACTGATACCATAATTTCTACAACATTAAACCACGCAATCCACGTCGGAAGTTCCCAGAGAGATGGGCAGACGGCATCTGTGCCAACAATCCGGCACACTACAGTCAGCCGCTCTTGTTCTCCAGAGAAGAAAAAATTAAAAGGTGTGGGTTTGTTTTTTTTTAACCTCTTGCCCCGAGCACGATGTGTGCAAAGAGGAGAGCAGGCTGTAACAGCAGCTGACACGCCGTCACAGGAGCCCAGAGCCAAGTCCCACAGACGATCACACTACATGAGCGTTCGCCGCTGCTGAAATGGCGTTTGTCATTGTGAGAGGAGAGAAAACCCCCCGGTTCGGTGGCACAAAGCGCACAGGGCACGGAGTGCCAAGGGAGGCGGGGAGAGGAGCCTGTTTACCAGGGAAGATGGTCGTGCAGGGGACACGGAGCCATCCCCTGCCCGCTCTCCAGCTGCGAGCGCGATACACGGACCCGCAGCAAACCACGCTAAGGAGCAAAATAAACACGGGGACCGGGCCGGGGGAGGGGCCAGCGCAGGAGCAGCCCCGGGCCCTGCCTATAAACCCCCGGCAGCTGCTCCCGACCGACAAACCCGGCGCGGAGCCACCCCCGGGCACCCACCCACTCACTCACTCACCAGCGAGAAGAGGTTGGAGTGACAGTCCTCCAGGCTGGCCCCGTTCGCCACCCAGTTCGCCGCCGCAGTCATGATCCTCGGCGAGCCGGGCCGCCACGGCGGGGCATGTCTGGGGGGACGGCCGGGGGGCGAGGGGCGAGGCGGGAGACCCCCGGGGCGACCCCCGTCACTGCCCGGGGCAGCCGCCGCGCTCCGGCCCCGCGGGGCCCCGCGGCCGGGAGGGGACGCGCCGAGGCCGGGGCGGGCGCG
>JACBWW010000071.1:1372634-1434254 GCA_020086605.1 Lanius collurio
CACTGCCCAGGCTCCCCAGGGAATGGGCACGGCCCCGAGGCTGCCAGAGCTCCAGGAGCGTTTGGGCAGCGCTGCCAGGGATGCCCAGGGTGGGGGTGTTGGGGTGTCTGGGCAGGGCCAGGGGCCGGATCGATGATCCCTGGGGGTCCCTCCCATCTCGGGATGTTCGGTGGCACGGGAGCTTGTCCGTCCCGTGGAAGCCGCTCGGGGCAGGGGCCGGAGGCAAACCACGGTCCCGGCCATTCCGTGGTTCATCGGAGCGTTTCCCCAGCACCGGAGAGTGCTCAAAGTAATTTTAAAAAGGCCTCAAAAGTCGTTCCTGGCCACGGCCGCATTGGGGCACGCCGAGCTCCCCTACACAGGCGAGTTTAACCCCCCGTTCTGCACGGCCCCTGAAATGCGACCCTCGGAGCTGCCCCGCGTTCACCTGAAACGGCTGCAAAGACATTGGGGGGCGTTAGTTTTTTATACAGGAGCTCGAAAACACCTGAATTAGATAAACCCATGAAATTCTTTCCCAAAAGAGTCAGCATGTGGAGAGGAACCACAGAATATTCTGAGTTGCAAGGGGCCCACTGGGATCATCGAGTTCAGCTCACAAGTGAATGGCCCACAGAGATATCAAACCCTTGGTGTTATCAGCACCATGCACGAAGAAGGGATGTGCATACAATAAACAATAAATATTAAGAACTTTGTTTAAATCAGATACTAAGTCACAAATACTGTTCACCCTGTTTGTAATGACTCGTTGATTAGAACCAGTGGGAGCAGATTAAGGCTCACCTGCCTGAGTTTCTCCCTGACTGGAGAGTTCCACACGTGGTAGAAAGAAAACAATGCTGTTTAACAGGTGAAGATGTTGAGCATTTCAGCTTAAGCTTTAATACAGAAATGCAGCACGTTTTCAATGACAAGATTCTGTAGAAAAAGTTCTCCCTCTGTGCTCGATGGCTGCTTTCCTTATCATGATTTTAAACTCATTTAAGTGTCTTTTTGCAATTTACTTGTCTTGGCAATAAATTAAGATTAGCATCTCTTGCAATGGCTGGCTGGAGTTAGTTTGGATTTACCTCATGGTAACAAATCTCTCCCACAAACAGGCATCACGTTTACCTGAATTACGCACACACAAGTGAGAGACAGAGTTTAGGCCAAAAGAAAATTTCCACCCAGCCCAGGGCTCTTACTGTGTGTGTGTTTCCACTGACAAATCCTTCATCCGTCCAGTCCCTTCCCTGCCACACCGACCAGGAATTCTCTCTTGCAAAGACGGGGCCTGTACTGAGAGGGAAAAGTGTTTTCAACTACAAATTATTCACATTCAGCTACAATTGTAATTTATTCAGTCCAAGTGTCACAGCCCAGAAACTGCTTGTTACATCCTGGCACCCAGAATCAGGGAAGTACTTTGGCCTACGTTACTCCCCTTCCTTTTGGCACAAGTCTTATAAACAGAGAACACAATCTGACACTTGTAAATATGTCAGGCAGTGTGTATTAACCAACCCCAAACCACATCCTTCCGCATTAAAATAGTACAGCTTTTGTAACTCCAGTGCAACACCACGCACCCATCCTATCACTGCAGGAGGCCCAGGGACAACAAACCCTTTGCTGAAGTATCCATCCTATTTCTGGAATAAAAGAACATCCCTTACCATGAAAAAAAACCATTATTTTCTTATTACAGAAAATATTTTGGAATTGGGAGTCGTGTTATTATTTATTCAGATAAATACTGTGCAGGATTGGACACTGCAGAATTCCTGTTCCTTCCATGTGCTGCTCAGCCTCCAAATGGTGTTTCCAGTCAGCACCATTCCTCTTACCTGGATCTTTCAAGTAGTGATGGCTTATTATGCTTTATTTTGTCAGGAAAATGTGAGGTCTAACAGATGATTCAGGTCAATGTTCATGGGGAGAAATGTTAACATACTCATACTGTGCTGCTTTGGCCACCTTCCAGCAGTCTTATGAATGTTAAATACTTTATAAATCAAAAATTGTGGAATCATAGAATGGCCTGGGTTGGGAGGGACCTCAAAGCCCACCCAGTGCCACCCCTGCCATGGCAGGGACACCTCCCACTGTCCCAGGCTGCTCCCAGCCCCAATGTCCAACCTGGCCTTGGGCACTGCCAGGGATGCAGGGGCAGCCACAGCTGCTCTGGGCACCCTGTGCCAGGGCCTGCCCACCCTCACCATAAGCAATTTCCCCCAGCCACCTAGTCTAAATGTCCCCTCTTTTAGTTTTACTAAAAATAGTGTGATGTAATTCAATTACCTGACTTGCAGCAATGTTCTCAAGTTGAGTAGATGATTCTTGCATTTTGGAAGTGGTACCGGTCACACATCTTGACCACAGCCCTGCACTGCCAAATCCATTTCAGTTTTAAACTGAAAAAAAGATAACATTTCCTTAAGCACCTTGCCAAGTGCTTGACTTTATATTGCATTCAGTTATCACAGAGAGGGGCAATCATTACAGTTTAATCCTTCCCTTCCCAGGACCAAGGTAGGGAAGTTCCCTTGCTGTCTCTGACAGCAGTGTTACTTCAAACAGAAATTGTTCCACTCACAGATATCACACACAAGTGACACTTCCCCGTGCATAATTGCCTGGGCTGGGATGTGGTGGAACGTGTTCTCCAACTCGGGGCATTCCCGTTTTATTCCCTGTTTTCCTTTGCCTCTTTTCAGCTATCAATGAATGTGAACAGTAACACCAGGGCTCCTACTATAACAAAATAACCACTTTCCCACAGTGGGAAGATACAATCTTAACTAAATCTGGCAATGGATTAATTTGCAGTTCCAAAGCTTCGCCACTGAACGTTCCCAGGCTCCTGGAGATCGGCTGGGTCGCCCTCAGCCTTCAGCACACAGAGCTGGGAAGGAGCCAGTCCCTACCTTGACCAAATTACTCCAAACAGTGATAGCCCAGCTTCTTTCATTCTAGAACAACTTCCCCAGAGCTCAGAGTGATGATGAAACCTGTTCTTCCAGGAGGATGGCTCAGCACTTCCATAGCCTTTGTTTTCACCAGCAGGTGCTGCTTAAGCTTCAAACTAAACCTGGGGGAAGACACAAAGGTGTCTCAGGAGTCTCCAGCAGAGCTGCAATGGCAGACAGGGCCTTGGCTTTGTTTTGTCCCCCAGTGTGGCCCCTTTGCTGCACACCCAGCCCACGGGAAGAGCCTCCCCTGCAGGAACAGGACTGGCTGGAGCACCAGGCCCAGGCAGGGCTCTCCTGGCTCTGAGGGTAGGACCTGGCTCTTCTCACACCAGGGGCAGAACTGGAGTCCAGCCAAGATCTGGCCGTGTCCAAACTCAGCAGCGCTGGACATTCCATGACAAAGACAACTCATCTCCAGGTGAAACTTATTTTTCCAGGTATTTTAGCTGGACTTTATGGTTACTCACTAGAACAAAGTCCAGCTGCTGTGGTACCACTAAGGATTGTCTTGTGTCTAATTTAATCAAGTGTCATTTTTACTGTTTTCTGTGTTTTCCTCCCCAGTGACAGAAAGAACAGGGAGAGGAGGGTGATATGATACCCAAATTATGAATATTGCACAAGCGAGTGATCTCTAACTGTTCTATATAGCAAAAAGCTGAAAATAAAATAATTCTGGTTGCTGCCTGCTCTTGAGTTGCCCTTAAATAAATTGTACTCAAGTGAACAAGTTCATTGGCAAGGATTAAAAGCCACAGAATTTAAGAAGAGTTTGACCATGATTTATGTGGTTTCTTTTTGTATGTTCTTGTGATAAATCATAGCTGAACATCCTCACTCCAGGTATGTTCTCAGTGGTCTCATTGTCCACTTTTTATGAGATTGCACACATTTATTTTGTGTTTTTTAATTCTTCCAAAACTTACACTTTATCTCAAGTGTTTATAAACAAGAACTCAAAGTTATTTTGTTCTTAAACCAAAAAAATTTACTTCCACAAACTGGAGACTTAAGAGGAAAAAAAAACAAAAAACCAAACCAGCCAAACTAACCCACTGACGTAATTAACAACATCTAATTTTAACATTAAAATAATTTTAAAATTCACAATACAAACCTATACTCAATAGTTCTTTTTTTTAAGCATGGATACAGTTTGCCTGTAAACTCACATTTTAATTTTAATTTTATTAAGATACAGGAATAGCTGCATTAGCAGGTTTATTTACTCCTACTAAAGATAAAAAAGTTATCTGAGTTTTAAAAGAAGATATTGATTTTGTGAAGAGATAGGTACTTTTAGAAGGAAATTAAAAACATCAGTAAAAGGTTTGTTTGCAGACCCATAGCTCAAGTCCTGGCAGGGATCAGACCGTGGTCTTTGAATCAGCCAACCTTGTCAAGGGTTCCTCCTCCCCACCGAGAGTCACACGGAGGAAAATTCCCTGGAAATTATTTTGTTTGCTTGTCTGGATCCTGCACTAACAGTGCCTGTTCCAGAGCAGTTTGGGGAAAGATTAATGACCTGGAAAGCCAGTTTGGGGAAGTTTTTCCCCCTCCAAGATCATGTTGAAAGAAATCTGCAAACGGCTGTAGAGGACTTGCATTAAGCAAAGGTCGCATTGGGAAAGTGAGAAGTTGTTCAGATTAAAACTCGAGTCCTAGTGACAAGAATGAGACCTCTGAGCTGGCTCAGGAGCAGAGGTACTCCTTTATTTTTATCAAAAAACAGACAAATTATCTTGGTAGCTGCTTGTTCTCTGGGTTGTAAAAGATGGAAGAGCGGCAGGAAAGGAAGCAGTGGCAGGGAAGGGGAGACAGACAATTCTGTAGTGTGGAAAGGGAAAAGATCCTGTGTGGCTGCTGTGGATGGAGGGGCAGCAGGAGCTGGGGGAGAGCAGGGAGGGATGCACAGGGAGGGAACACTGACAGGAAGGAGGGCACCAAAGGGGCCCAACTCATCCTAAAGAGCAGCACTTGTAGCTGGGTGCCTTTCCTGGGGATGGAAGTGTGAGGCAGCCAGGGAAAAAGGATGGCTAAATTTGTCTGTGTGAAGTTTAAACTGCCAGCAATGAATCCGAGAAAATCTCTAGAAATGTGGCTGTGGATGAAAGGATAAAAACAGTTAAGGAGCAGAGTAGATTGATTCCTTCCCTACATCACAGTGATATTTAGATGACATTTCAGGTATAACTGGTAGGGATGAAGCAAGTAGTAAATGCAAACTGTTACTTTCAAGCAAGTGTAATGCTAAAAAATAGAAGTTGTTGGAAATAGAGATAAGATTTAAAAATCAAGCTTCAGGCAGTCCCATATATGCTGACCCATTTGACAGTCAAAATGTGTCAAAACCTGAGAACAGGTTTTCACTTGGTTTTTTTAGACAAGGAATGAGATTGGTCTGCCTTTCACAGAGGCTTTGGGAGCTTCAAGTGCAAGTGGGACACACAACTGGCCAGAAAGGTCTGGCAAGGAAGGCAGAGGAAGGTGTTTATTTTCAGGTGGAAGTGAGGAACAGTTTTGTGCTTCAGCTTGTCCTGTTGGTTTCTGTGAGATAGCATTGCAACTTCACATTTAAATATTCTGCAGAACCAAAGCAAATGAGCTGCTTGGAAAAACAAAAAGAAGCAAATGGCAACTGGAACTACTCAGGAATAAAAAGAAGCAAATGGCAACTGGAACTATTCAGGAATAAAAGGGGAACATGATTTAGGCAGAGCAAAATGGCAAATAATTTTAAATTGTAAATTATTTTTGCACTCAAAAGAGGAAAGAATGGTGATTTGGCAGTATACCTTGCATTAGGAATAAACATAGCTGAGTTTCTGAAGGATTTAATAATCTAACATGAAGCTCCCAGTAGCCCTGCAGGCAGAGGATGGGCCTGTTGGGTCATGGTTTCATACCATCAAAGAGAGAGATTTCATCTTTCAGATGTTGTTGTGCTTGCTTGGTAAGAATTCAGCTTATTAAAAGGTGTTAAATAAGATACAGGATAAAAATACTACAAGAGGAAAAAAAATAAAATATCTAAGGCTAAAAGGCAAAGTAAATATGGAAATAACATTTGGCAAACACATTCTGAGAACAAAACTCGGAGTTTGTTTGCTGGAAGAGGTTGTGGGGTAGCTCTGGATGGGAGCTGCAGCTTGGTGTGCCCTGACCCTGGGATCAGCCAGGCAGGCAACTCCCCGTGCTGCACACGTGGAATGTGCAGCTTTTGGCATGGGAGCCCAAATACTAAAATTGGCCCATAAATCTGAGTACAGTTTTCAGCCTTTAAGAATCTTATTTTATCTGGATTAAAGTCCTCTTTGCCTCTGGCATTAGAAGGTGTTTATGGCTGTAAAAACAAGAATTGCAAAGTATTGCACTGAAATTTCTAAGGGCTTCTCCTGCCAAGCTTACAAGATTTACTTTGCAACTTAAAATTAAAACAAACAAAAAAATAGTCTTCCAGTATGGCCTTTGCAGACAAAGGGCAGGAAAAGAATGGACAAATTAAATGCATCACTCCAAATATTTTTTGGAATTCTAAAAATAGTTTTCCCCTCCTGTGGTGGGAAAAGATAAGGCGAAGTTTTTCTTTTAAGTCCTAAGAAATCTTTGGGGATTTTTAAAGTCACGCTCAAGTAACGTTGATGAATAAAAGATGAATAAAAAGTGTGGCTCCTGCCTGTGATCAGTGGCCACATCAGAGCCTGGACTAATGCAGCTCTTTGCCTTCTGTTACCTTCCAACAATTCCTCCTTCAAATATCCATAGATGCAAACAGTTACCACAATCTGGAAAGGAATAAAAATCTCTTTCCAGACAGCTCTGGAGCTTCAGGCCTTTAGCAACCACTGTGCAGATTCTTTCACTCACATTCAGCTCCTCAGAGGCACCATCAAATAGGAATTGCCAATTTTTCCTTTCCTCTTCCCTTTAGATTTATTTTTCTTATCATTAAAACCTATCTTATTGTTGTGCTCCCAAATTTTGTACATCTTGATTTCTGAGAGTACAAAGCTGTGTTGTGAACCAGTCAGCTGGTTTGGGATCTGAAGAGGGGAGAGCAACTGTGCAGTCAGTGAACGTTTATGGGATGAACAGCAAAGGGTTTGGGGTAGATGTCACTGCCATGGACTTCACCATTTAAAGAGAGGTTGAGGTTCAGGTCATACCCCTGAAAATACCTCATGCACAGACTAAACCAGCTGCTCAGTGTCAGGGGTACTGACCAAAATGCAAAGGTGATGTCCCTGCTTTTCACTCAGGCACACACATTGCAATATTCAGAATAATTTCTATATTAGTCACATTTATGTCTGTTCTTCCTTCTGTCTTTGCTTCCTCTCACCCCATTCCAAACTGGAGCCTGAACAACCCAGTGGAGGCTCATCAGTAATAATGAGATTGAATAAGAAATGTTGTGTTTTACATTCTGTTACCACTCTGACCTCATTAAGGCCCTTTTGTTCTGGAACCTCGGTATCAGGACTTCCCCTCGGCCACGGAGCTGTCAAGTTCACTCACAGCTCACTTATAAGAAATGTAAATCAAAGCAAATAGTCAGCTCTGGCTAAATTCTGCCTTCAGAACATATATGGACTGTATTTTTATGGGAAACAAAACATGCAAAAGGCGAAGATCGCTTTGGTAAAGATCCAACCATTAAAATAATTTACTGGATATCTTTGATGTTCATTTTCTTCAGCTGTAAGCATTCAGTGATCCATCAACTGAAGATAAATGTTGTGCTGAAAGCTTTCGCTGAAATTATGAGAAGGAATAAAGGAATTAGAGCCATGAGACTTCCAGAGATGCCCTGTGTTGACATTCCTGTTTCCAAGCCCTATTAAATGAAACAACGCATTTCTCTGAGATTTTAAGGTTTCACAAGCCCTAATTTACAATGGAATTGCAGAAAAAATCCTATTTTGCTACCACTCCTACTATCAAAAATTTTAAATATTCACCTTAAAAGATAATATACTCGTACACAATAAAAGATTTCAACTGTTTTTAATTCAATCAATTGCTTTCTTGGTTACTCAAGAAACTATCCATGCTTTGAAATGTTTGTGTGAAGGGAACCTATCTTTCAGCTCAGAGATATCTGTTCAGCCTTCTGTTTTCCTGCAGCCCAGTGAATGTTGCTTTTTTGGATTTTTCTGACACTCGTTTCAGGAAAAAACTGAAAATTTCAGGAAGAAACAGAAACGTTTGTCTTTCTTTGATATACAAAGAAAGGAATTGCACAGGGATATTTATTATTTTCCTGTGTGGAGTCTGCAGCCCCTTGGCCTCATTTAAGCCACACAACAGAACTGATACACACACACCCACTCAGCCAATCATTTTGGCTGAAAATCCTTTGACTGAGATTTTATGCAGAAGGAAAATTAAGAATTTGAATGGATTTGCAAAGGAGATGGAAAGGGAAACACTGGCCCAGCCCTGGCAGGAACACTGAGCTGTTCCCTGGTCCAAAGCAAGGAGCTGTCCCTGCCTCCCCAAGGTTCCCCATCTGATCCAAGAGGGAGCAGGTCACACAAACCCCCATATTTTCTGAAATCACAGAGGGCCAGTGTAAGCAGAGGTCACCTGCAGCTCTCTGGCACATGGACCTAAACCAGACAAAGACCAGCTCTGCTGGTGTAAACAAACCTTCCTCCTCATATTCAGAAACAAGTGGTGTTTGCACTTGCTGATTTGGGGCTTGATGGATACAAACTTATTCTGAAATGTGCTTGGTTTTGCTAACAGAGATTTTTTTTGAAATGATTGACAAAGCTACAAGTCACAGCACTCTGCAGTGTCTAAATTCTATTCTACACCTTCAAGCTAATACAGTATTTTGACAAAACACAGTTGGTGTTCCAAATTCGTATTTGGAAGAAATGTGTTTGTGTAAAATCTAAGCTCACATCAGAGCTGTAGAGTTTGAGTAAAAGGAGAAACTTAGGAGTAGCAATTCTACTGACTCTGGTTTGGTCTCAGTATTAAGCCCCTAAGATGGACTGGATGAAGGCACGTAAAGCAATGTTTAGTTGTTGTTTACACTGTAAATAAACATCTTTGCTAAGCTTCAGCCGTGTGCAGCCCCCTGGGTTGCAGGAGGAGCCCATTTCCAGTCCACACCTGGGCACCAGAATCACTTGCAAGTGAAGGGTCAGACACACCCCTTGTGTCCCTGTAGTACCTGTCAGGGGGAGGTCCCCACCCTGTCCCTCAGTGTGAAATATTCCAATCACTTCCCAGAATGCTGAAAACTTGGAAGATGTCAAAACAGAAGGGAGGATTTGGGAGCACAAGGGCTGGGTAACGTTTCCAGCACAACCCTCAGCTCACTTTGTGGTTTCAGGCAAGCCTTCTGGCTGCCTGTCTGTGATACAGGTCAAATATTTTGGGTGCTACTCACAGATGTTAAATGAGGGATTACATTATTGCTGTAACGAGTTACTCTGGAACTCTATTTCTGAGGTAATGACACCATTTATGAGCCAAAATCCAATTTGTACCTTCGGAACCAATTTATGCCTTTGGAGCCATCTTCCATCAGTTTTCAGTCACTGTGTAACACTTCTTCTGTCCCAAGCTGCTTCTTGCAGGCAAATTCATCACAGTGCTGCTGCTGACTGTGTGTGCTCTGGGATTAACCAGCTTTCTCTCCATCCAGGACAGTCTGGGAATCACTACTCCAGTCCTGCCCCTCAGGCAACGAGCATACAATCCATGGGAGATTCCTTCAGGAGGTACCACAGTCAGGGGGGTCCCTTTAAACCCTCTTTTCAAATAGAATATGAGCTGTGGTGCTTTGGCCTGTACACAAAATTTCCATTGTAGCAGTTGGAAAATCCCTTTGGTCCATGTGCTCCTTATAATGGAATCTCCAAAAAATGGAGATACATTCCATGGGCTGGACTAAGGGAGGTGATGTTCCACCTCACCTAAAGAGAACCCACTTCTAATGAAGCAAAGTTTGCACCTTTGATTTAAAGGAGGCAGCCCAGCCCGAGTGAAAAGCGTGTCTGTGCATCACACCCAGCGCTGGGTGAGCTCTGCTCCCTCCCTGGGAGCAGTGGGCAGGCACTGGGGCAGGGCAGAAATGACTCCCAAACTCTCTGGACTGCTCCTGTCTCTTGTAATTACTTCTACTCAGAGATGTCTGCCAAATCCTTCCCAGTGGACATATGGCCTCAGCAGGTAGGAACAGGCCAAAAGTGCTTTTCTTGCACTGACGTCAGTGGGGGAAGCGTGACTGAAGGCAGCTCCCAGGAAAATTGGTATTACCTGACTCCTGCCCTCTTATCGAGAGGACAGCAGCATGGCCTAGTTATCCCTACAGCTTCTTGAGAAATCTTCAGGCTTTTGCTTTCATATAGAAAGTGTCTTTGCACTTAATTAGAAGATAATGCCAGTCAGCTTCTGCTAATTATTTGTATTTTTGCTTAATGCTTATAAATCTACTTGTTCAGGTATTATTACAAGCTAATATTTGTCTTGTAACACACATTAGTCATTACAATTAGCAAGCAGAAATAGATTAGTCATGCGTAAACAATCTCATAAATGAAATATTTATGCCCCCTTTGGGGATAGAAAGGAAGGTAATTTGAGCCCTCTATGATTATCAAGGGAAACCTGACTTGTGTCTTCACAAGTTCACATTCACATTGTTGTTTCTGGATTTTTTGGGGGCAAACTCATTGGCTGGGGGCTTCCTTTAAAGCCCAGTAGCACCACGAGAAGTGTTATGGATTTAATGAAAACCATCAGGTGTTACCTTATCCTAAGCTGCTGGTCTGCATTGTTCAAGGCTCATCACTCTTTCCTTTCAAAAATCTGTTTAGTTAATATTTCTGCTTTTCCTGTGGCGACAGGAAAGCTCTCTTTCCCATCTCTGAACTCAGATATTTTGTTTGAGCGGTGAACAAGAACATTTATCCTCAGATTCAGGGCCTCTGTCACCTCTCTCTGACTGGCAATTACAAAACTGTCACCCTAATCGGTGACATGGAGAGCTCCCTGCTCAAAGCCACTCCAAGCCATGCTCATGGTACCTTCTAAGGAAAAGGTTATGTAATGATTTGATCAAAAACATGAGTTACCAAGTTTGCTTCAAGCAATTGTAAAAGGAAGGGGTCTGCAGAAGTCCATACTTTTTATTCCATTTCCCAGCAGCTTTTCTTTGTCTCTTTTACATTAAATTTCATCCTGTTTCTTTCTAATTTGATGAGCCACTCAAAAAACCCTCACTCTTTGTGTGTGCCTGCAAAATCTCCTAAAATGTCACTTTTAAAGTAATTGGGCCAAGCCGATGCATAAAGCCATTTTAAAATGAAAACTCCAAGTCATTTCATGTAAGTGAATTTTACAGCTGGGGATTGTTTCCCCCCTGGTTCCATGCCCTGCCCACAGGTGAGGGCACTGTCTCTGGTTGTAACAAACCACCCCATTCCCACCCAGACCTTCATTTTTCCCTTTGCTGTCTTTAATTTCATTTAATATTTCAGTGCAAAATCAAGCAGCTCACAGCTCTTCCTCAAGGAAGCATTTTCTCCAACTGAAGAAGTTGTCAAGCTTCCCGAAGGAAGGTGGGAAGAAGGGAATATTTGTTGCTATGTTTAGCACAATTACAGAAATAGGTCACATATTGTTTCTGAAGGAAATGGATCGCCAGCATAGAGGCCCCCACAACTCCTCCTGGTCTCCCTCCCTCCATGCCCGTACACAGTGCTTGAAGCATTCCAACATCCTTGCCAAATTCCCTCACAAATACTTTAATTCTTTACGTGCATGTCTCATTCCATCTGTTCCACATGCTCTTTATGCCATTTACATTCACTGGCAAGGGCTGTGAGATGACACCACACGGTGTAAATTTGCTGGGGTTTGAAGCAGTTTTGGGATTGCACGAGGGAAAAGCGGAGCAGCTCCAGGTCTGAGGTTTGCCCCCTGAGCCCGGGGTTCATCCAGCTCAGGGCAGCACGGTGGGATCATCACCAGCAGGCTCTCACAGCAGCACTGCCAGGAGCAGGAGGGAAAAACATTCTCCTGTGGAAGATTTTGCTGGGACTGCTGGAGTAGGAGACTGTGCCCAAATAAACAACAACAACGAGGCAAGTGTGATGTAAAGGAGGAACAAAGGAATGCAGCACTCGGTGGGAAAGGTGGAATCACTCCTGAGCAAATGCTCTCCATGTGCTCCACCACCACAGCAGCAAACCACAGCCTGGGAGCCTTTGGGCTCTGCCTTTGGGAAATACCCATTGGCTTTGGGGTTTGGCAGTGTGGTCACCCCAGCCCACAGCCAGCTGTAATGTCTGGAATGCACAGAGGGCCCATTGCAAATGTCTGTGGGACACAGATTTAAGGGTATTTTCCAGGATAAGAAGAGGGAAAAACCCCACCTCTTCAGGTTTCACTACAGTGACATTCACAGCACCAGCCACAGATCAGCTGTGTGTGCTTGGCCACAGGCCTTCAACTCCTTGAACAAATTATATGAAAGCCTCAAGCCCTGAAATTTCAATTATGTCCTGAGTGCTGGACACCAAACCTTTTCTTTCACCTCCATAAGAGAACCTCAGGTGAAAGAAACATGCACCTAAAGGACACATGGGAGTCCAACAGAGATTCCAGGTAAAACCACCAAAACTGTGACTCTTGGGCACAGCCTGCCCTGTGGAAGGCACCTGCAGCAGCCTCCCAGGACCAGTGTACCCAGAACAAGGAGTTTGGTGTCCTGGCAGTGACAGCACAGCCTCAGTGCTGGGACAGGTTACAAGTATCCGTTTCTCAGATCATTATGCAATACAACTACTTTACTACTCTTATTAAGAGGTTGTGAAAATACATGCTAGATTTCATCAGAGGTTAGTCAACAGTTCTAACCTTTCCTTTTCCCAAAGTGAGACAGCTCATCTTGCTCACCTGGTAAGACAGATTTCTCAATCTTTACCTCTCCATTTTTCCACATTCCTTTCCTCATCTAATTTTTCGTGCATAGCTTGTGTGCTCTGCCCATACCCTGTTATCTTCTACCCCATCTCTCTCTTTACTCCCTGCCTGTTATTGCTGCATTGTCTTTAATGTTCCCCTGCTCCCCTTTTTTGCCAAGCTCTGGTTTTCAACCGCTGAGAAAACGTTTGATTCACACAGTTCATTGTTTCTCCTTCAAAGGAATGATCATCTGAAATAACCTGCATGTGCTGCAGCAAAGGCAGGGAAGGGAAGCCTGGCATTCCCTGCTCACTCTCAGTTTGAAGCCTTGTAGGCAACTGTCCAGCAAATGAGGAATAAGGAAAATAACAGCCACTGTCTTGGAGGGAAAGGGAATTGAGAGAGTCTTTGCAGCATGGCATCAGATTTTTGATCCAGACTTTTTCAGGCAAAGCAAAAACAAAGACTGTATCCCCCACTGCCCAAGCACTCTGTCCTTCACAGACATGCCAAATTAACCTGGAATAATACATCTTGGGTTCCTGATCATTTCATACCTGCCTGATAAAAAGTAGCAAAGGATCAAGAGCCTGAGGTGATGGCATGAACCTGACAGTTGGTTTGGTCTGAAGCTGAGAGCTCCCAGAGATGCTGATCTGACAGGGAAAGAGCTGAGGGAGAGTTTGCAATGGGGTCAGGCTGGTGCATCACCCTGCTCAGGGAAGGCACAGCTCTCCCAGGATGGCCTTGGCACACAGGTTCCTGGAGAAAGTTTGGTTCTCAGCAGATGGACACACAGACAAAGTGTCAGTGGAAACCCTGAAGGGAGGGAGATGTTTGAAGTGTCTTCTTCCAGCAGGGTTTAAACCTCTTGGTCTCAGGTACAAGGTGCTGACCTCTGTGGCCACTTTTGCTCACCTTCCACAGAACCAGAGCCCCATCCAAGGACATCCCCCTTAGTTCAGGTACCTGAGATGATCCTTTTAGAAAACATCCTCTGCAGACACTGGGGCAATGTCCCCTCTCACTTCTGTAAAGGGAAGTGGGAGGCATCTCCCTAAGGAGGTTCAAGCCCACATCTCCCATGGAAATGACCTCAGTACCAAATTACAGGGTGTCTGTTCCAGGTGGAGCGTTCCCCACCCTTGCTTTGATGATAGCCCAGTGTGCAGCACGGTGAGAGAGACATTGGGCAAAAGAGAAGAATTATTAAAGCCTAATGAGTAAAGCACAGACTTCTTTTGCCTTCTTTTGCCATTGACTGCTTTGCCTAATGACAGGTAAGGCCCTGTGCAGACACATCCCTTTGATCCACAGGGCCACTGAAGCCATGGGGAATGGGCTCATGCCATGGATTCCATTCACCTGCCAGGAGATTTCCCTTCTAATGTTGTTACTCCTTCTTTTAGAGTCTCTTCTCTTTTTGGGTGCCTATTGTCTCTGCTAATTCCTGCATTGTCTTTACCTTTGGACATTTCATCCTTACCATGTGCTGCTTGCAGAATGGTGGAGAGAAGGAAATCCCATTGTCAGCTCATTTAGTGTCCTGTTGGGGGGAAGAAAACCAGAGGGTGGGATTCAATAAATAATCAGTAAAACCATCCAGGTAAGTGTGTCCCACTGACTCCATTTCACCAAATTTAAGTGATTCTACATTATAAGTTATTTCCCTATTTAACCTTTTGCCTTCTTTCCAGGCAGATTTGAAATTTTCACTTCTCATCACAAAGTATCACAGAACCATGTGTTATACATGGTATATATAATTTATGGTTTCTTATACTCCTTTTGTGACCTTATAGTTGGAAGCTAGCACCACTTGAGAATGACAACTATGAGAAATATTTCCTATTCTCCACCTAGGCTGCCAAGCACAGAGAACAGAAAGATAGGTGAGAAAAGTCAAAATACAAATGTGTCCACAAAATCAGCTGTGTCCTTAGCAAAGTATTTCTCATTAAGAAAAAACTATGGAATAAAATCACCACCCAAATAATTTACAAGTGAAATATCAGGAGCAAGGACACTGGGAACAGCAAAGCCACTTATTGTTTAGGATAGAGTTTGGTGTCTCCTGTGGTTTAGGTACAAAAAAGTCTTCCAGGTGGAGGGGGGGAACTGTTCGTGTGCAGAATAAGGAGAGGAGAAATAAGAGTAGCCAGTTAAGATATGAAGAGAAGCTGCAGCCTTTGGAAAACACAGCGTGTATTCACACCAAGCACCAGGCACAGAGTGAATTGAATAAAATAGTTCTGAGTAGTAATCCCAGTGGGATTTGGGCCAAAGGGTGAAAGGAAGGGAACACATCAGAGTTGTGATTCAAGATGTCCTGGAATCCTTCCTGACCCGCTGGGTCGGAATTTCTGACTCGACACCCTGCCTTGACTCAGACCAGGAAACTGGATCCTAACTGCAGGTTTCTTTTTATAGAGCAAACTTTATTGCCAGCTTCCTTTGGAGCACGAGTTTATCCCTCCTGGTCCTGAGGCACTACACAGCTCATGGGACACCAGTGTGAGAGAACTGAGCTCTGTTCCCCAAACATGACCCAGCCCAGAGCGTGTCTTTATTCCCCGTGTCAGGGAACACAGAATGCACTGAAGGGTTTCAAACCAGCTGGCTCATCTTTGGCCTCCTCCTTCTCCCCCTCCAAACTTGGCCAACATGAAAGGACAGCGACGTGGGCCAAGGAATGCTTGCCAGGATTAGAGGCTAAACTGGAGATTTCTTGTGTAATTCAGTAACAGGCAGGGGATGGGAAATCACGCTCTGGGAGAGACCTTCACAGCAGGGTTTTCACTGAATTTCTCCCACAGGACAGAGTCTGTCCTAGGGGATCAGACAAGACCCCTCCGAGCTGGTTTGGGGCACTGCAGGGGATAAGTTTGCAGACCACAGTCTGAGATGTGTTCTAGCTCTGGTGTTGATTACAACTTAGAAAAGGAAAGCTTTGAAATGATTGTGGTCCCTTTTGTATTATTCTGTAATTGAAAAGGAGAATTTTATCCCTTCCTTTTCACTGAAAGGAAAAGATCAATATTGCATTTGAAATATATAAATCACATAAGCAAGGCAGAACCTCTCAGAACCTTTTTTGATGTTCAGACAGCACCTCCTCTTTTAAAACCATCCATATATTTAAATCAATATTGCTCATTTAATCTCATTGTATCTTACACGAAATTTTTGGAGTGAATTAAGGCCAGAACACATGATATTAATTAATCTTGCCATTTCCTTCTTACTGAGGCAGCTCCTCAAGTCTGTGAAGAGGGCAGAGTTAGCAAGCAGGTTCCAGCTCTTGGCACCCAGTCTGGGTTTGAATGAAATGCAGGTATTAAGTGACTTGCCCAAGGTTATGAAAAAAATTATAGAGGAGCAACTTAACACAGAAACCACAGAACCAAGTGAGGCACTTAAACTGAAAGGCCTCTTGTCTCATCCAAGAAATTTAAAAATAACATCTCTATAAAGAACAAAATTCCAGACAAAGGTGTATGTGATACTGCATTTAACATTTGCTCTTCTAAAAAGGAAATTCATTTTAGGTAGTCAGACAGAAATTTAAGTAGCAAGCCAGTAAGAAGATGCAAGGAAAGTCTTCCTACTCTTCCCATAGAACACAAACTCTATGGGTTTACATTAGAATATGTTTTCCAGAGGAAAGATCTTGGTTTTGGAAAACTGGAAGGAGCTGCCCCAGAATCATTTGCAGCACCAGCTCCCTCCATGGCTTCAGCCCCCTGATCTGTTTGCAGTGCAAGAACAGTTTGGGTGTTGGGGATTTGTTTCATGAGCTCCCCTGGACCAACTTCAGTCCTTGCACCAGGAGAAATAACATTTCAAAAACTACTAAAATAGCACTTTCTAAAATGACTAAGGAGTCCAGGCCCCACTCATTTTTAGCAGGATGGCTCAGGTCTCATTTTAACAAAAATTATTTTGCAAAATTTCCCTCTGTATCTTCAATTATTTGCCAAATCTGGTACAGAAATCTGGACTAGGTGACTTTCTCCCTCCTCTTTTTCACAGTGATTTAGGGAGAAGAAGAAAATTGATTCCACCGTGGCTGAACAAATATTTCTGCTGGAAATTTCTACCAAAATGAATTTCCACTAGTGTCTGTGATTTTTTGGTTTTTCACACTTTCCTAGGCATGGACGCCCATATATACATTTATTTGTGGGACTTTATAGCCAGAAAGCCACAGCAAAATTCAAAACTACATCTAGGTGAGATTTGGGGGGTTATTTCAATTAATATTCACTGTTGCTATTTCGTTAGATTTATTCATTCTAATTAGCAGTGATTTAAAGAGAAAATCCTGCTTTCACTGCCTCGAGGCACACAAACCCAGCAACTGGGGCTGGCTTTAACACATCCTCCCTGCACAGGGGAAGGGACCTTCCCCAGTACAAACACCAAAAGGATTTTTATCTCCTTCATCCCGAGGGGCTCCTCCCTGTCGGATTTTTCCCCGTTATCTTGGGCATGTGACAGACGGGATGGGTTGGAGGGACAGCGGCACGATGGAAGGGATGGAAGGACACAAAGAATGTAAAGGCAGCACGGTGGGGGAATTAATTCTTCCTGCGCACAGCACACCCTGCCCGGATTTGGGTTCGATGGTAAATTTTCTCCTGTAGGTTTGGGGAGCCGTCACCCCGATTCGGAGAAGGGAAACCACTCCCAGAGCTGTGCAAACCCTCGCCACCCTCCCGGCTCCTCCAGCAGACCGTGCCCAGCTATTCCAAGGAAACCTCCTGCCTGCAGAGGAGCCCGCCTAGAACGGCTCCTGCCAGTGGGAATTCAGCGTTCGTCCTGAACCGGTTCTGGGCATGGGAGCGCAGCAGGGGCAGATTCTGCCCCTGGCCCGTTCCCGGGAGCCCCCACGGAGGTCAGGGAAGTTTTCTGCATGAGCCGAGTGCAGGAAGCACCGGGAAGCTGCTCTGCGGCGGCGGCATCTGCATTGCAGATTGGAGAGGGGAATTTTGCCCTAAGTGCCAAATCTCATCTTTTAGAGCAAAACTATTTTTGTTTTATACAAGTGCAGAAAATGATCATTTGGGTAATACAGAACTGAGGAGTTTAAAATTAAAAAAACCAGTAACAGCCCTGCCATTTTGCAAAGTAATTTAAAAATAATTTTTTCTATGATTTTATTAAAAATATTTTTGTTCCCACACATTTTTCTAAGACTGGCAGGAGTGGCACAGGGCATATATATTTATTTTCTTGCTAATTTTCAAAACGACTTGGGAAACTTAAGCTAATGTGCAGAGATGACTCTTCACTATTGATGTGGTAAAAGCCAGCACCATTCAGGAACAAATTGTAATCAACAAAGTTAGCAGAGATCTTATTCTGATAGGAACAGCGTGCAGTCATATCAGTACAACGTTTCCTGTCAGTTTAAAACAAGAAGAGAATGCAATGTAAAATTTAGCTGCTGAAATTATAGCAAGAATTAAGATGTGGGTAAACACATTCTCCCTCACTCAAATTTCAGGATAAATTTCAGATTTAGCACATTTGGTCAAGACTATCATAAGGGCCATGGGATGTTTCATTCCACCTTTATAGCAACCAGTGTTTGAAAAATAGAACCCTTCCTTTTTCTTTATTCCTGCTCCAGACAGTGCTTTGTCCTTCTCTCCCCTGCCACCCCCTTAATGATAAACCCAACATGCAATTTTCTGCCATTTCAAAGCCCAGTTTAAGTATAGGTTTAACAAACACTGACAAGGAGTAGGTGCATTTACTGATGCACCTGATGATCTGAAAAACAGCTACTTCTGCTTCCCTGGGAAGTGTGGTGGAAGCTTTGTGTTGTGTTTCAGCTGGAAATGAGTTTCTTCAGTACAAATGTGTTTTGTAGCGGTGGTTTGGGGTGAGGAGTGTGGTGGTGGAGCAGTAAAAGGGGCAGTTTGGGCAGTGACAATGACCACAGGACTCAGAAAGAATTTGCTTTGGTGTGCAAACTACTTTGAAAATTGAGTACAGTGAGTCCATGCAAGATGCTTCAGCCTCAAGTGCACCATCAAAAAACCTGTGTGGAGAGTGGCAAAGGACAGCACCTGGAGCAGTCCTGTTCCTCCTTTGCCATTGGTTTGAAGATGGGGATTTCTTTAACCTGCACCAGTGGTAAATGGTATTATTCATGTATTTGTAACACTCCGTGTGAGCAGCCAGCTCTGAGCACCCACCACCTGCCTGACCTCAAGAAATCTCAACAGATTTTTATGTGGGCACTCAAGTCTGTGAATTGTGACTTATCCAGGCATCCATTGAGCAAACCTGTGTACCCAGCAAAGAGGTGAACAAGACCACAGGCCCAGATTATTTTGCTCCATCTCAGTGCTCAAAGATGCTGCACTTCACTGGTGGGTTTTTCTTTCCCTGTTGGTATTTATGCACTTCAAACCAACACTCCTCCCAACAACCCCTCTATTAATCCAGACTCTCTGTGGCTTGGATGAAGTAGATAATGACTCAATCTGAGATTTGATGTAACAGCAAATGAAATTTGGCCCTGACACCAAAAGCATTTGAGAGAAGGGACATAGTCTTAATAACTGCCTGTAAACAATCCATCTGTTCCCCTGATAAAAGGCTTTTACGACGTGTTCAGTGTCCAATTTCACAAGATGGCACTCTGTGATGTTTTCTGTGTGAGATGGCTCTTCCTCATCCCCGTTACACAGATCTTGAACTGCCAATTAATGAGCAAAGGAGTAAAACTCACCTATCCACCAGGCACTGCCTGCACTTTCCTATCAGAGAAACAATTACCTCACTCTCTGCCTCAGAAAATGAAATCAGGGAAAGAAGGAACTCTTCCTGACATACTTGTTTTGAACACGGTGTGCATTTCTCCCCTCCCGTACCAATACAGTTAGATCATGTTCTGTTTTCATCAGGTTACAGAACATTTCACTCTGTCAGCATGAGACAATTTGCAAGCGAGGTGATAGATCTCCCTTGCTGAAATAAAGGATCTTGTCATGCTACTTAACAAAGCTCTGATTCTAATCACGTCCATCACTATTTGGTTCTAAAATTTGCTGGAGTATTTACATTAAGTAAAACAAAGTGATCTGCACAGACAATCTGAAAGGGAAAGAGAAGCTTTCAAGATTAAAAAAATGAGCTACAGACAAACTCTTCAGGGGAGAACCCTGCAGGACTTTGAAAGTTGCCATTTAAACTCTCGTAGTAATTTCTCTTTCAAAGATTTAGCAAGGAAGAAAGGGCTTTGAAAGAGACAAATCAAAATTTAATTATGCTGAAATGACTTAAGAAATACTACACACTTCCCCTTTCATTTGGTCTGGGAATGATGGATGCAGGAGCAGTGATTCACGAGGCAGGCGATGAATAAGGAGATGTGGGAGACTCTTCTTTCAGTTAGCACTGATTTCTTCTGAATGGGCTCACTCCACACCTTTTGAACACGGGAATATTCACACTTCTGAGCCAAGAGAATTTTGGGTGTGCATCCTGGGAACCATGCACATGGCCAAATTTGTGTGGAGAGTGGCAAAGGACAGCCTGGACAGCCAATGCCTCTAAGTGATATCTGTGTTTTGTAAGAAAATCCATTTGTGAATGAGAATAACCAAACTCTGCTCAAATCAACTCTATTGATCTCTGTGACTAATTTGTATGCAGCCTTTGGAATGCTAAAATAACATTTTTTTCTGTGTAATAGTCCTTAAATTCTTTACAAGCACCAATTATGTTGTGTGGAACGTTGCCCTCATTTCACATGCATGCAAACAGAAGAGCAAAGCCAGGAAAGGACTCTGTAGCAGTGACAAAATCTGGACTAACTCATTATCTTCAGCTCAGAGAAGAGAAAATGAAGACAGAGATGTAAATCCCAAGTGTCACGGATAAAATGGATGAAATATTATTATTTGCTGTTTCTCACATTACAATGATTAAGGAGCCGTGGTGAAGAAATCTGATAAATTTGTTAAAAACCAGAAAAAACAAAGGTTTTTCTTCATAATTGAAACTGAGATTCACTGATGCAGGGTGTTTGGGAGGCACAAGGATCTGAAAGGACAAACTATTTCCTGGAGGAGTGATCCACTGAGAGTTATTAACCACGATGGTTTGTGTGCCTCCCTCCTGTAGGGACCACACAAAGCAGTGCCTGCCAGGAGCCAGGAGGGCACAGCAGCAGGGCCCTGTCCCATCAGAGCCCTCGCACAGCTCCAGCTCTCCCAGTCCCTGGGGTGTGTCATTCATGGGCCACAGGCACAGAGGTCTGAGGGCAGTCCGGGTGTTCCCAGGGGGTTTTCAAAGACTTTCTGCTTTGACCAGGAGGAGAGAGGACATGGAACTGCTGGAGTGAGTCCAGATGGAGCATCTGTCCTACAAGGGAAGGCTGAGGGAATTGGAACTGTTCAGTTGGGAAAAGAGAAGCTTCAGGTTGACCTGATTGTGGCCTTCCAGTGCCTGGAGGGGCTGACAAGAAACATAGAGAGAGAGCATTTGCAAGGGCTGGAGGGACAGGACCCAGGGAATGGCTTCCCAGTGCCAGAGGGCAGGGCTGGATGGGATATTGGGAAGGAATTGTTCCCTGGGAGGATGGGCAGGCCCTGGCACAGGGTGCCCAGAGCAGCTGGGGCTGCCCCTGGATCCCTGGCAGTGCCCAAGGCCAGGTTGGACATTGGGGCTTGGAGCAGCCTGGGACAGTGGGAGGTGTCCCTGCCCATGGCTGGGGGTTTGGAAATGGATGATCTTTAAAGTTCCTTCCAACCCAACCATTCCATGATTCTGTGATTCTATAATCATGTATCAAAACCTCAGAAAGACATCTGGATTTTGAATCAAGTCCACAGCATGGATTTGGATTCTGTGTCCTGGCCGCTGGGGCAGGAGCAGCCAAAATATCATAAGAATATCCCACTTGTAATTCAAAGACAATTTAACCATTAAGTAAAAAAAAAAAAGAGAGAGATAAAAGCGTTTACATCCACAGCTTCTAACCAAAAATTCATCTTAAACTTGACCTTCATCAAATTTTTTCCTTTTCTCCCTCATCCTATGTCTAAATTCTTTAACTGGGAACAAACAAACCATCACAGAACTGTCCAGAAACTTGGATACATTTCCAGTATGTAGGACTTGCACATCTGAATATAGAGATTTAACAAGTTTTTTCTGCCCACTCTGCTCCAGAGAAGTTCATTCTTCAGAGAGGAAGACACCAAGTTCCAGGGAAGAAATGGTTCTGTAAATTTTACATTTTTTATAAAGCACAGCTGATGGCTACATCCCACTTAGGAGAAATCTTCCCTCCACAGCCCCTCAAAGAGAGCACCTCGTGTCCAGCACTCAGGCAGAAGAAACTCTCTGCATCCCTCAGCTCCCTCTGAACTTTCAACCCCATTGTATACTGGAACCAGCAGGATTATTTCCATGACCTACTTTCTAACCCTGCTGCAGAGTGACATGGCCCAAGTGCCACTCAATGCTGGGGTTTTAATGTGGCAGGGGCTGCTCAAGGGCCACTGCCCAGGCTCCCCAGGGAATGGGCACGGCCCCGAGGCTGCCAGAGCTCCAGGAGCGTTGGGGCAGCACTGCCAGGCAGAGGGTGGAATTGTTGGGGTGTCTGTGCAGGGCCAGGGGTTGGACTCAATGATCCTTTGGGTCGCTCCAAGCTCAGCATATTCTGTGATTCTCTTAAACGTGTATGGAATGGCACAGGGCTTGTGAACTCTGTACAGATGCACAACCATTATTTCCTACAAAAGAGCCATTAAAAAGCACATTCTCTGCTGCTGGAAGGTCCCAAGACATTGCAGCAAACAGTTTCTGTGTAGTCCTCTGTTCCTCAGCCTCATCAATCCTGAAGTCAGGAAAGCGAGAAAAAAGCCAAACAGAATTTTCCTCATGGCTTTCTTTATTAATTAAGCAGCTGTTCCTGTGGGATTGGTGTGTGCACGTCCTCCTCCGGAGGCAAATGTGTGCTCTGCCCATGGAGAACAGCAAGGTATTGGCTGTACCAGGTGCAGCTGCCAGAAGAATGAAGATGGCAAAGTATCTTCTTCCTGCTTGGTTCAGGGATGGACTCTGATCCTCTTCATTGTCTATGGACACCCTTTTTTCAATGTTGGCTGTCTTCAGACCACCCTGGGCTCTGAAGTGCATTGTTCCAGACACCCCATTGGAGTCAATGCATGGTGCCATTCCCTGTGGCCCTGCCTTTGGCCGTGCACAGGAGTGGGACAGGTGTGTTTGCTCCTTGGAAGGCTGAACTTTCCTAGGAAGACACGCTGTGGGAAAGGTGGGAGTTTCACTCTTCTGCAGTGCTTCACCTGCCAGCCTCACTCTTGAATCCCTTTCACATACCAGGCTGTAGGTAAGAGATTGTGTCAAAATTCCCAGAGAGATTAGAGAAGCCTCTTGTGATTCAGACAAGGCCTGCAGACACCTCACAGCAGATCCCTTTGCCACACACGATGCAGGCAGGGAGCAGGGGACCTGTGCTCCTGTACGAGGGTGGTGCTCGAGCCAAGGGCACTCCTGCTGAAATCAGTGGAATTAACAGTGGTGGAATGGAAAGATCAGCCACACACAGTTTTATCTGAGGGCTGCCTTTGGTTGCCTTATGCAATGAGTGCATTCTCCTGGCCACAGCCATGCCTTTAGCACATTTAATGTCTGTAAGCCGGGCAGGACCTGACCCAGCAGAGCTGCTTGAGTGACAAGTTTGAACTGACATCTCTTCTATTTTAAGTTCCTTTTTGAGATCAGAATAGCTGAGTTTTTCCTTGTAATTGTCCGTACAGCTTTAATTACTGTCTGAACAGCTCCCACCCCGCAGCTTCTCTACACTGCTGCGGCCTGACAGGACTGTAAAAGCAGAGATACACCCAAGAGCAGGAGGTCTCTGTGACCATTGGCCTCAGCATTTAACAAGAGGGAAAACAGAAACAAATCCTGAGCACCCGACCAGGCTGAAGCCTCCCCTGTGCAGTCACACGGTTTTCATCTTGTTCCATGGGATACCTCTTTGTTCCCCAGAAGTTTCTCCAGCCTCTAATGCTTCACAGTCCCTGTAATTCCTGGTGGACTCCTGAATCCCTCTGAGGTCCCCTTTACCCCAGCTGTGAACCCAGCCACCGACCTTTAGCCCATTCTCTTCCCTTGCGCTCTCTTCTGCCACAGTCCCACAGGCAGCACCATGGCTTTCAATCCCTGCAATTCCCACTCTCCGTTGCCACCACTGCTCTCCACCTCTCTGTCCTCTCAGCACCAAAAAAAAGGCTACACTGCTCCTTATGTGAGAAAAAAGTCATCTGAGCATCTGTAAAAATAGCAAATGCCATGTGGGGATGCCCCCAAAAAGAATTAGATGTACATTTTAAAAAACATTATAAATTATTAAAATCCTCGGTTTTGTCCATGGGCAGTAAGTTTTCATCCCTTTGTGGTTCATGTTGAATAATTGCTCAAGGAACTGAGAGTTATGTAAACCTTAAGGAATAATCTACACAACTTTATTCAAGAGAAGCCAAAAAGCAAGGACAAGCCATACAACAAAACCCAGCATAAGGCAAATGTTTTGGGGTTATAATAAAATCAAGAATTTCCATCAAGTGAAATTCATCCCTGAGTTTACACTGAAGTTTTTGCATCATTTAAGCACAAGAACAGGAGATTTCTTCCACCCTTGGAAGATGCAACACAACCCCAACACTCCTCCAAAGAACAGGTAGAGAAGTTCTCAGGATCAGAGAATTGCTAAGGTTGGAAAAGACCTCCAAGATCATCCCATCCAACCTCTGACCTCCCACGCTCACTAAGTCACACCATGAAGTGCCTCTGCTTGCTTTTTGAACACTTCCAGGGATGGTGACTCCACCCCTGCCCTGGAGAGTCTGTTCCAAAGTTTAACCACTCTTCCAGTGAAAAAAATTTTCCTGATATCCAACCTGAACAACCCATGGTGCAAGTTGAGGCCATTTCCCAACGATGGGGATTCAAGGGCAGTTGTGTCCTGAAGATACGTTTCCCAGGCTTTGTCTGAACCAGAGAATGAAATCATTGGAATAGCTCTGAAGCTTAATATTGGTTTACATTCAAAGACTTGAGTGTTTGCAGAGTTTATCCAGGCTAAAGCTCTTCCAAGCCTGGCTCATCCCTGCAGCCACAACTTTTTGGAGCCAGTTAGGACCTTTCTGCACACCCCTCCTGGAGCCCCCGGCCCAGCATGAGGAAGAGCCCCCCTTGGAAAACACAGGATTCCCGGGGGGAACAGGTGAGTCGTTTCAGCTGCTTTGCATCCCCACAAACCAAGACAAAACAACCCCCAGAAAGTGAAACTACTCCAAACGATGGCAGGCAACTCTGCAGACAGTTCAGAGCACTCCTCTGGAGCCCAAGGAGACACAGCAGCGGGAGCTGTTTGTTCTTCCCTGGTAAAGCTCTCTCCTGCGGAAATCCACAACAAACACTCTTTAAGGAGTTCTAGCCCTGAGTAATCTCGATGGCACCCAGCCAGTATCACTGATTCTGTAGGAGGCCTCGTTTGAGACATATTTGGAACTAGTCTTGACTGACACTTATCCTTCTCCCTCCTGCTATAAAAACAGTACATTTGCCTGGGTTATTTTTAAATGAACTACTCTTGTTCATGTTATGGAGGAAAACCCAACATACACATCATTAATAAGCCATTGAAAATAAGGCAGTGGGACTGGAGTACCCACATTTCAGGTTTTTCATAACCCAAAGGAAACACTAAAGTGGTTGGTTTATTGACATGTAGAAAACATCAGAATTCATCACCAACTTTTAACTCGTGTTGTTCTTTCCCAAACAGATGAGAGAAAAGAATCCACACTGGTATTTTCTAGAGGAAGAGGACAGGCTGAGCACAGACCCCAAACTGCAGGAGAAGCTGCTTTGGCTCGGTGAAATGCCCGGGGGAGATCTGTGCCTTAGGATTAGACAGTGAACTGCCCTTCTTCAAAGTCTTACCTCTCTAACCCTGCTGTTCCAACCCTTCTATCACCAAATATCCACACAAGGTTGCTCCCTTGTTTGTGAAGCAGAAAAATCAAAAATTTCTTGTAGTATCAGCTTTGTGATTCTTTTTGTTCTCTGTAACAGGAGCATTTTCAGCACCCAGTAACTGGAAAATCTGCCATGAATTAAATGTGTTTAGGCTTAAATGATTTTAAAACACTCGCTCCCCATAAAACTACTGTAGTAGTTCAATTTTATGGTATATACAATTAACTTGCACTGTAAGTTCATTGAATGCTTCAATAAACATGACATTTTGCTGGGCCTTCTCCTTTTGCTCCAGCTCCAGCCCAACTCCAAAGCATCCATTTCTGCACAAAGGGGTATGAAATGTTCAGGGTCTGGGGGGTGCAGGTGCATCAGAGAGCACTGTGGGAACCACAGAGCAGAGAAATTGCTGTTTTGTTCAGAAAGCTGCCATGGCTCCAAAGCCAATGCTGGGAGGAAGAACTGCCAAGTAGGAGTGGGTAGAGGAGAGCGGTGAGCAGGAACTCTGAGCTGGGGTACAAATCCTGGGTGACATAACCAAGGATGTCAGTCCTTACAATTTTGGCAAAACAAACACAAAATTTATCTTCTTGAAACTGACTTTGGATTGCTGGGCTGTAAGTAAATTCTTTCCACAGCATAATTTTCCTTACTGAATGTGAAGGGACAGGGGATTCCCACTGCTCCCCACTAGATTGGGGCTTTCTCAGCATTACCTCTACTGGAGAGCCATTTCCAGTGCTAGAGAATTCAAGAGCAGGAGATCCAAACAAGGATTGCAGGGGATAGAGAGCCACATGCATCTCTCATGGAGAACTCACTGATAAACCAACAGTCTCAAGGGAATTTGCTTTTCCATCTGTGTTGCTACTTTAAAGCCTGAAAATCGTAACTTTATAAGGAGACTGGCCTGCAAAGACTGAGAGATTTGGGAACACCTGAGCCAAATTCTTATTCAGAACTCAAACAACAAAAAGAGTAATAAAACCCCATAACAAACACAGTTTTACTCCATCCTCTGCCATTCCCCTGGGAATAGCAAATCCATCCCAAAGTCCCCCTCTCTGAGCTGCTGAGGCCAGGTTTTTCTCCTCTTGCTTGATTCTACTGGCATTTCCATCATTCAAGAGCAGTTAATTTATGCCCCTTGAGTTTCCTTTCTTTCAGAGCCAGTCATTTCAGCAGGGAAGGTTCAGCCCCAGGTACTGCTGCCAGCACTGCCATTGGTCTGTGCTGACCTTTGGCAAGTTATTTAACCTCCCGATGTCTCCATTTGCCAGCCTGATGAATGGCGATGAAAACCACCTCACGATAACGTACTTTTAAAAAAAAGTTATTAAATACTCGGCAATTACTGGATAAAGATGGTTCTTAGCCCTTCAACATAGCTCCATCTCTTAGCAGATATTCAAAGTAGCTTTTGTCCATGCTTGGTGCCCAGCCACTTTTGAAGTGACAAGTTAATTTTCTCAGGAGAACCACACCTTGTGCACATCTCAGCCGCCTGTCCTCCTTTCCCAGACACATGGGCTCTGCTGCATTTATTTCTCGAGCACATTGAAATGCACACAGCCCTCATTTCTAGGTCAACTAACTATGACAGTTTGTTTGAAATGGGAATAAAACAAAAGATTGGTGGATTTAATTTTTTGATGTATTATTGTTCCATTCATTACTCTTTTTACTTATCATTCACCTCCAAGTATCATCTTTGACTTCACTTGCTCTTGTATAATGCTCAAATTACCAACAGCTGACCAAATAGCAGTTTCTAAGCAGCGACCCCAAATTCCTGGAGAACCACAGAAGATACAGAAATGTGACCTGACCTGCTTAACCCTGTCTGACCTCCCTGGCCATGCAGCCTGACCTGACCTCACTCCTTTTATTCCTCACAACACACTTTGATAGATTCCAGCAGAGGAAAGCAGTGGGGGGAGAAGGAGTCAGTCTGCCTTAATGTCTTATTTCAGAGAAGTGTTTCCTTAGCTAAACATCATAACTCTCAGCAGTGATTTCCAAATTGCTGGAGCATTACCTCCCACCTCGCCACTGCAACCTCTTCTTTGCCTGGGAGATATTCAGGAGTATTCCAGAGCCACTGGGCCTCTGCCAGCAGCAGCTCGGAGCAAACACAACACATTCCTCAGCAAGGATTTCTTGATATCGCAGACAACTTCCTTGTTCTGCAGATAAGGGGGTTTGGGAATTTTACCCATCAGCCTGATAGACACCACCACTCTGCTTGGATTAGCTGGGAGAGGACAGGGAGGTGTCAGTTTGCTGCCATATAATCCCCATCATAATGTAATAATAAAAATCCCAGAGAGTTGCAAGAGCAAACCGCCCCTCATAAGACAGAGCCAAGATTAGCACTGACCACACCTCTGGATTTCAGCCAGTGGCTCCTCATCACTTACTCCCTGTTTCCAGAGCACGGAGATCCTCCTGTCTTTCCAGGAGACCTGTATTTGCAGGCAGGCTTGGAAACTCAGAGACACAACAGATGTCTCCCTCCCCTTTAAATTTCTGCTTTTCTCTCCACTTACATAATGCTAATTAATTTGGGCTGAAATCTCTCTGATTCCTTGCTTGCACAGCACACATTCCAGACTTGCTGCTCTCATAAGCAGTCTGAGCAGCATTACACTGAATGTCCCTGCCAAATTTACTGTGCCCTTGTAACTAAACCCCAGGTCTCCTCTTGTCCCCAGAATATGAAATATCCCTGGCTTTCAATGGAAGCACTGTAGCATAATCATTTCCACTGAGAGGTAAATGCTGTTTTCCAGAATAATCATTCAAAAGCATTTCTTAATTACTATAAAGAAAGTATTCTGTCATCCCAAGGAGAAAGATCTTTAATATGAGGTACACACACAAGGGAAACAAAACCCCTGAAATGGAATGAATCCGTGCCAAGCAGATCTTATGCATGGAAATCCAGTCACCCAATGAAGTTCTACTGAAAGGTGGAGAGGAACTCATGGGAATATCAAACATTTAATCTAAGAAAATGGGTGATCCCATGTCACTCTGCTGATCAGGATGATTCTATAATTTTGGCACCACGGGATGTGTGGGAAGAGTTGGCAATGTGAAGCCCTGGTGCTCTTCAGGCTCAGCTGGCAGCAGCCAGGCCATGTCTGATGGGCAAAATGGATGCTGGAAAATCCCAGGTCATGATGACTGGAGACTGCAGCACATCCAGAGAGACTGAGCAGGGCTGAGGGAATCCAGCACCCAACGCTACAGTCAGCACTGTGGAAACTCATTTTAATTTTTAGGGGGTTCCCCAAGGGAGGTTTGGAAAACAATGCAGCTCTTCCAGCAATTAGTAGATTTCTAAAAAAGAATATGAGAAAGCAAACCAGCTAACCATAAAATGACTTCCAATGCCCAAGATTTCTACAAATTTTGTCCCAGAATTCCAGTAATAGAAGAGAAAAAAGTCATGGCATTGAGCTGGATACCTGATTTTGAAATTCCCAGTGCTGGCAGCATCATGTTTGCCTTGAAACTGTTCTAAGCCCAAGGTAATGAACAAATCTCTATGATCAGCAAGAGCCTGGGCACCTGTTTGGCTGCTGAACTTGTGCACTGGGCTTCCCTTTATTTTGTCCACCCATTTACTTCATATTTGAAATCATCTGGGACAGCTCAGTTTGTTGTTTGGAAAGTGCAGGGCACAGAGATAGTGTCTTGCCCTCATCAAGCCTTTTTTTCTGTGAAGAAAATCAATCAGTCAAAACACATCTCCAGCCCTAAGGAACAAATTCCCACAGCCTCTTTATTCTTGATGTGTCTGTTCTTACTGATACCTGGACTGTTGCTAACTCAGAGCCTCCAGACCTTTAGAATCTCCTCACAAATGCCTGGCTCTTCATCTTAAATAGACATAAGCTGAAATTAAAGTTATACTTCCTGAATCATTTAATAATTTGATCTCAAAATTGTGGAGGCAATCTCTTTCCTCAAAAGTCCATCCAAAGCTGGCAGCAGGACACAAATGCACCTTCCTAACCACTTAATCAGTTGGGAGAAAATCATTTCTTGTTTGGAGCTGATAAGATCCTTGCCTCAAAAGAGCAGGCTTTCCTCAGATTCCAGGCAGAGCTACTGTGGGAGATGAGGAGGATATGTTTTCCTGCTTCATCATCCATTGTTTACACATGTATACACTCAGAGAGGGCTTTACTGCTGCAGCACAGCCCTTTTTGAGCAGGCTAGACAGTTGCTGTATCTCTGTTAACAGCTGGATTGGGATACTCCAGGGGATCAGCAGCTCAGCTCCTGGCCCTGCACAGACACCCCAACACCCCCACCCTGGGCATCCCTGGCAGCGCTGCCCAAACGCTCCTGGAGCTCTGGCAGCCTCGGGGCCGTGCCCATTCCCTGGGGAGCCTGGGCAGTGCCAGCACCCTCTGGGGGAAGGACCTTTCCTGATCTCCAGCCTGAGCCTGCCCTGGCCCAGCTCCAGCCCTTCCCTGGGGGCTGTCCCTGAGCAGAGATCAGAGCTGCCCTTGGGAGGAAGTTACAGATTGGTTTGAGATCTCCCCTCAGTCTCCCCTTCTCCAGGATAATGAGAGTTGGGCGCTCTGTGTCCCTGAAACAGCACAAGGAATCTCAGCAGGCAAAATATAAGAACTTACTGAGGGCTGGAATCTGGCCAGCTACCAAATTTCTCATCCCTTGCAGAAAGTGCTAACATACAATGGGAGGTCAGAGCTCCAGTCTTAAGTCTCATTAGAAAAAAATGGCCCTGTCAGCAGCACAGGACCCTGTAACTCAGCAGTGACCTGTCTGGTTCCATCAGATGTTTCCCTCTGCTCTGGCTCTGCCACCGTAACTCCCACACTGAACAGCACAGGCTGCTGGCACCAGCTGAGTTCAGATCTCCCCTTCCTGGACTCCTGCAGCGTTTCCAGCACGGAGGCAAAGACTTACAGAGAACTGCTGGAACACTCAGGCTCAGTTTGTCAGGAGGAATAGGCTGTGCCCAATCCACCCTGCACAAATCAGATGAATAATTACAGCAAAGGGCTTCAGGCGGTTCACAAAGAAGCTGGTGCGTAAGGCTTTGTTCAGAGATGAAATTTCCTCCTTGCCAGAGCTCATAAACATCTTTCAAACCTTAAGCAAATAAATGTGCCATTTTTCTCATCATAGAGAATCAATTTTTCTCAGGGCAAGGCTCAGTTCATACAGAAATGTAGGGTTTGTACTGTTCCAGCTCAGGGGTTGTCAATGGGGAGAGAGGAGGAGAACACAGATATTCCATGTTGGCCTATCTGGTTCACTTGCTCAGTGCCTGTGGTTATTCTGGCACTGCAGAACAGTTTAGATCTCTGGGACTGCTCCCTGAACACACTGAAGGCAGTGTCCTTGTCAGGCCTGGAAGAGAACCATGCAATGGTTTGGGTAGGAATAGTCCCTAAAGTCCATCTTGTTCCCCACCTGCTGTGGGCAGAGACACCTCCCAGGTGTCTCCCAGGTTGCTCCAAGCCCTGTCCAAGCTGGCCTTTGAGACACTTCCAGGGATCCAAGGGCAGCCACAGCTTCACGGGGCACCCTGTGCCAGGGCCTGCCCACCCTCACAGGGAACATTTTTTTCCTAATATCCAACCTAACCCCACCTTCTGTCAGTAGAAAGCCACTCCCCTTGTCCTGTCCCTCCATCCCTTGTCCCAAGTCTCTCTCCATGTTTCCTGTTGACTCCTTCAGGCCCTGCAAGGCCACAGTGAGGTCACCCCAAAGCTTCTCCTCCCCAGGTTGAACAGTCCCAGCTCTCCCAGCAGAGCTGCTCCATCCCTCTGCTCATCCTGGTGCCTCCTCTGGCCTGGCTCCAGCAGCTCCAGGTCCTCCCTGTGCTGGGTCCCAGGGCTGGGGCAGCTCTGCAGGTGGGCTCTCACCTGGGCACAGGGGCACAGGGGCAGAAAGGGAGGCACCAAATCCCCTCAGCAATAACCCCACAGCTGCTTTCACACAGGCATTGAGCAGAAACTGAGGATATTTCTAGGCACTGCCAGCCATCCAGGAAGATTGTATTGGAGCTGGAACTGATCCTGACTCACACTGCAGTCTCCAGTAGCAGCCAGACCATCCTTTTCCCAGTTTCCCACAAAATACTTACTGTATACTCACAAAATAAATTTCAGAACATGAATAATTTAAAAGCAAAATATGTCTTAGAGTTTAACAGCTATGAGGGAGAACGTTCAGCCACAAAAGGTATGGTTTTAATAATTAATTGCTGCTTTATTTAGCACAGAAGCGAATGTCTTAGATCAGAATTAAAGCCTTGTAAGAAAGTTCCTTGAAAATGGCCATGCAAAAAGTAGGATAAAAATATAGTCACAAAAAGAAAAAAAAGAAGGAAAAAAGTGTTCTATAAAAGCCTAAACTGAACAAAATCAAGAAAAGGCTTATTTTAAAAAAACACGTGGAATTCTTGGTTGCAGAGGATGGATGCAGCCCTCCTGGATTTAGCCCACTTGCCATGCTCCCGTTCCCATCTCCCTGCTGGAATGCCATCCCTGGGCAGGAACACAAAGCTTTGCCTGCCAGGACTCCCTGAGGTGAGCACAGAGCCCAGGCTGTGCCCTCCTCCCCAGCCCTTCCTCTCCCTCATCCAGCCATGCCTCCACCACCACCAAGTTTGGCTGGAAAAAAGCAGCTTTTGGGGCTGGGAGGAGAGAAGGCAGCAGAACGTCCCTGACGGCAGGAAGCTGCAGGGAGGAGAATGGGGCAGAGCACACAATAAATAGCATAGAAAGAGGAAGAAAACTTATTTTTCTTGATTACTTTCCAGTACATTAATAAAACCTGCTTACTTCATGTACCCCTGAGAACAGTAACATCTCAGATGTGTTTGCAACCCAGTTACCACAACACTGTGTTAGTGCATGGGACTGAGAAAAGGAGAACCTGTTAAAAACCCCTAATTCTGCTTTCTAGCTCCCTTAACCACCTCACAGGCTAAGCTACATGAGTGGAGAGAAGAGAAACAGCAATACCCACCCGTTTGTAGCAATAATTTATTTTGCATAACAATTTGCAGCATGGCTACAAATTTTCACTGTTTGTTTCTGTCTTTCTAATTTCCAAGAATGAGCATGGAAGCACAATAACCTTTTTGTCTTGAGGATTCCTGCAAACTACTGGAGGAGATTCATTTTCCATTGTAGTCTATCCAAAGCTAAAATGTAAATTATGTTCTGCAAGCCCCCCAAAATTAAAAGGAAAGATAAAAAATATAAATGTACTGTTAGGACTGGAGTCTCCCACGCCTGAGCTTTATGTAAAAGGATGTTCAAGAAGGAGTGGAGTCACAAAGTGGAATCAGAGTCCAGCCTAGGGACATACTTTTCAACCTGCAGCTTCACCTTAGCATTCATGGATATAGTTTTATGGTATTTTTGAGTAATTTTATTTGCTTAACCAATCTTCAGAATCTTATTTGGAGTTGTCTCTTCTCCTACATTTTCAATTATCATGAAGCCATCACTGCACATATTTGCTGCACTCTCAAAACCTGTTCAAGAGTCAATATAGATGGCAATCAAGGGGAAAAATATTGAAGAAGCAAAGAAATCCCTTAACAGAGGAGAACTGAAGGCCTAAAACGATGTTTCTGCCTTAATGTTAAGAAAACACAGAATTGGCTGCCTCCTCCCTGTTGCTGTTTCTCAGGAGAAGCTTCGAGGCTGATGCAAAAGGCAAGTTGCAAATCCAGCTGCAGCTGCACATGACAGACGTGGGACTGGAATAACAGGGACATCCCAGGCTCAGGGAGAAAAGCAGGAGCTCAGTGAGAACCACGAGCTGGGATTAGAAGGGATGAAATCTCTCTGCAGAGTTGCAGGCAGCATTGCATGCAGGATTAGGGCTTGGGGAGGGAGAATTCCAGAGCTCCAGTCCAGCAAGGAGAACGAGGTGAGGAGCTTGAATGTGCTGTGTTCCAGGGGCTCACAGTGAGCAGGAGATCCCTAAGCTTTTCCTTTGACTGATCATCTCATTTGTGGCAGCTGGAAAAGAAGAGGCAGGGACTGGTTGCAAAGGGGAGGAGTTTTCCTTATGAGATAATTCTGCTCATGAGAAATAAATTAGAAACATTTGGAAAATAGGGTGTGTAAGTTATTACTGCCTGAGGGCAGCAGGAAATTATGAGAATAATAGTGTATGCGTGTCTTTGGCTATTATTTACCTTGGCATTCAGTAAGCCATGGGGAGTTGCCAGTGCAAGAGCTCCATGAGCGTAGTTTCTCCATCACAGAGACACCCACACCCACACCCCCCAAAAATTGAAGTGACAGGGTGATTCTGAGAAGGAATCCTGGAAGTAGGAGCCTCAGGAAGATCTCCCTCTTTTGCTGGAGTAAATAAATAACTTCAAGGAATTCCTTTGGCCAAAAAAATGTTTGCTTCTAACCCAATTCTGAATGCTGCAAGTGCCTTTAGCTGGAGCCTGAGCATGGCCACAGTGCCACAGAAAATCTGCATTATCACACACTGTTAACAAACCTTTTCCAGCATTAACTTGGCACAAGTGAATCCTCTACTGGATACTGAATCCTCAGTAAATCAGATTTCAATCAGACATCCCCTCTTTCCTCTGCTTTCAGCCATCGATGAGCTAAACTTTTTCAAAGTCCAAATCAGAAAAGATATTGAAAATCATAAAAAAGGGAAAGCACAGCAGCCAAGGGCAGGGGCAGAACTGAAATGAGCAGCCCCTGATTTACACTCCACTGCAGGCACCAAAGGGCCTGGCACCTCCACTTTAAAGGTCACACACGTTTATTAATTTGATTTAGGAACCAAAGGGCTGAAGGGAGACTCAGAACTTGATTCACTCTTCATTAATTTATTTTGAAAATTTATGGACAAGTAAAACATCATGTTTTAGACAGGACACTCTTCCCAAACTTAGATCCATGGGCATGCTTTACATACTTGCAGAGTTTGAGGGTGTTCCTGCAAACTGCTTTTGCAGGACAAAGCCACTCTGCAGAGGAACTTCAGATAAAAAGACAAAAGCATGGAAAGATATTAAAAATGAGGTGGGATGCAGAAGGCCAAAAGGAAAAAGCAACAACAGAAGTGTTTGCTGGAGATGGAGCAGTTTAACATCTGATAATTCAGTGGGGGTTGAGGTGGTGTTAGGAAAAGCCAATGCCTTAAGATGTGGATGGGTTTAGGATTGTGGATTGAATATCCAGCAGTCCCCAGTGGGTGTTTCCTGCAGTGCTCACAATTGCAGAGCTGCAGCCACTCCAGCATTCCCTGAGCTGGAGGGGAGCACAAAGGACAAACATGTGGAGCAGATGCTCGGGACAAAGAGCTCAGGCTCTGACTCCAAACCTGGAGTGCCAGGGAGAGGAATTTCAGTTCCAAACCTCACTGCACTGCGCTGGAGGTGAAGTGTGTGGTGGGGGGGACACCAGGGCAGGCCAGCAAAGAGGAAGAGAAGTTGTGTAAAATCCCAAATCCCAGCTCTGCAGTGGCCATGCGGTGCCAGCACCTCCAGGGAAACCTGCACCAGCTGCAGAAAGCTGGGATGGAACTGGAACACTGCAAATTTACAACCAATGGACTAAATTACCTTCCTCTTCATTTGTAAATGATACCACAGAGCAAAGTTATCCTTGGAGTTACATTATTGATTCTAATAAAAACATTTAGATTCTGGACAGAAAAAGTGATGCAACGTAAAGATAAACGAGTCCAGTGAAAGAAATAAATTAGTTATTGCCAAATTTTTCATTAATTATTCTCATACACAGCAAAGTTCACTTTCCCCAGACTCTCTGAACTTTATTCCTCATTTTGTGTTTGACCTTAGGATCTTAACCTAGTTTAGAAAAAATACCAGTCAGAAAGCAGATGGAGGACATTAATACAAATAAATAACATGGGTTTTTTTTCATTTGGGTTTTATTTTTGTTTGTTGTGCTGTGGGTTTTTGTGAATTTTCTCCCGAGCACTCACCATGTGTGGTATTTGGGGTTTTTGTTTTTCTTGTTGCCTACCACAAGAGCTGTTCCATGGGGGTGAGTGCTTTGTCCACTCTCAAGGTCTTGTAATGAATCTCTCAGTTTTATTATGTTTTCTTAAAGCTCTAGTTTCCATGGCCACACAACTGGAACTTTTGTTTTAGAAAAATAAGAAGTAAGTTTCTTAGATTTTTTCTGTTCTGGACAGTGGAGAGAAAAGAAAAAAAAAATCTACTAAAGAATCCCCGTTTCATTAATCCCATGGGTTTTTTTAATTCGTTTTTTAAATGTCCTTGCCATAATCCAGTTTAAAAAGGAACACTCAGGAGGCAGATGTTTATGAAAGACCAGCATCAGATCAGAGCTCCAAACCCAGGCTGACTGCGAGGTAAATGAAGGTGGCCAACTGAAAAGCAGTGTGAAAACAACTGAATATTTCACAAAATATGCCAATGAATGGAGAGAGATGTAATAGCAGGAATTCATTTTCTAAGGAGAGACAAAGCTCCAGGAAACAATTCCATGAGCTGAGGAGGTTTCTGGAGTGATTCCACAGCAGCTCCAGCTCATCTAAGAAATACTGAGCACAAAGGACTGTCACTGACTGCAGCTCAGTGTGACTGAGCACTCAAGAAAGGCTCAAAACCCTTCCCTTGGTTTGTGAGTGTGGAAATTCGGCACCACAAAGGCGACCTCAAACATCCTTGAAGCCTTACCTTCCCCTTCAAAAGAGGTAGGATGTCTTTCCTGGCGGACTGAGCTCTTTAGATATGTAGCAGTTGTCAGATGGAAGAGCAGAAATGAGACAGCACAGGCACCTTTCTCCCTCACCTGCACAGGGGTGAGCACCCCCCGGGCTGTACCAGAGTCTGTTTGCTACAGATAAACCCATCTGAGGCTTTGTTCCTTCCCTGGGGAAGTGAAGTTGGTAAATACTGACTTCACAGGATTCCCAGCATAATCCTACAACAGACCTGAGATCTCCTCTGTCCCAAGACTTCAGCCTCACTCTCCTTTCCAGAATGGACATTTTATCCCAGAGTGGGGCACCTTGAGCCCTATTCTGTGCTCCTCATTGCAGGGAGGATGCTGAGGGGCTGGAGGGAGTCCAGGGCAGGGAACGGAGCTGGGAAGGGGCTGGAGCCCCAGGAGAGGCTGAGGGAGCTGGGAAAGGGGCTCAGCCTGGAGCAAAGGAGGCTCAGGGGGGACCTTGTGGCTCTGCACAACTCCCTGACAGGAGGGGGCTCAGGGGGGGTCGGGCTCTGCTGCCAGGGAACAGAGACAGGAGGAGAGGGAACGGCCTCAGCCTGGGCCAGGGGAGGTGGGGGGTACGTTGGATGTTCTAAAAATCTCTTCATGGAAAGGGTGGCCAGGCTGGCACAGCTGCCCAGGGCAGGGGTGGATCCCCATCTCTGCAGGGATTTAACAGCCATGTGGATGTGGCACTCGGGGACAGGAGTCAGTGGTGGCCCTGGCAATGCTGGGGAATGGTTGGAGTCTGTGACCTCAGAGGTCTTTTCCAATCTTAGCTATTCCATGACTCTGATAATGCTGCTGGCTCTTCGCAGGCTGGAGGAACACACTGTGACTCCTGTGCTCTCCAAGACAGAAATTACCCTCTCTGCACTGTGCAAAATCAATGAAAATGCTGCAGGAGACCATGGCCACCAGCTGGGAAGCACTCAGGAGGGCTACTGAGGAGCAGGAAGGGGACATTTTCCTGCCTCTGCCCTGTGACTGAGGAGACCCGCAGGGTTCGGCCATGCCTGGGGCAGTGGCAGCACAAGGGGAGGGAGCCCAAAGTCAACTGCTGAGCTCTTGGAATGCAGGAGGCATGAATCCACCTGCACAACTCCTGCTAAGAGCAAGGGAGGAAGGAACAGACCACGATAAAACAGAGTTGATGCTCATCTCAAATGGCAATCACACTTTTAAAGGTAATTGCCAAATCATTCCTGTTTAAATCAAGAGAAACCAAGACTGGGAGCTCAGTGAGGGCAGCAGCTGGAGAGCTGTGGCTGGCTGAGGCTGGAATTCAGCATCAGTCTTGCAATTTTTTTTCCCTTGCACACACTGCAAAGCTTCTGATTCCTGGAAGATTCCTGGAAAACACCCACAAAGAGAAGGATCCATTATTTGATGGAGATGATCTTTAGGATGAGGCAAAAATCCCGTGTTGCCCAGTGGGTTGAACTGAACATGATGTCCACGGTTGCAGACAAATCCAGGTTTCTAAAGCACCATATCTGGGAGGGCCTTCTAACCCTGGCTTTCCTGTTTTGCCCATGCACACACTGAGAAAGAGCTGTGTTTACCTTTCAGAGCAGGATTTAGGGATCACAGGCATTACAGAGCAGTGAGGGGTAGGCACTGGCAGACTGCCCACAGGCTCTTGCTCTGATCCAGGATCCTGCACTCTGCCCTGGAAATCCTGGCATTCATTCCCCTTTCACAGGAGAAGAGAAGTAGTAAGATAGGGGAGAAAATGCCAAAACGAATTTCACCCAAATTAATTCTAAGGGAAGACTTGCATCGTACTGCCCTTGTGCTTTCCTCCCCAGCCCTACGTCATCCTGCTTACTCTTAGGGGCAAAATTATTATTTTGAATGTGTAAAAGCCACACAGTGGCAAAAAATTTAATCAAGATTTTCAGCAACCGAGATTGTCATAACACAAACACCAAGTTTTTGGAGAGGCTGTTCTTGGAGTATTTTGTACATTTTGTATTTCTGTTAAAGACTCAGCTCCCGTAATCAAGAAATTACTTACCAATCTTCCCTGTCAACCATAGGATCATAGAAGAATCTAGAAAATTGAATCCTAAGGGCCATCCAGAAAGTAAAATCCCGAACATTCTATTTCTGGGATCTGATTTATGACTTTGGTACATTTTGAACTGTCTGTAGTCATATAAAAAAAAAACAAGTTGGAGTTTTTGCTCTTCTTTAAAAATCTGGTTTATAAATCAGTCTGAAGGAATGAAACTGCAGAGTTCTAGATTTTTCCTGTGGAAGTGTTAAGCTAAAATACTCAGCACATTCCAGAAACGATTCCTACATGCAGACAGGGTACATAAAACTCCTTCTTTCTATGTCTGTGCACTCTTCTGAGTTCAGACTCTCATCTGAGAATCCAGAAACACCAAAACTTAGTCAACAATAATAGTGTATTTTTATTATATCACAGATCTAAGACATAGATAACACAACTGACAAGTCCATCAAGTACCACTGGAAATGGTGTGGCCAAACATCCCTGCATTAGTGTGGAAAGGGCCATAGAAATTAAGAATCATAATATTCCCACAAAATCACAGCAAGAAGCAATAGCATTAGGAGGTAATAATTTAGTCTAGTTCACCATGAAATTTCCTAGGACTAAGGAGAACAAAAAGCTGGACTTGAAAACAATGCCAGCACTGCTGTTCTGCGAGAACTCCTTTGTTTCCTCACCCCATCTGAACCACCCCCCAGGGCAGAGCCCCCCTGTGCTCTGACAGGATTCCTGCGGTCCTGCCCAAGCCCACAAACCCATTGTGCCCCATCTCTCTCCGTGTGTCCGGGCTGCACGAGGCTGTGATCTCTTATCCTCACACCCACACTCAGAGTGGTTCTCTTCTCTGTGCCCAGCAGTCCAATACAGCATCCAAGGGATGCACATTAATGGTGAAAAAGAAACAAATACAACCGTCTCAAAAATACAAACACAACCCTTCTCAAAAGAACCAAACAATTATGTTTGTGCTGGTCATGAAGCAAGAGGAAATCGGGGCCAGCCACAGGGCCCGGAGTGGCTGAATCACCCCAGCTGTTCCCCGAGCCAAAGATGAAAGCTTTAAAGTCTTTCTCTTTTTAGAGTAGTGGCAAAATTGATGGCTCACAGCCAGCGGCTGAGAAGGGCTGCCCCACCCCCGAGATGAAAAGAAGGAACATTTACCTGCAGTTTCCTTCTTCATGAGACCTTTGTGGGGAAGGGAGGGAATAGAAAATTCAAGTTCCCTGAGGTTGTCTCAGTTATCCTTGTCCTTTGAACTGCAGGGAGCCCAATCTGCAGGGAATGCATAGGCATGTGGGACATACTAATGACTCCCACACTACAACATCTACCCTTCCCATTTCTTGATATTAAGTTTTAGCTTTAATTCTTTTCTGATAAGTGAATTTTCACAAATTTTCAGCTGGCAGTCGTACTCCTGTGTGGAGGAAAGAGGGGATAACTTCAGCATAAGGATGTGGATATGGAAAGGTGAGCAGAAGTTGTTGTATCTGACACTGATATAAAGCTAAGGGGCAGACACAGGGCTGCTCACAGTGTGAAATACTGGGATGAACTCATGTATGCCATGGGAGTCCTTCTTGTTTCTCCTGTTCTCATCCTTACAGTTAATTCTGACATTTAAACTGCAGCCACTTCTGGCTACATCCTGCCAGTAATTTTGTACAATAGAAGCACCTCAGTGGACCAAAGCAAGCACTAAACTCAGCCCTGGAATTCTCCTTCGGGCTAGGTTCAGCCTGGTTCCATGCACAAAGCAGCCCAGCTGCATGTTTGGTTTAGGAGGATCCGCAAAACCAATCCTTGGTTTGGGTCTTTACATCCCAGCTGGTGGTTGTGCCATTCCTCAGGCAGGTTTTATGTTTAAAAGTGCCTCCAAAAGAAACTGATTTAACGCATTCAGAACTGATGAGGAGACTCCCTTCTAAAGGGCACTATTGCTCCAAATCAAAACACTAATTCAGGTAAAGCTCCTTTCAGCTGAAAAGTAACCACAGAGTCAGGGGCTTAGGCAAGTGGGGTTTGCTAGGGCTTTATCTTCACAGCCACAGCCATTGCAGGGAATCCAAGCAGCTCTGGACCTTCTCACGTGCTACTGTCCTTAATTTCCTTAAGTCCTCTGTAAATCTTTCCCCAAACACAGGAAAGCCTCGGATTACACGCAATGGAAAGAGGGATGGTTTGTGGCAAGCTGATGTCTGAACACACCACATCCCTTCCCTGAACAACAGAAAGAAGAGGGACTATTTCAGAAAATATTTGGATATGTTCCTTTGCTATGCATAGGATATGAGGACTCCAAACATTACAGTCTAAGCTGTGGATGAGAAGCATCGGATTTAGGAATCTCCATCACATCAAGCACGGATGCAACACCCAAAGGTGGCACAAAAACAGGGATTACCCATTGACAAGATGACAAGATATGGAGGTAGAGCAGATCTGTAGTTCTTCCTCCATTAATCCTGGTGGATCAAGGAGCTTTCTCTGCTTCTACAGCACAAACAAACAGAATTTTCCATGGGCTTCCGTTGCAGCAGTGGCCACAGGAATCCAACACTGTCAGTACCTTTAGTCCCAAATCTGACATGTAACTGCCCCAGGGCAATATAAGCAGTTGAGCCACCCTGAGAGAGGCATCAAAACTGAAACCCCACCTCCGAACCCACTCAGCAAAGGTGCCAGGTCCATGCAAGGCTGGTATGTCTGGCTCTTCACTGGCTTTTCTTCCTCAGCGACTCATTTGCTGGTTTTTGGATGAATGTGCCTATTTGTATTGTACAAGACACTTCTGGGGGACCACAAGCTTGAAACCTTTCCTTGGCAAAACTTCCTTTTGAGCTTCTAAAAAGTTATCTATGTGAAGAGAAGATTTAGCATTAACATTTTGCACCATAAGAAGACAAGGGTTTACATGTTAAAATCAAGAATTATTTATCTGCACTATGAGATCTGCCCCTAAAAGCACCCACTGCCAGCTGGACAGCAAATCCTACACAGTTCAGGCTGTCTTAGTGATCCTCGAGGATTCTGCTGAACATTCTCCCTCCAGCAGCAGCTCTCAGACCACTGAGGGGCAATGCACTGCTTTAACACTGGCCCTGCTGAAGTGTCTGCACTCGTCAGCCATCCCCCACTTGGATGGAATGAGATAAGACCCCAGATAAGAGCCTTTCAGGACAACTCCCTTCCACTCACCCTCCTTCCCTGCCTACAGACCTGCCCTCAGCAAAGATCTTCTCAGTATTTCTCCTGTCCAACCCAATCAGACACTCAGAGTTCAATGATCTCTTTTTATCCTTCCACATGACAGGGAAATGGGGAAAAGAGCTGAGGGGGCAAAGGAACGAGAATCCTTGCTGCTTTTGTGTACAGTAAAAATGAAAGGGAAGAGGGGATGTTCTGCTACTCTATGTTATTTTTATTAAACCCTTTCATAAACCTCAGCTTGTTTTCACAACTTATTTAAGAGCCTCTTTTTCACCTATCAGAAACTCCCAAATACTGTAACCTGTTATTTCTGGTGCATCCTAGTATTCCACACAAAATGCTCCTCGGGTTTTGAACCCAATTTCTTCACTGACACTACCCACTGGTGCACCAAAAAAAGATCCCCTTCCTTCAGGGCAGACATTCACTGCTTTACCTTTTTTTTTTCCTAAGAAGATCCCAAATGTGCTTCTTTCATGCATCCTTCAATTGCTGATTAACATCTAACTACTCCCACTCTGGAATATCAGCCTATGTATTCCTTGCATGTTGTACATCAGGCTGAGACTGTAAATTCCTCCAGGCAGGCATCTGCTTAACCTACGTGTTTGAAAAAGAGGGAGATTGGGTCAGACTGATTTTTTTTCAGCTGACAGGGGGGAGCCAGGCAGAAATAAAGAAAGAAAATAATGATGAGGGCAAAAATGGAAAACAAAGAATGGGGAATGAAGGTAAGGAGGGGAAAATGAAAATGAAAGGATTGCTGGAGAGTGGGAATAGAGAGCGAGCTAATATATTTGATGAAAATGCAACATTAGCAAGCACAGTGTGATTTGACAAGTGCGAACAAGCCTCCACCAATGTTAAAAAGCACTACATCTGGCAATGTGTCAATGTTTAAGCAGCACTTTCCTTCTCCTTCCCATGCTGGGATTCTGCATCCTTGATATTCCCTCAGATCCACTTCTAAGCTGCTTAGGTCTACAGGAATACATTTGTAGAGGTGGATTGGACAGAGAGCAGATATAAATTTGGAGTAATTACAGTCACTATCATTCTCTCTCTCCCCAGGTTACCTTGTTACAAAGGAAAAGATCAGCAAAATATTGTGAAATGCTGATATCCATCCAAACATGGGGAATCATTTCAAACAGGAACGTTGGGGTTAACCATATGGCATTTAACCTGCCTATCCCCTTGTGCATATCCCTTTTACTCCAGCAAATATATGGCAATGAGATCACATCTTTTGGAATACAGCAACAGTGCTGGGGCACTGAATTCAGCAGCTGCAGAACCTTAACCAGAGCAGGATACACATGTGAAAGGAATTTTAAAATTTCCTCTAACAACTTTCTCTCAGAACCCGTGTTGATAATTTCCTTGAGGAAAACTGGGCTGTGTGTAGATACACATTCAGATTGGACTGTAGGACTTAGCAGTGCATGTTATCGGTGAGCTCATACACCACACACTTGCTATTTTTATGGATTTTAAACTCCCAGATTTGCTCCATGTTAACTGCTAGTTTGTAGCAGGTTGATCCCGTGTTGTTCTCAGCAGGGTTTGAACATTATTCCACATTTTAACCATGTCCAATCATAGCATTTTGTTCTTTTTTACCTGTGGATCCACTGGTGGGGATCTGTCATTCCTGCAGGTCTCAGTGCAAACTAGAGAGCTCTACAGTTAATAACATGAACCCCCAAATCTGTCATGAAATTTGATTTTGGAGCTATTACAGAAGCAAAACATGAATCCTCAGTACTTCATTCTGCTCATGATTATACATCATCAATTTAAAGCAACCAAGCCCACAGCAACACAAACTTCCTGTTACTTGCTCCTGTAAAGCTCACAGGAGCAGATTGTTGGTTCTCCTCATATGCTGAAGCATTTGGAAGCTATCAGTCTTTCGGAGGGGGAGACAAGAAAGGAAATTCCCAAGATTTTGCATGTAGGGACAAATTCAGTCCCTGATTAACAGGTGCAAGAGTTGTTGTTTTTGCCAGATTTATTTTTGCTTCTAGCAGGACAGAGCTGAAAAATCATGGGCCTAATAAAGCAGATTTATCATCTAGATAAAAATAGTTTCTTTATCCTCTGCACTCTGTGTCCCATGCTGCTAAGGAACTCTTCAAAATTCTTTTGTTTTTGACAATAAAACTGTTCCCATGGCAACACCATCTGACATCACAGAAACAACGCACGTGAGGTCATAAATCCTTCAGAGGAAAAAATAAAATCACAAAGGAGGCTCAAAACTTTACTTATTTGTGATTTGAGGTTGATATTGCCTTCTTTGTTCTGCATGGCTTGGTTTCACTCTCTTGCTCTTCTTTTTTTTTCCCCCTAAATATTTTATTAAAGAAAAAAAAAGTGGAAAGATTTGTCCCTGGAATTTCCTGTTGGCTGTTGTTCAGAAAGCAGAGAATACCAGCAGTAATGTGAACAATTTCTCCTAGGCCTGCCTGGAGCACGATTCCAAGCCCTTCTCGAAGTTGGCTGAGATGTGACAGCACTTTGGAGAAGTTACTGGGCTCTGGAGCCAGAGGTTTGTGCAGAAACATTTCAGCCTCTCTCCTGCTCCTTCCCCCTTCTCCAAGCTCTAAGTTACAGGAATCCAACAGTTCATGTTATGGAAATAAACCTCCTAGTGCTGCACGCTGAGGAATCCCTTAAAAAAATGGATTTGCAAGGGAAAGACACAAGCTTGGATATGGGATGTGGTGAAAGTCAGGCCGTGGTCAGTGTAGGGGATGGAGTGGAGGAGGTGAGACCTCAGCCAAGTATTGCATCAGTGGTCAGTTCCAGGAGTTTAAATCCAAGAAAACCTGCAGAAAGTCAGTAGTTGGGAAATAATTTACTCACTATTTTCCCCTGCTCAGTGTTTGCCATGCCTCCTGACAGCTCTGTGATGGATCCACAGGCACACACAGACTTTTCCTCCCTTTCCCTGCCATTTTTCTCTCTCAACTATACCCTGTTCCTCCCTGCTCCCGAGAACCAGGCAGCTCTGAAGGGGTTTGTGGAGTTTAAATAAGGAATTAGGCAGCTCCTCGAGAATCTGCCTTCAAGAGTCAAGAGTAACATCAGCAGACTTTCAGGTCACGTGATGAGGATTTTAAGAGCTGAATTTTTAATGTGCTTTATACATTAATGCATATTTAAGAGGACAGATGTGTTTTTCACAGCTTCCATCCAAAGATCTCAAAACATTTTTAAATAGCTTTCTAGTTTACTCTTCACTCTTTTATGAGGTAATTCACAGGGTGTTCTACCAGTGAGGGAGGGATACCCAAGATCCCAAGTAGAACATGGCAGCAAAAATAAACAAACAATACCTTGTTGTCAAGTGCAAACGTCCAAAATTTATCAGTCTCCAACTGCTTAAGTTAGAGACTTCATTCAAAAGAACACACCTTTAAATCACCTTTTTCCCCCAGTCTTACAGTGCACTGAGTTGCTAGTTCAGACTTTTCCCTGGCTGAGAACACCAGAAGTGTGCCCTTTATGTAATGAAATAGAGTTCATGTATTTGCATTGCTTCAGGAGCTGGGACTTCTTGAAAATACAACCATCCCGAGACTCCATAAAATCATGAGGGCTGGCAGCCCTGAGCTTCGGACAGGAAGTAATGAATGGTAATGCTTTCACTCAGAACTCCAGGGATAGGTAGAACACAATTACTAAAGTATGAATTTACACCAGGCTGTGCTTAAATATGCTCCCTGAAAAAGAAAAACGTCTCTTACTGCCAGATGCCAAAGTTACCAGGTGTGTAATACATCATTATCAACAAATAGCTCGTACTTCAGTGTCTCCTGGAGCTATGCAGGAGCTACAGGTCAGGACTGGCTCCAGGAATAGTTTCTACTCTGCCTTTGCTTCCTGCAATGTTTGGCATTCACCTGTGAAAACACTGAGTCGGAGCAGAGCAGCCTAAGAGAGCAGAGGATCCCAGCCCAGACTCTGTGGCTGTTATTCCAGAGGGATGGAGCAGAGGCTGGAACACAGGCATGGAATAAATCCCTGCCAGGGTGACCAGCCCTGACACAGCCCTGGGGCATCCCGGGCTGAACTGTTGGAAGTTAAATGCAGTGTAACACACAGCTGTGCCCAGAGGTACCATTTTCCACAACACTTTTCCATAACAACCAAACTTCCTCGGGAGGTGACAGGGGGTGATGGGGAAGTGCTTGGCTGTGGATGTCAGAAAGCTTTGTCTGAGGTGCAGAATTCCAGTTGCCATCCTTTGGATGTTGGCAGCAGAGGGTAATTACCAGTGATGACCTAAGAGTGCTATATATATATTTTATACCACATATGTGGTTATGGAAACCACCACAAAACTGTTGTATTTTCAAACCCATGATATAAATTTCCAACTATTACATAAAGTAGCTTTCTCTTTCACTGCTAGGGTGCACTAGCCTCTTTCTATACCATTCTCAGCATAGTTACTATAGTAACTAATGCATTGCAAAAGAGAGGAAGAAGCTAAAAAAAAGGAGAAACTTAAAAAATTACAAAAACCAGAGAAGGGGATTGTCTTTACAAAACCTAAAAACACACTGTGGAGATTGCAGGCACCGTTGTGTGGCCATTTGGAGCTGCCAGCTCCATCTCACTCAGGATTGTCACTGAATTCACACAAAATGTTCAGCCCAACAGTTCTGTGGCCATGAGCACTGCAGTACCAGGCAGCTCTAGACTTCAGGAAACAAAGATTTTATTCCCTTCTCCAACGTGCAGAACTGCAAAAAGAATTTCCTCCATCCTCCAATTAATACTGAAAGCTTTCAGATCCAGGAACACTTCTACAGCTTGCACCAAATGATCATCTTTAGGGGACATCAATGTCTGAAACCCATGAAGAGTTTAAAATTCCACATTTTCAAGTTTCATGCGTAAAGCAACTGTCTTTGGCTGTAGCAGAGCAGTGTGGGAGTGTCAGATCGACACCCAAAGTAACAGAAACTGTTACATAATAGTACTTACTGAGGAGGAGAAACCTCAACGGAACACGGGGCTCTCTAAAGTCAGGGATTAAAGACCTTTTAAGCCCCACTTTACCTGTGTGCCCATGCATATTCATACAGTGCAGTCTGATTTTCCACAACCGCATGCAAATCTTAGTGTAAAATCATTACCTCAGCCCCAGATTCACCCTGTTGCCATTCCACAGCTACGCAAAGCAAACCAGCCGTGGGACAGTAAAACCAAACACAAGAATAGAAATTCAAGAGCTTCAACCTAATCAACATTCCCTTGCCTAAGGATATTCCTGATAAAGCCCATAGCTCACTCTCTCTGTCAGCAGTTCTCTTTCCTCAACCTTCTCTGATATTGTCTTCTTAATAGCAAAGCCGTCCTCTGGATTTTTTTTTTTTTTTTTTTGGTTTTTGGGTTTTTTTTTTTTTTTTTGTCTAAATAGTATGCTGTTGTCTGGAGTCTCTGTGACACTGCCAGGAAAAGCCACTCTCCCCATCATGTCCTGGAGAGTCATTTCAGGGATGCTTTCTGTGCCTGACATCTCCCAAACACTTTTGAGAGAATGTGAAAAGCAGTAAAAATGGTTTCCACTAAATCTCTTGGGGCTGGATGGGTTGAGCCATCAGCTATTCAAAGGCTCTGGCAGCTGCTCAGAAGTCGCATGTCAGCCACACAAGTGAACCCGTTTGGCTCCAAAGCAGACAAAGAACACATGGAAAACTGCCAGCACAATCAGTTCAAGAATAAAAACATAGCAAACCAGTTGGAAATTTTTTTAAGACCTTCTTCATTTTGCAAATATTTTGCAAACCTCGAAAAAACAAGCAGAGCTCAAAAATAAAGGGTTTGCCACTGGTTATTTGGGTTGGCTGCAGGAAATGTGGCAATAAAGCTCAGCTTCAGCCTGCTCTAGGTATCAAACCTCACAGACTAGAGAATAGAATCTCACTGAACTAATGGCTGTACAAATAAACCTGGAACAACTGGGGAGGGAAGAAAGAACTACACAGAAACTTGACTCTCATCCTCTTGTCTAGAAGATCACTGGCAGATTTCAGAAATTTAGAATGCAAAACCAAAGAAATTGCATTTCCTAGTCAGCCAAACTACAGCATATAAAGAGCATCTAACAAAGAGTTCTAAGCTTTTCCCAGTGAACCTGAATTGACAAGTTCACCTGTATTTCTCATTCCTTTTGATTTCTCTCTTTTCCTCAACACACAGAAAAGATAGCACATACTCTTCAGACAGTCTAATATTTTTTTAATCAAAAGGAAATTAAAGAAGAGGCAATGATGTACATTCCTTCTGGGGAAAGTAGAAGCCTCATTCCTATCCTGTCTTAAAATAGCCTGATTGAACTACAATATTTGCATTACAATTCTGGGTCAGCTGCACCATGGGATTAGGCTGCAGATCACAGGGTTGTTTAGTTTTTATTTTCAGCCTTGTAGATTTTTCACATTATATCCATTCTCCTGCACATTCCTCCTGATATTGTATATCGATGCAGTTTGGAACAATTGGACAGATTTACTCCCTGGATATTTGGAGGAAGAAACAAGCCAAGGGCAGTTTTATTCATTGGTAGTGGAAATCTTTGCTGCAGAGTATCAGGTGTCAAAGTAGACAAAAGAGCTTTTGATTCTTTTCAAACATTGATTCAGATTCTGATATTCTCTACTTCTGGGTCAAAATGCAGCATTCTTCACTCCAGCACTCTGGACTTCACCTGGACTATATAAAATGAGGAACAAATAATGCTTATGAGGTGTCATCTGGGATAAAGATCTCTCTGTCAAGAACAATTGAACAAAAGTCTACCACAGCCCAGCACGAGTTGCCAAATAGTTTCACTTTTTTTTCCTCATATTTTACATCAAATTCTTGAACATATTTTTATCAGAACAATCTAAAAACTTATTCACTGGCAGGTCCTGGTGGTCAGTTCCCGTGTGCAGTTGAGGCTGAGGTGTCACCCAGACCAGGTGTTCTCCCACTTCAGGCAGCACTGATTCAGCAGTGCCCAGACCTTGGAAAGGCCCATCCCTCCAGAGCTGCACTTCACCCTCCTCTCCCACCACCCATGGGTGCAAGGAGCACAGCACTTGTTGATCACAAAGGGATTTTGAAGCATTAATTAAAGATCTTTAAAATCATTGGCTGGAAGGAGCTGCAAGAATATGAAATATTATTATCTGCCATGCAGTGAAGTAGTGAACAAATCTTTGAGATTGAAGAGACTCTCTAGTCCCTAATCCTGAGCAGTGCAGCAATTAAAGTATTCTAGGAAAGATACTCAGTCTTAGTCAGTGGCTGCACTTCTATCATATTTCTTAGAAATGTGCTCTGCTGTGCGCTGACTCAGTCCAGAACAAATTTCATCATCTCTTTCTACCTCAAGAAATTACACTCCTTTGTATCATCTTTAATGTTTTTTCCCCAGAGTTTTTTCCTCAGGGTTTTAGGTTGCATATTCTGGGTTTTCTTTTGCAACCTCCTAGCATTTGTGACTTTATGAAACATTTTACATTATCAGACAATTTCTCTCTTACATTTCTCGACCAAGTTGTACATATAAAACTCTTCTGATTTGCCTTCATGAGTCGAACCTCCAGATTTTTCATGCTTTGAGTTGATGCTGATTTTCCCCTGCTTTCTAAAAATCTTTTCTTAGACTTGAATTTACACACAGATTATAATGCATACATTTTTAGGGAGAAAATCACTGGACAGGATCTGACTGGAGCAAGGAGCACCCTTTCCACGGAAAAGTTAATGTTCCTGACTCTGTGCCACAGAAAAAGATGTTTTATTTTCATCAGATAGTTTATTCTTATCACACCACTGTAATTTCAAAGTGACCAGATGGTGAATCTTCTTGTTCTGAGCAGTGAAAACACTTGGATTTATGTTGATAGCAAAAATCTTTCCCTTTATTAGCATAAGAAATGGCCTAGACAAGGCCAAGTGGTTGATGAGCTGTAATTACTTTCATGACTGATTAATAATCCAAGTGGATGTCCTGTTATTTTTGTTATTCCTTTACTACCATTCCTGATATTCTCATACACAGGAACCTCACTCCTGATTTCAGTACCAGTATGATCTGTCATGCACATGGAGGAGGGAAACTGGGCTGTCCAGTTTCAATTCTGTAGAGGATGTTTGATTTTCTGTGATAGGAAATTCTGGTGAAGAAGCCAGAACATGACATACATTCGAACATGACACACACCAAATTGATTAAAAGCTGGCTGACAAGCCTAAAAATGTAACAATTTGGAAAAAAAGCTCCCCTTCTCACCCTTCTTGACATGAGCCTCTGCTTTGAGTGTCTCCTGGATATGTAACATATACTCTACAAAAACAAAAAGGATTGGTTTTTTTAACCTACAAGTGGACCCCAACTCTCTCTCCCACTTCCCCTTCCCTTGCTCTTTGTCTCTCCCACTTCCACACACACAGCTCAGACCTGAGATGGAAAAGCCCCAGTTACCTCCTCAGCAGAAAACAGGAACAGCATTTCATGTATATTAATGAAGATGCATTAAACATCTTTCGCTGTGACTGAGCAAAACAGTGCTTGAAACCCAGAAGTTATTGAGAGGGAGAGAGAAAGAGAGCAATGTAAAAACAAACACAACGGTCTGAACATGCCAAGGGCAAAGCACAGATTTTCACCTCCTTCCTGGGAGCATCTGTAATGGAGAGAGCACATCCCAAGTCTCATCAGGTTCTAGTGCTCTCTCAGAATACGACACTCCTGAGTACTTTTTTATGGCTTAATTTTGTTTAATGTTATTGTTGCTAATATCCACTTAGAAGCACGGAATTAAAATGGGTTTTCTTACTACTACCACCATATTTTTCTGTTTGGTGGGCTGACAATTTAGCCTTCCTTGCTAATGGGACCTGAAAGGAATACGATGTGCAGAGCTTTTGTGCCCCGGGTTTTTCCCTGGGTGTCTCCATCCCTCACTGCCCAGGGATGCTCAGAGTTAACTCACACTCCCCCTGCTGGTTCCCAGCCGCTGGAGCAAAGAGACTCTTCTAGGTCCTACAAGACCAAAATGAGTTTATTATCAATTTTATATAGAAACAATAGTAACTTTTAAAGGAAATTCCTGATAGGACCATTCAGTCTCTTCCTTCCAAGAGACCCTTCAGGGGGTCCCACCAGCCACGGAGACAACCCAAGTCCAGCAGCCAGACAGGACTGACTCAACTGCCAGTCTCAAATTAGAGGTTCTAGAATCCCACACCATCAGATTTTCCTGAAAAAGTACACTTGATGTAGCTATCAGTGACAGCTATAAACAACTTCTGGAGAAAATCAGCAAGTCATAGTTTTAAAGAAATAAATATGAAATATGGATGATGAGTAAACCAATAGTATGTGGAAGGAGGGGGCCCTGGATAGTAAGGGAAGCCTAAATTGAAAGACTCAGTCCTGCATGCCTACAAAAATATGTTGCCAACAGCAAACATGATTCCTGGTGATAATACAACCCTCTTAGCCATCACTCATGGCTCTTTTCTGTAATAATTGTGGAATTAGTGAGTAAGAACCAAGGATACTCCCAACCATTTTGCAGCATTGTGCAAGAACCACCTCACTACCTGCATCTCAAACACAAAGGTCTTATTCAGCCTTCCAGCTGGCCCTTCTGCACTTCCATCAGCACAGCTGACACAGCTGACAAGTTTATCTATCTTAACTGTGCTCTCCCTAGCTCAGCAATAATTGCTGACAAGTATCTCTGTTTCCAAAACAAGCTGAACGCTGGGTTTGCTGCAAAATCCTGTCTGGAGTGATGAAAGGATCCTGTACTCACTCGGAATCTCTTCTCCAAGAGTCTGGGATTCTTTCAGCTATTCTTCATGATCCTCCACAGAACTGCTGTCTCCAACAGTGACACCAATTCCTCTCAGGCTGAGGAGAAGGACCCCCCCAATTCCTCCTCCCTGCACAGGAGCCTGGGAATCTGCTGACAGGGCTAAGAAAGAAGCACCAACCTTCCTTCTCACCTTCTGTTGGGACCCTCCCAATACTCTGGAGAGACCAAGAACTCACTTCTGAGCTTGTCAGATCAGTATCTCAACACTGAAAAAAAAGGCTTTGGACCAAGGGATCTGAACAGAAACCTGCTACAACATTCTCTCAGTGTCTGTGGCAAAATGTACAGACAGCCTGGTGGACAGAAGAGGGAAGAGAAAGCTCAAAGGGAAAAAAAATGAATTAACACCTTCTCACCACTTAGAACTCCCACCTGCTCCTCCTGGGTGTCTGTTTCCCCATGGCAGGACACAGACATGGGAAAAGTAGAAATGGTTCAGTCCCACTGGAGGAGCCACCGGCTCAGGTGAGAAGGGAAAAGCCCCCAGGAGCTGCAGAACCTGAGTGCCACAAAGAGCTGTCCAGAGACAAAGGTCATGAGAATGACAAACAGACCTGCACCCTGCCCAGGGCACAGCAAAATCCAGGCCTGGCACCCACCTATTTTGAAGGATGGCACGAAGCACTGCTGAAGAACTGCAGAGATACACAATGAAAAAAAAAGTATTTTAGACTCTGTCTTTTAAAACAGATTTTTTTTCTTAGCTCCTTATAACAGATCCCCTCAGAAGCTTTCCTCAGGATTTCTGATGCTTTTCTGGGAAAGTCTTGAAATATTTGGGACTTGAAGGAAACAAACATAACTAGAATACAGGTCTCTCCATGTCAGTCTCAAACATCCATGCTCAAGAACTTCTCCATACACCGGGGAACTTCCTGAACGTGGTGCCTATTGTTGATCCCTGGTGGGAGTGTCCTTATGAGAGAGTTCTGCATACACTGAGATTATGGTTTAGGATAACTAAATATTAATATTACCATCACCAGGCAGGTCAGTGCCCACTGCCTGCAGTGGCTGCTCCTCCAGGGTGACTTTCCATTCCTGTGAAGCTGAAGTAACACAATCCCTGCCAACGTGCACAGCTAAGAAAAACATCAAAGATACAACTACAACTCCCCAAAACCGAGGAGCTTTTCCATTAATACACTAAATGAAGTTGCCTTGAGATAAAAAATTACTAAATTACTGCCTGGATGAACCTAATGTCACATGGGATTCTGCAGGTGTGTAAATAGAAGGAGTGTAATTTTTATGGGCCAAACACAAACCTGTACAGATCATATATCCATCAGGGTCACTGACACTGGCAACCATGCATCAATAAACCAATTTATCCTAAAAGGAAGCATGATTATGTCTTGACTTCACACAACAAGTGGTGTGCAGCGTGCAGCTGGAACCACCTGGCACTTGCTGGCCCTGGAACATATCTGGATGGACAGAGCCTCACTGGAGGCTGCTGCCAGGGCTGCCAGACTCCCAAGTGCTGGCACAGAGGCTGAGAAAGACTTGTTCAGCATTTACCTCACAGGATCCATGTGCCAGTGTGGGAACAGGCCAAGTGTGTAACTGCGGAGTTTAGAAGCAGTTCTTTCTAAATTTCTCAGTCATCTCAAACTCGTTGAGTGAGGCTTTAGATTCTTGGCTGGGGCAAGGAACCTCTGTTGGTGTCTAAATGGACAGATGCACAAGAATAAGAAAGATGCACAAGAATAAACTTTCCTGGCCTTCTCCCACTCTGCCCATGACAGATGGATAGAACTGGGGCAAAACAAATTCTGCAGCACAAGCCCAGGACTTTGCCCAAATTATAACCAAACTATAAAATTATGGAATAATTTCCTGGAAGAGCCTTGCAATCTAGTCCTTCTCCCTGCTCTGCAGCAAGATCTGTTTCTCCTTATACAAATTCTTCTAAAAAGTCTTTCAGCTTCCCTAAGAAATCCATTTCAGTACTTTATTACCATTATTGTTTGAAAAGGTTTCCTAATCCTTGCCTAAGTGTAGACTGTTTTCTCTTAGTTTATCAACCACAAAGAAAAATGGATCCCTTCTCTCTTAACATCAGCCTTTTATAAACTCTAAGACTAACATCAGGTCCCTTTTATATTGGGTAAAGAATTCTATTTCTGCTTCTGCTTCAGAAAAAGGACCAACTGTATTTGCACTCTCTCCCAAGCTATTGAGCTGTAAATCTGGACATACAGGTATCTTCTCCTTGTCACACTCCACCAGTTCAAGACCATGAAGACCTTCCCAAATCTTACTTGTCAAACTGAATCCCAGGCAGGAGGCCTTACTGGGACAGAAGAAGGAATTGGCTCCTCTCAGGCCTGAGAAGCAATTTTACCATTATACTTTGCTGAGTTTGATTTCAGTGGAGCCAAAGCTGTTTCTGGTACTGCAACTTCCATCCCTGCTGTTCCAGCTGTTCCTTCAGCTCCTGCCAAAGTGTAAGGTGGATGGAGACTTTGTGGTGTCTGGGATGGAGGCTTTATATTCTCCAGAATTCTGTAGTTTGCTGCAAATATGTTGGACACGTGTGAAGTGGCAGATCCTCCTTCCTCTCTGGGATGGAAAAGGTCAGCCACCACAGTCCTTGTGAAGATCCTGAAGGTCAGCTCAAATCTGTGTCACTGTACAGTGTAAAGCCCACAGGGAAATAAAACATGGACAGATGGGCAATATCTCCTCAGTTCCAAGGCCCATTTTATTCAGTCATTCCAATCAGTGCATGTCGCATCTTCGTTCAGCAGAAATAACTCTAATGAGGAAATTATTTCAATTAATAATTCTGCTTTTTCAATATTGTATTTATACTGAGGACTCAAAAAACCCACACAAATGAGAAATGAGATACAGGACTGCAGTGATTGATAGCAGGTCTGGCACACAACTTCAGCAGAAGAGACAGAAAAATGTGTGAGGACCAAATCAGTGTCTCAAGGAAAGTCCAAATTCCCATTTTCAGGCTGCCCACTCTGTTCTAGAACTTAAGTCATGTGAACTGACACTCTCCATGTGAATTCTTCCAAACTGCAGAACTGTTCAACTGCACACCTCATCTTTTTAGAACCACAGCAGAGAAATAAAAGGTTACCATTTAAAGATTTAAGGTTTAGCGAAGTTATCAGGAGGACACTGGTACTCCCAGTCTGACAGAAAATTGAAGGCAGGAATTACATCCCTCCATCTGCCCAAAATAAAACAAAAATAAGAGTAATGCTGATGAGCCCGGGGTTGTTTGCCCGCAGTGATCCTTGAACACGAGCAGGAGTGCAGGAGGGCCGGCGCTCCCCGTGCAGTGCATTAGTGCTCCATCACCTCTGCCAAAGGGAGCCATTACTTACTCAAAGTGCTCTCCTGACGGGCCCCTTCTGGGACAGCCAACCCAGCGCTTTCGGAAGGGGAGTTTGGAGGATTCTTCCCTTTTTGTTGGGCAGCCCCCTGGGCTTCCAAACCTCATGCATTATGGATAGAATCTTAATGGAGCCTGGCTGCCTAAGCACTGCTTGCCGAGCCTTTCAGCTCAAGACAGTCACTGCTGCTCTGCGCTTTCCGCTTCCCCTCCCACCTTATGCAAACGCAGATTTTACTTCTGTTCTAGCTCTGTGAACCCCAATAAGCCCAATTCTGCTTATTACCAACAGCTGTTTTAGGGTCTTTTCCCTCTGAGGACTCGCTCAGGTTCAGGACAAATCAATCTGCCATGACCTGGCTTGTTGCCATCTCTGGCTGCTTGGACTGGTCCCCCAGTTTGTACTGGGAGAGCACCTCCAGCTCCCTGTCACCGCCATGGCACTGTGCAACCGGCCACCGTGTTGTCCCTCTGTGCCCTGCCTGATCAAAAATGACAGTTCTTGGACATAAATGCCCTCAAATTACATCTCTCTCCTGTAACACAACACCAGAATATTCTCTGTAGCACTTGCCCACAGGCTGTAGCTCTATTAGTGGTCTCTCATTGGCAAATGCACCAGCGATCTGACCTCAGACAGAAAAGAACTTGTTCATGAAATATTTGTCAGTATCAATAGACAATTAATATCCAATAATCTCTTAATGAAGAGTCTCCAGTTATAATGAAGCTTTGTAGGTATGTTCTAATCTTCTTTAGCTAAGAAACTTGGGATGTTTTCTGGAGAGTGTGAAACCTCACCCTTGTTAGATACAGAGGAATGTGAATGTGTTCGTGTCTGCTCTTACAGAGAAGAAAGGGACAAAGAGAAATATTTTTCTTCCACATTAATAATCTCAGTTTTCTATGACTCCTTGGAAAAGAAAAAGCTTCAATAGAGTGCAGTGAGACTCCTCGTCTGTTTCTAGTAAGGATTACAGTTTTAAAAGCAGAAAGCTGTTGTTTTGAAAGCTATGTCAGAGTAGCTCAATAACAGACAATAAAATTGTCCCCCTTCCATGAGCAGAGGATCTGCTGCCTTCTCGTTGATGGTTTCCTGTCCTGGGCTTTCCCACAAGTGCACAGGAACATTCTTATATTGCAGGCAGCACAGTCTTACAAACAACTGGAGACAGGAGGTACTCCAGGTTTGGAGGAGACTACAATTAAAATCTTGGAAATCCGACAGCTTGAGTAGTACTTGAACTCCTGTCCCTGGATGCTGAGGCTGTTTCCAGAGGCAATGAGGACTGATGCAGACATGAGCACTTCTCCACCCAAAGAGCTCTGTTGGGAAAAGGCTGATTCTCTGTTGGAGCTGGAGGAACCCGGGGCTTTGTGTGATGATCTCAGCTGGAAGTGGGTTTGCTGACATAATACCTGCTCATGGGTACAGTTTATTTGTAATATTCTTTGTCTTCCTTCTAATGAGTTCTCCCCTGAAGATTTCTACATGGAGAGAATTCCCTTTTAATCACCCCCATGTAACACCAGTAGAAACATTTCAGGCTGTTAAACAGAAACAATATCCAGCCTTCCCTGAGCTGCTCTGCCTTTACTGTCTGGAATCTATCCATGAAGGAAGAACAGAATCAGACTAAAGTGACCAAAAAGCCACAATAGAGATGTAGGAAGTAATTAAAACTTATTTCTTAGTTAGGAATGGTGAACCCTTTGGAGCAAGAATATGTGGCTATACTAAGAATTGTAGCCTGTCCTTGCTGAGCTTTATAACTGAACAGCACATACAGGTAAGAGCTGGCAATAAATATAATGGTATTTTATAAAGTATGTATATAAAATGGTAGCAAGATAAACTGTAAAACCAGACAATAAATCATATTTTTCACTCAACTCTGGTAACATCACTTGTGTTCTGTACATAACCCTTCTCTCCGAGGATCCATTCAACCCTGGCCACATCACTTGTGTTCTGTATGTAACCCTTCCCTCCAGGGATTTATCCTATTCCAGACTCCAGAAACAGTTGGAAAGAGAGTTGTTATTTAAAATATAGAATGGGGAAAACTGCCATGGCCTGGTTTCCATTAATTTTCCTTCCTCTGGTTACACAAGCCCAAAGTGCAAGATGGATAACAGGCCTTGAATTAATGTTTGATGGAAGGTCTATTGCTTTAATCCTCAGGGACTGTGTCTGGATGCTGTAACCCACCTGTCCCACTGCTGACAAGTCCAGGGAAAGGCAGAATTCCTGAGAAAGGACACACACAGCAATCCCAAATCCCTTCCTTTCAGCCATGGGTTCCAGCTAACCCAAACTTCCTGCTCACATAACGATGGAGACACGTGGGGCTGCTGCTTTTCCCACATGTGAACAATAAAACTTGGGTTTAACTGTGGCTGCAGCCTCTGGGCATCATGTGAGAGTTCATGTGAGTTCGAAAGAAGGTAGGAAGCTGTATTTACTTTGGGGAAATCCTGAGTGAAAATAACAAGTCTGTGTGCTCCTAACACATGCACAGTGAGCATAACAGGTCTGGGGTGTGCAAGATCCTCCCTTGTGTCTTGCTTGCAGCAGCACCTCCTGTTCTGACCCTGCTGCTGGACTGCTCAAACTCCAGATGAATGGAGAAAATCCTCAAATACCACCCAAAAAATATAATTTTGGAGGGGGGTGGGGAAAGAAAACATAGTCAAGATGACACACATATATGGGTTGTCTTAAGATGAGGGGATAATACACCAGTTACTCCTTAGCTTAGGCAAGGTCAGATACAGGATTCCTTGGAGTAACAGAATTCTTCTTTCTGATGTCCCTTCACTGGCCACCACTGTTCCTTCCTTTTAGCTTTCAGCACTTGAAGACCTCATATCCTCAAGGATAAATATGACACAGACTTACTGCTGTAATAATATTACTCCACAGGCGAATGTTTTTACATGGGAATGAGCATATCCACATGGTGAGATAGTCTGGAATGGCTGGAGCATTGGAATTGCACCTCTGGTCAGTCAGTAGAAGTTTCCATGTGGACAAGGCCAGCCCAAGAGAACCAGGTAACTCACTCTTCTCTGCAGATCTGGTAGCAAAGGCAGCTTTCCAGTACTGACTGCTTTTAAAATCATTAAGGAGTATAATTGTGTAATCTTTTGTCCAGAGCAGCTGTGGCTGCCCCTGGATCCCTGAAAGTGTCCAAGGCCAGGTTGGATGGGGCTTGGAGCAACCTGGGATAGTGGAAGGTGTCCCTGCCCATGGGAACCAGATAATCCTTAAGGTTCTTTCCAACCCAAACCATCCCATGATTCTGTTATGTCCCCTATGACCACCAACACAGAGTCAATCAATTTCTGATGAATACCAAAAAAGTGGTTCCCAGGTGTGATGAGTTGTAAAATGCCATCCCATGATCAGACACAAAGGCCCTTTTGGAAAGCATGTAAATGAAGATGCTTTCAAACAGTTCTGAGTATTGTTATTCCCTGCAGATGTGGGTGGGTGATACTGGAATGAAGAGAGTGGCAGAGAGTTGGACAGGGCAGTTCTCCCTGCCTTGGGAAGTTCTGTAGGCTCAAAAGGCAATCAGGAAAGTCAAGCAGATGAGAAAAAACAGGAACTGAAGCAGAAAGAGGGAAAAAGGAATTTCCTTGAGCAACACTCAGACATTTCCAAGGTCTCATTGTAAACCAGGACAGTGAGTCTCTTGCAGAGGGAGATGAATTACACAACACTGAGCCATATCACTGCTCACAAAAAGCTGCAGTAAATTAATTGACTGATGAGTAAATCAGACATCAAGAGCTACTGAACACTGCCCAGGAGCTCCTGCTGCTCTATCCTTCCCATGGACACACAGATGACACAATACTGGTCAGAACCAAACCTTATCACATGTGAACATCACAGTCCCTCTACAGCACAGTGCCAGCTCAGATTCCTCTTTTAGCCCAACAGTGAAGAGCCTCTGCTTTTGGAACAGGACAGTTCAAATCCTATCTCCAGTTAACCACAAAGCCCCAAGTGACTCTAAGATGAAGTAGTGACATCTCTATACAGCTTCAGAGGCCACAGATTGTTTCCATATTCTAATTACTACATCTCATTACAATGAAGAAAAATAACTTGGTTTTTTGAGCCACAAATGCGGTTAAAGTAAAAGGATTTACAGAATCCAGGGGCCTAAATTTTTTCTCCTTCCAACTCTGTTGAAGACTTCTAGTGCAATAACACTCACTTTCTTCCACTGAGTGTTGGAAAACTTAAAGAATCTCTGCTCATAAACATTTTGAGCTCCTAATTTAAATGCCTCACACTGTCACAAAATACATAAAATACCTTACAAGAAGAATTTTTATTAGCACAGATTAGAAAGTTTGAAAAGAGGCAACACTAAATTGATTCTGTAAGGCTTATTTTTTTGTGTTAACTTTTTTTTAGAACATTGAGCAATTAGGGGATACTATACAGTGTTTGAGTTTCCAAAAATGTAATCTTCAATTAAATCATGGTTATTTAAAAGAAGTCTGTAGAAGGTAATGTTCAATTCATGCAGTTCTGGTAACCTCCCAGCCTCTCTAAGGCATCAAAGCAGCCTGTAAATCATGAACCTTGGTTCAGCCAGAAATGAAATGTGCCTGGTTTTATCAACCACACCATCACAGGGTTTTCAATCCAGTGCCACATCCTTGTAATGTATTGATATTTAAATTTAACCCAGAAATAAACTGGGTGCTTATACTGACAGGAAACTTTGATTCTTCACCAACACTTCCAGGCTGCAGCATCTTCTTTGGAAACCCGGGGTTCATGTGGATACTTGACCACAGCTGGCATGATAAGGCATGCATGCCTTGTGTCCAAAACTATGCACTGTAGGTGTGGTACCAGGAAGAAGGTCAAGGGACGTGTCCCTTCAAGCCTGGGTACCAGCTGGGAAGTGCTCCCAGGTGCAGGAGAGCTCGCCCGGGGAGGCACAGCAGAGCTCTTTGGAAAGGCTTTTCCGTCCCACATTACACTGGAAGTCACTGATGCACTGTCGAGAAGGCACTGAGTTTGCCTCGGAGTGTTTAAAGGCACAAAAAATCACAGGGTGTGAATCTTCCACTGAACCTCTAGAGGCAGAATCCGAATTACTGTGAGAAACCCCCGGGTGGTGCTTTGTGGAACATCAGCAAATTGATTCAAGGGACACTTCACACCCGCTCCTATCAAACGCACTCCGTGTAACAAAGCAGTTCTGCAGAACTGTGACCCACCAGCTGCAGACAGAGGGGGTTCCCTGTTCCAGAAATTCAGCCTGTCTGTGCCGTGGTGGGGGATCTCCAAGGCGTGAGTCACCCTCAGAGAGCCGCCACTTCTGGCCTAAGGAGCTTAGGAACTGGCCTAACTTGTTCTTGTCAGCCGCAGCTGCAGCAGCAGCACTGCGGGGCTCCATCCCCGGTGCAGCCTCGGTCACCCCTCCTCAAACGGAGCTCTCGCTGCCGTTCTGCAAGGCACAGCTCGCTGCAAAGCTGGGGCGCTGTGGGGGGGACAGCAGAGCTCTGCAACCTGAACCCTCCAGCAGAAACAAAAAGCAGAAACGACTCCCCTGCCTCCTGAGCTGCAGCAGTGCCTGAAAAGAGCAAAGGCAGAATTGCTTTACTTATGGTCAAAAATGAATTCCGTGAGGAAGGGGCTGGAGGGCATTTTAGAATTCACATTAAAGAAACAAAGCACAAATTGACTTTTTATAAAGGTCAAATGAAAAATTGAGTATCTCAAGGCTGCAGAGAATTTCTGCTCTCTGCTTAGTTGTGTTTACATTTATAAAAAAAGGAGAAAAATATTATCATGTCCAACTTAACAGATGATCTGGCTGGGACAAAGAAAAGAAAATAAAAAGAGAAGGAGTGCATTTGAAAGAAGTCTGGAATTTTAATAATACCATTTCTAGTAATGTTCCTCGATGGAAGCTATTATGTTGCCCTTTCACAAACCATTAAGACAGGAATAAAATCAGTTCAGTTTGTACATAACCTGAAGGTTCCAGCACTTGCCACATGCTTGTGAATTAGTGGGTTATGTGCTGAAACAGGTATTTAGGATATATAATTCATCCTCTAGGCTAAAAATACATAATGTAACAAATAATACCCATACCGAATATTGTATTTTACATTCCTTTCACATGGACTAAACTCCATCCCATGTGAACTGACTAAACAACTTTGCAGCAATTAAAAAAAAGAAAAAGTGAAAAAAAAAATCCTGATTCTGATGTTTTCACCTGAACAAGTTTTAATCATTATGCACCAGGCAACTTTGATGCTACAGTGTGCTTTGTCCATGCCATTGCCAGATTCCAACACTGGCTCAGTGCTCTGTGGTTCCCCTTCTGCTCGGGAGACAAACGTTGATTCCAAGGACACCACAGACAAGGGGAGGGAGGGGAGGGGAGGGCAATGGCATGGACAAAGCACACTGTAG